>VZRH01002005.1:31842-78349 GCA_013397555.1 Urocynchramus pylzowi
CAAGTTATTAAAATATCCCATTGACAAAACCTTTTTTCTTTTTCTTTTTTTTGTTTTTTTTTTTTCCTTTTTTTTTTTTTTTTTTTAAGGGTGAGCAATGCACAGAATAATTTGAGAAAGTCAAATTGCATAAATCACCTGGAATCAGAAACTCTTATTTGAGGATTTTGGATGAAATGTGGTGCCAAGGAAAAGAAGTAATGGTGAGAACTTGCAATAAATAATTGAAAGTAGAAAGTTTTTTGGTAGTCTATAAAGATAAAAAGTTGAGTAAATATAAAATAATGCTAAGGGGAATTTTGGAAAGTACAGACTGAATACCTTACTGATGTGTGTGTAGTATATAGCTATTTTAAGATCAGGGTCATGCCAAGACAAATCCTGCCTTGAAAGCTTTCACATTTTTCACATCATGTGAGAACAATATTTGGTTCTACTTCCATAAAAATATTCCCATTCTTACTTGCTGACATACACTGCAAAAACTCTCTCGTGGTTCATATTGCTCCATTAGTGTAAAATAGGCACAGGCAGGAATGGCCTTTCCTAGATGGAAACGCTACTGACGTGGGTACCTGGCACACAACAGCACCCACAGCCAACGACCATTTGGAAAGACAATACTGTCCATTCCACAGCTATCTACAATGTTTTCAAGTTAAAACATTTCCAGGCTTGGATTCTGTTTAACTAATGGTAACTCAGAAGGAGTGAATTACTCCCACCATTTCTCAGTAGACTATAACCAAATGTGTGTTCAGAGTAACCCAACCCAAGTGAACTACCCTTAAAAGTGCAAGCCAAGCTGATCTAAATGCAGGGGGTTTGGAACAGATGAAAGAAGGTTGTGAAAATAAGATCCTTTCAAGGGAAACAAGACAATCAAAATGCACACTGCCAATCAAAATACCCTGTCCTGATCCAAAACAAATTAAAGAAAACACCCAAATGAACATTGTACGCTAAATCTTGTATAGCTCCAGCAAGATATATTGTCTTAACTCACTTTCCACATCCAGTCAGGGCAAGACTGGCAGCACAGATTTCTGGGTTAATTCTCAAAGAATGAAAAATCCTTAATTTGAACTGGCATTAAAGATTGGCCCACAAAAATGCTTCTCTGTGGCATGTTGGAAATGAGGACAAGAAAACAATAGTTGGAAAGTGTGGGAAAAGAACGGAAGGATCACTTTCAGCTTTAGTATTTAATGGCAATTGGCAGTAAGGTCAGCATGGATGATAAAACACCAAGTTGGATTTTTCAGAGAAGGAAGCTGGAGGAGCTGTTCTGTTCCCCTTGAGGTGCCTTTTGGGTACTTGCTTTTTAGGTGGCTCCAGTTGTACTTTGTTGTCTTTTACAAGTTTCTGTTACCTATTTCACTTTAGTGCTCCTGAGACCTTTTTTTTCTACTATTATTTTTTTACAGTCTGCCATTTATGATAATGAAATATTTCATTCTCTCCCCTCAAATTTTATAAATCTAGTTCTGCCTGCAAATCATGTAGCTCGTTTTTTAAAATAAAAACCACTTCTGCTCTTGTTTTGATACTTTTCACATGCCATTTTAAAAAAAATGCTTCCAAAAAGCCTACTGATGCAACATAAGTCTTCATTTTTATTTTTTCATTCACAGAAGTAAAAGAAAAGTCCTACTGGTGCGTGTGAAACCTTTCTATATTCCATGCAAGGTGCCCTGCTCACATTTTTGAACTCTTTCACTTATGAAAGAGAGAAGCATTTTTTCCTTCTTCAGACTGAATTCTGACCTTGATGCTCAACAAATAAAGTACACATTGTTGACTCTGCTTCTGTTGACTCCCAACTTCACACACTGGGATATATTGATTTTCTGTGAATGACAGTGAAATGAGTATATTGGTCTGGTACACCTGGCAAGATGTAACTGGTGTTCTAGGAAACAAATCTGCTAAGATTATCAGGATTTCTCAGAGTTAGTATCTGCAGAGGAGTCTAGAGATCTCTAATGAAATTTTGCTTGCGTAGTGATAGATGGAACAATTGAGTTTAATCTTTGCATTTCTGATTTCTCTCCAGCATTGGAAAGCAGCTCTTCTGAAGTGGCTGCTCCTCATCTTCCTCATTTTCTGGTCCCCTACAAAAACTGCTCCAGAGATATTCCCCATCTTGTTTGCTTAAAGAAAGCAATGAAGGAAGTGTTGCCTGTGTTGGGGGTGGGCTTGCTCTGTTTCATCTAGACAGGAGCTTGGCACACCTCAGCTTGCTTCTCCCAGGCCACAGGTGACTCCTGGGGGCCTCCCCCCTTTTTGTTTTTTTTTTCAGTTCTCTTTTAGTTTTTTAATTCTACTCAAAATTTTTACTGTTCTGGTAGTTGGAAGACAGAATTTAGATTGCCTGGTAGCGTTGTCATAACTGTTAAAATGGATAGTTCGGAGTTTTAACAAGTGAATCCCTGAACAGTATTTTGCAAAGGGGTCAATGAACAATGTATTTTCTTTCTTCTCTCTTTTTCCATACAAATTCCTGCCAAGTTGGCCCCATAACTTCATCATCATGTCAATTCATAAATTATTTTATAGTCATTCCAAATCCACTAGATCAGGATACCTTGGAATCTAGGAATTATTTTCTTTGACATTATAGATTTTTGTATCAGGAAAAGCTTGTTAACTCTCAGAGTAATTACCCACATCAAACAGGCTATCTGCAGACAAGGAAAGACTATGATAATCAAAAGGACTGAAAAATTAAATGTGTCAAAATAGGCAAGGATAACATCAGATATCATTCTCCTTTCTAAAGAGATATTTGATGCTAATATTTAGCAAACATTTCTTGTTGCTTGTAACATTTCTTGCTAATCTTGTATTTAGATTAGCACTTGCGCTTGTCTAGACACTGTTGCTTTTCTCCTGTGGCATTTTGAACTTTAGGTTATTAATTATATTAGGTTAATAATTAACAATTTAGATTAAAATAATGAAATCAAAGAATATTAAACTATACATTATAAACTTGGTGCTCTATTTTATAAGTACATATGAACCTCTTGACACAAATGTCCTTTAGGCACAACACAAAAAATTAACACATTGCAATAGATACATGTCTGTTACTCATTTAGGTATTGTTTTCAAGGGTGAATTAAAAGAACTTCCATGTACTTTTTAGGGAAATAACATCCTTGGAATATTTTCTTTATATATATAAAGAATAAAGTAAGTTATGTGACAGACCATCTTTTAAAGGATGAACTATGCACATTCCAGACAAAAAAATCCAGTAGATTAGCAAATATAAATCTGAATAATGAGACAGTATAAAACTAAATGCGATGTAAAATGGCAAAACACCTTGGAAATTATGAATATTCTTTAGGTGATAATTTCTTATTTGGCTTAAAAAGCCTTTTTAATTTATTTTGAGTACTCTTCAAAGTACTCAAAATACTCTTAAAAGCTGCCAAATGGATCCCCGGTATTTTTTCACCGTGTCGTGGATTGCAAGACTACAGTATATGGAGATATAGAGAGCATTGCCATTGAAGAATGTATAGAAAGCCATTGATCTCAGCCTGTAAATAAAAATGAGGGACTTAATAAAATGATGGGGAGTTAGGGAATGCCGTATGGCTTTGGTCTTATTATTTTACAGGGTGATGTACAGAACAAAAAAATTAGGCAGAGCTTCTGTGTCTGTGTGGTCCAGCTCTCAGCTGTGTTCTCAGTCAACTGATTTCATGCTGGAATGAGCTGCCTGTCTCATATTCATGGAAGAAGAAAAAGCACAGCCCTGGAATATGCTACAACACTCTATTGTGATATCTCTCAGGTCACACCAACTATGTTGTAAAGCATGTGAAGGAGCAGAAATTGCTCGCAAAGAAATGATATTTTGCCTTGGAATTTAAAAAATGTGGTTTAAATTAGCTGAGAAGACCTGTTTGAATGAATATTTTAGAGTGTCTGTTTTCTTCCTAAAAACTGACACTAAGGAAATTTCCACATATTCAGAGTTTTTGCAGGGATTGCTTCAATTCCATATGACGTGTTCAGGTCAAAAATACGTACCTGCAACATAACTTTGCTATCATTAATAGCAGTACAACTTCCACTGAAGCCACCAGGGCATATTACACTTGATGCAACATCTATTGCCAGTTTTTGAGTTTCAGTTTTCATTCCTGATTGCTCCCCAACCAGGACTCACATGCTTGGTTTGACACAAGAGATGTTTAGCAGCATGGGTTCCTCTCTCTTGGAACCCATGTGTGCATGCAAGTTGTTGTCAGGAGTAGCCTCTTTCACCTCTTGCCAAAGAGATGCCAACCACTTTGATCCTGCATGAAAAATTAAAAATTACAGAGCTTGAGGGAAAATCTGCTTGCTTCCTATACAGTTTTCTGTGCTTTTGTCCCTTTAAAATAATCTGAGCATGTAGTAATGCTCAGTGTGACTTTAACAGTGATGGTCATGAAGGCTACAGCCAAAGAGCTACTTCTGAGTCCATCAATTATTTTCAGCCATTTTTTTAGATAAAAGATCCAACACTGATCCTTAATGACCCCTCTTGCTCTAATTTAACCTGTTGGATTTCAGAATATGCCTAGTTTGCTAGCAATAAGAAACTGCAAGGTTGCCAATCTGTCTGGCTTCTCCCTGTATCTTTCTCTCTAGAGTTTTCCTATGTATTAAAAAATACATATTCTTACTAATAAGCTAGCAGTGCATATAGCTTCTTTAATAACTCTAGGGAATGCTGGTTATCAAGGATTCCCAATTTTTATTTTTTTTTGCCTGTCTCCAATATTATGTTTCATACAGTTTTACAGCCACAGAGTTAGAAATTCAGAGGCTGTGACTGAAAAATGGGTGATGAAAGCTTGGGCTTAAGATAAAAGCCAAAAATTAAACAAAAGGAATGGCTTCTTACCACAAGCAGTTTTTCAGCTTAGCAATGAAGAGGTGCTGACCAGGGATACTGCTTACCCAGCTCCTTGGGTTGCTCAGCAATTAGGTGGTTTGTACTGCGTGAGCTATGCCTGATCTCCCTAGGATTTCTTACAGTACACACTGTAGTAATACTTGGGAACCAACAGAGGTTGGTGGTTCATTTCTGTGGCTACAGTAAAGTTGGATCAAGCCTTTTCTGTGTTGTAAGCAAACATGAATCCAAATTCATTTTTGGTTATGGCCAAGATGAGTAAAAAGTCCCATGAAAGGAAAGCTTAGCACTGCAGCAGAGTGAGATCTCAGCAAAAGATGGTATAGGGGAATGGGAAAGGTTGACAGGAACCTGATCTGGGAAAAATTAGCAGAGGTGGTACTAGAGGATGGCTCTGCGCTTTTGAAGGTGGGGGGGTGTAACTTTTGCTGGATTCATTCCCTTTTTTTTGCCTTTCTTCTTGCCCAGCAGTGAGTCCAACCATCTCTGCACCCTGTCACAGTAGGAAAATAGGCTGCTGATGTACATCTGCTGCCTACCAAGATGCCAGTCTGTTTCTCCAGCTCTGGCCCTTGTGCTACTGCTTTCCCCACCATCCCCTTCAAGCAGGTATAGCCTTCTTTGAGCCAGTGGCTGTGGATGAGGTCTGCCTTTTTTTCTTGTTCCTCTGTTCTCTCCCTATCTAACTCACAAATCTCAGCGGTGGCAGAGGTACTGAGTGGCAGGTCCATCCAGAAAGTAAATCCCAGGATTTAAACTGTTCTGCCATTGCACAGAACTATCTTACAGAAATGGCACAAACATGGCTGCACTGAAATGCAATTCAGACTTAATTTCATATTTGCCTAGTTGCTATTGGCAAAAATACTACAGTGATGCAATGCAATAGAAGATAGATAGATAGATAGATAGATAGATAGATAGATAGATAGATAGATAGATAGATAGATAGATAGATAGATAGAATGTTGATAGAATCAACATCTATCTATATCTATCTATAGATTCAGTCCCTTGCTTTAAAAAGGTTTGGTTTTCTTTTTAAGTAATGATATATACATTGTTGATAAATGGTTTTCTTTTTATTTTTCTCTTTTGAATAGCAAATCAGATATGTCTACTGATCTCCCACCACATGTCCAAGAATCCAATATTTCTGTTTCTTCATGGTTGCTTGTTAATATATTGACTTTGTGTCCAGAACTTTAAAAAAACAACTTCTATCAAGAAGCTCCATGGACTGAACAGTCCACAGCCTAATCCCTTGCAGCCTGGGGTGGATTATTCAAGCTGTGGATCACTATTGCTGACGTTTCCTGATGCACCACAGTGCCCTGCAGAGCTTGGCAGGGTAAATGCTGCTTGCCAGTCTCTTGTTTCTTTTTAAAGGAGCTATCTGCAAAAGCCCACTTACTAGAGTTTTAAATGCACACAGCCAAACTTGTGACTTTTTTATCAACAGCTTTGATTTTTGAATGCTTAAATTCACTGTCATAACCTGCTAATATGCAGTTGAGAACTGACTGAATTAAAAAAAAAGAGCCCATTAAATATGATGACAGAAGAAAGCAGCTGACTAGTAAGAAAAGCAACTTTGGGAGGGTTTTTAAAGGCAAAATAAAGCCAGAACTGTGAATCAGAAGCTCTGCTCAACCCACATTAAATCCCAAAGGGACTGTAGGTTAAAATGGGTGCTCTAAAAATGAGGAGACAAAGGCACCTCAGAAAATACAGTAGAATTTAGTAATTCAGAATAGAATGAGTACCCATATATAACCTGAAGACAAAAATAAATAACTTGAATGTACTGAAGAGCAGAAAGCAGTGGAAAAGTTTGAGATCAGCCGAAGAGGCTCTCTGCAGTCTTTTCAATTTGACAGTGCTGTCATTCCTTGCTAGTGAGAAGTTCTCCGTGACAATCTGAGGAAAAATACATGTGAGGAAACTGTGCATCTGGTATGTAAAAACCTGTTTTTCTCAAAAAGCTTCTCCCCTGCATGTGTTAAATAATGTATTGCTGTGAGCTGCAGGAGGAGCTGTGGAATTCCACTGAGTGCAGCTGGGAAGATTTTATGCTTCTAAAATCCCAAACCTTCTGAGCCTTGTAAACCCTTTTAGCAGCTCAATTTTATTTTTTTTTCCCAAAATCATCCACAGCAGGCTATTTATCCATCACTGTCTCATGCTCTAGTTACAGCTAGCGTGTAGCAACTGCTCTGGGAGCTGCCACATACAGTTGGATTTACCAGCTTTGTTTTTAAATGCAGGAGACTGAACTCAGGGAATATGCTTTTTGCTTTTCATGATGAAATTATTTCATAAGCTAATCACAGTGCCAGGATATACTTTCATGATGTAGTGTCTTCTATATGGTATCAATGAGCTGTACCTCAAATAGAAAGAAAACACTGCACAGTGTGGAATGTGATTTCATGATTTATCTCTATCTAAGGATGTCCTGTAGGCATAGTTACTACAGACAGCATATCAGTAATTTTCAAAATCAGTGGCCTTTACAAACCATTTCAGTAGTCTCATAGTTAAGTCAATGCTATATTTAGGAACTTTCTGAAATTCCTGATCTTTGTTTTCCTATGGGTGAAACAGTCAGTAAAAGCATAACTATTGAGATGTCTGTGGCAGATTTTGTTCCTGTATTTTCTGGTGATTTTTTTTAGCCTATGTTGCTTTGTGTGGGAGGATGAGAGTGGAGAAAGATTAGACAATGCATGCTCGTATTATTGTCTGAAACAATCAATATATGTGTTTTCTGTAGTCATTGTTTTTTTTGAGCTTGCCAGCACTTATTATGCCTCAGGAAACATCATCTCACTACAGAGTACCCTTGTGTCAGTGAATATAAAGCAGCAGAAAATATTCAAGAGAATATGCCTTTCAAGTCTGTTATATTTTAGAATTAGTGGGACAGGTTAGATTTGGATCTTTATCCATAGTCATCCTTTCCGTCAGCAGTCTTTTATCTTTCTTTGTCATTTTAAAAATATGACTAAGAATGCAGATTTTTTAAGGATTTAATTGGAGAGATGAGAAAACTAATTTTACTCTGAGATAATACATTTGATAAAAGTTATGAACACTTGAAATGGGAAGTTATGTTTGGAGCTTTCTCTGTACTAAATTAAATTAGCATACACTATCTTTGACACTACAATTACTGTAAGGTCTAATCCAAATATAGCTGAGCCTAAAATTTATCAGGGAAAACTGCTTTTTTTGCAGTAATTTGTATATTCAGACAAATATTTTAAAGCTAAATATTTAGCAACTCTCAGACTTTCACCCTTGGTACTTGGTAGTTTCCCATACCTGAAATTCTGTGTCAGTATGTGAATTTCTGTGTTGGTACAAATACAGCAATTACAGGAGTGAAGGCCTGTTTGGAGGGAGAGGGCAGAAAGATGCTTAAGGTGACAGGCATACAAATGTGTGCATGCTTTACAAAAACTTTAGAGTAAGACTCCAAAGAGCTTATTCATTTGACCATTGCCCTGAAAGATGCTATCTGAGATTTTCACCAGACTAAAAATAAAATTTGTCAACTGTGCTGATGTGAGAAAAGCAGCTATGCAGAAAGATGATACTCTGGAGATTATGACCCATGAGATATTGCTATTCCTTGATGTGCTTTAAAGTCTTGTTAAAAAATCTTACAAAATATTGTGAGCATTAAAAATATAAATGTCCTTACATTTAATTACTTTGTTGCCTATTCTATAGTTTTACACTAAGATGAAATTGCAACATAAAAATATTTTAATGTATTTATTTTATCATTGAAATATGATTACTGGAGGTTTTTTTAGAAAACAAAAACAGAAGTACAAAGCTTTTTTTAAAACTGGCCTTGCTTGTCACCCAGAATTTTTCCCTGTTTCTCATTTTACTTGAAGACCTCCTAAATAATGAACAGTTTCTAGCAATTAGTGATTCCCTCAGGTAAGTGAAAATGTAAATCATAGCTTACTCAAACTTCTGTGTTCTATAATTTGTCTCAGAGCTAAAGTATATTTCTTCTCTGTAAATATTTCAAAAGATTTAACGTTACAATAAAATCTACACTGCAATGTTATTGACCTTAGAGATCTCATTTTAATCCTCTTGGTATTCCCTGCATTTACTTAAACCACTATTTTACAGCTTCATTTTTATACCTGATGAATTCCAAGTGATCTATTACTAATCCATTTGGAAAATGTAAATCCACAGAGTATTCTCTTTAATCACGTTAAATTACTTTTACGTGAAAGAAGTTAATGATAATTGAATTTAAATTTAAAAGAAAAAAAAAGGACTTAGATATATTTTGACTTTGTATTCAACGTCTGTACATGAAGAATAAGACAGTGTAAGATCAGATGCAAATGGAGGTTTCTTTATCTGTATTTGTGATTTAAAACTACATTTGTTTTTGGGTGAATGAGTTGATGGCTAGGGATGTCATCAAACTTACATTATAAGCAAGAATACATACAGATAATATAATTGATGTACAAGCAAAATAATTTACATAAAAGACCTGATTCAGCAAATTACATTACTCTAGTCAGGAAGCAGAGACTGGATATACCAAAAATATCCAATTCATTTCATTTTGTGTAATAAATATTCTGAATAAACTTTTCATGAACAGCCCATAAACCATTAAATATTTATAGGAATTATTTAACCAGTGTAGAATAACAAATAACTCAGAAAAAAAATTATGCACTGTGGGTGAATAACATTCAAGGTAAAGGAGTTCATATCACTGCATAAGTTATTCATTGTGAATTATTCTTTTGACTATAAGAAATAAAAAAATTAGGTTTATTTTGCATACTTTGTTCAGTGTTTCTCAAAGTGAGTTACAGTCATTAAACTAGTATTATCCCCATTTCATACATGGATAAAGCTGAGGGACTTGGTGTTTTAGCAAAAGCCTCAGATTTAGTCAAATTGTGGGATTAGGAGAAGAAGTGTAATTCTTGACTTAACTTTTAGTCTCTGCTCAGTAAATAATTCTTCCAAGCTGACTGTCTATTGAAGGAAACTGGAAGATGGGAAGGCAAAGCTTTAGGCTCAAGCACCAGGAATAGGAACTGCCACAGGTTCCTGTGGAGATTTCTTTCAGATTTATAAACCCTGTCTCTGGTGAATGGTCTTCACAACCCATGTTGGTGGACTTAGGATGCTAAGATTATCCTAAACCCCTGGGTGATGGGATTAATGTAGGCTTTCTGTTAAGACTATTCTCCTTCCTCCACCACCCCAGCTCCCTCACAGTTCTCCTGAGATAGTGTGGTGACCGTCCCCTGCCTCCTCTGGACATGAAGGGCAGCCTGTCAGTGAGTGAGAAAGGAGTTACAGGGGTCAGTCACCACTGGGGTCACCTCTATTCCATAGATG
Organism: Urocynchramus pylzowi; assembly: GCA_013397555.1. Classification (NCBI taxonomy): domain Eukaryota; kingdom Metazoa; phylum Chordata; class Aves; order Passeriformes; family Fringillidae; genus Urocynchramus; species Urocynchramus pylzowi. The sequence continues at coordinate 42,173 of VZRH01002005.1, forward strand.
CACCTGCTGGTGAAGCCAATGGAGCCACTGCAGGTGGAAGGGGACAACTTTCTATTCTCCAACAGTATCTGTTGCCTCTAGCACCCAATTAAAAAGATTTCTTTTGAGCCTGAAGGCTGAGTTGTACTAGACAGGTTGCTTTAAATACTTTAAGAGAGGAACTGTTGCTTTCCCTAAGTCCTTGGGGCTACAGACGCCCTAGAAATCAGCTCCTAGAAAGTGCACATGTTGGCTTGCTATAAAACCTAACTCATTTCTGCTCCATCATCTTCATTCATCTGCTGCCTGCTTGTTTATCCATCAATGCACTCCTTACCAGTCTGAATTTGCAAGCCTAGTCCCCATTTCCTTCAGGACTTCAACTGATGTCCTCTTCCATCCCTTTTCTGTCTGTTTCCTCCTGGTGCCTTCTCTTTCCTAGCCTGAATGGCCCCAGGCAGAAAAAAATCTCACTTGCCTCTTTGCTAAGATATTTCCCCAGCCTGCAGGCCAGGATAGGTGTGATACATCTTGGTGCTTCCCTTTTTGTGAAGGACCCTTGATGCTCATACTTTTGGCTCAGATGCACTTGACCATGCAAGCCTTGGTCTTGGTTGTGAACTCAGAGTGTTCTCCTTGCCTGTGCTGAGCTTCCACAGACAATAAGAAATGGGTGAACTTGGTAACTCTTGAACAGTGGCATAGAAACCTATGTTAGTAGTGGGATGAATTTTGGGCAGAATATGGTCACATTTATACATTTTATATATATATATATATATAGATATAGATATGGACTGGTGCATTTAGAGTGTCAAGGAAGCAGAACAGTGCAAGGCTCAGCTTGATAAAGCTCCCCTCATAATCTTTTCCTTCTGTGTTTTCATGGGCACATTGGAACTAATGCAGTGCTCTGTGTTACAATTGATGAATTCCAAGACCATGTGTGGTGCAGAGATTGGAGCTGGTGCCCACAGAGCATTTGGGGGCTTTAAAGTGCAGGGCTTTGGGTTCATGGGCTGCAGCTCACCCAGCTGCAAAGAAAACTCAGCAGTCCTACACAGAAGCAAGAGTGCTGTGAAATCCTCCTATGCACTGCAAAGTTGTAATTTAGGACACACAAAATGAGGTAAGATATTAAGAATCAATAAGTGCTGATCACTATTTTTCTTAAAGGCTGATCTCAAATTCTATATAAATTGCTTATTTGTGTCCACTTTTTTTCTAATCATTATGAGAATATGTGTAGTCTTTATTTTTCTGTGGTTGTGTTCAGTTTCACTTCGCAATTTGGAAAAACAACACTAATTTTCTAAGAATGTGTTTTAAGAAAAATTTAAGAAAATTGAGGGGAAAATGTCCCTTCTTGCCTCAGCCAGACACCATCAAACTGAAATCTTGCAAATTTTAAAACTGAATACTTAAAAAACAGTAAAGTATAGCATTCTTACCTTTTGCTAAGCTTGTGAGATCATATTAAACCTGTTTTCTCTCCTGTTTTGCTCTTGACAGGTCCTCCCCAGAGGGATGGAAAATGAGATGATGTCCTCCCCAGACATCAGGAAAAATGGACCAACTCAGAGATGCTCCTGGTGAAAGTTTAAAGGAGTACATCTTAAGAGGTTTCAAAAAGTAAATAGGAAAAAGCAGTTTTCTATCCTTCTGCCTGTAGTCCAGAAAAAAATTTTTTCCATGTAACTGCTACTGTTTGATCACATCTCTTCCAGTCTAGATAAAATGGAAAGAAGAGGCAGATCTGTAGCTAATTATTTGCATCTGATCTTAAACTGTTCTATTTTCTCCAGCATACATTCTACTTTGCTTCATATATCTTGCCTTTCACTGTGGCATCTGAGTAGTTTGTTAAGCCATTTAAATAAATAAATAACAAAAAGCCCACAAAGCCCTGAGGATTCAGAGAGAAATTGCTTTTCATGGAGCACTTGTTTATACAATGATGTGGAGTTTTGCTGCATAGTTGTGGGTGGTTTGGATACTAGTTATAGTGAACTGCCTAGAAAAATCTGTGTATGAATAAATCATGTAGACATCTGTTGTGGTAAGTATTTAGGTACTTAAATACCACTAAGTAATAAATGAAGCTTCTCTGTCCCTCAGTGGCCCCAGGTGAGCATGCTTCTGTAGTGTACTTTGCTTGTAACTCTTTGCTTATCCTGTTTTATTGAGAACAGTGATGCAGTTTCTCATGTACATAAGAACCACTGAGAAATAGCAGGTGGCTGGAGAAAAAAAGGAGAACTGGAAAGTAAAGAATGAAAGAAAAAAGAGGAAAACAGAAAAGCAGAATATCTAAAGATGAGTGAGAAAATGGCATAATAATACAAGGTATTTGCTACTGTCCTGTCCCTCTCACTGATGTAGCTTTGAGGAGGTTATTTGCATTTGCAGAGAGGTCATAGTACCACTCATCCCATATGGAATCTTTTATTTGATTTTGAAACTTAGAAGAAGCCCAAGGTTATTGAGCAAATAAGTGGTAGAGATAAAAATGGATTGAAGAATATTCTTACCCTCAGCTTCAGTTTAAAAAAGATGATGTTGCTACTATAGGTTTTAAAGACTACAGGAATTTACTCCATCATGTGTTCTTTCCACGTTCAGAACTCTGCCATTCCCTCCAGGCCTGGTGTCTTACCTGTGAGACCGCAGAGAAGGGTCTCCCACCAAAGACTTGAGTTTCCATAATTAGCTGCAAGTCTTTAGCACTTCACAGCACTGAATCTCACACAGTTAATTTCCCTCTCCTTTCCATATAAATTTGGGGAAAAACACCCCATTTTTGATAATTTTACAAATTCAGATGCAATAAAATGTTCCTAGTGACACACTGAAGAGAATTTTTAAGTGGAGTTACAGATAGCTGTAATGTAAAATTTTGTGTAAATACACCTAATATTTTTACAAGAGCAGCCTTTTCCCTCTGCTCTTTTATCAGAGTAGAAAGAAGCCCATGAGCAAGTGCACTAGAGGAAGCAAAATTTTTTGGTCCTCCCAAGGAATGATGTGTGCAGCAGGGGAGCAGGTCCTAGTTCTGGGCTGGCATGGTCCAAAACAGCTTTGGATCATGATGCTGCAACCTGATGGTATTTCTTAGTAAGTACTTTTTTGGTGTAAAGCACATTTTGGTAGATTTTTAAGGAAAGGAAGGAATATTGTGACTTTTCCATAGCACTGCCTCTGCAATTTGCCAAGTGCTTCCTTCCCAAACCAGAGCCAGAGTTTAAGCACATCTTCTAGGAAGACTTCAAGTTTCATGTCAAGATTCTTCATGACGGAGAATAAAAAAGATCCCTGTGTAAGTGGTTAGTCTGTGTTTAACTACCATTTTTCTTCCCCCAGAATTTACACATCTCCTCTGGAGACAGGGTATTAACATATGCATTTGCCCTTCAAGAGCAGTATTTGGGAAGAAATCTGTCTACCCCAAAGCACCACCATATTAACAAGACTTTTCTCACTCTGTTTTTATTTAAGAGACCTCAGAATATCTCAGTGGCAAGTTTCCCAACAGAAGATGCTGTCAGCCTATAATTTTTATTTTATAGACCCATTAACAAAATCTGACAACTAAATTATAGGTTCCACCTTTGGTCTCACCAATAGTATTTTTGAGAGGACATGAATGATTCCAGGCATTTTATTTGTGGATTCAGATGATCTCTTTGGCTTCAAACACATATCGAAATGAATATGCACAGCAAACAGAAATGACTGCTTTTTAAATATGCATCCAAAAAATGAAGAGTCTGTGCAGCCACAACAGAATTTCAAAGAACAGTGTCCCAGCATGAAAAACATATTTTGTGAATCAGTACAGTTTGGTCTTAATTCACTCAAATCCACAGAGCTATCCAGTTTACACTGACTGGTGGTCTGGCTATCTGTCCTTCATCAAGTTTCTTAGGAGCACTGAAAATATATATAAAGCAAACAAGGAGCTTTTACTAGGGCAAAGCAAGACAGCAGTCAAGGGATTGTTGCAGCCATAAACAAAATAGCTGAGTGCATGGACCAGAACAGGGAAGGACAAAACAGCCAAGAGACTACTGAGAGAGAGGAGGGCGGAAATTGCATTGGTGCTGCTGCTTCAAGAATTCCTCCTATATCTGAAATGCAAAAGGGCCTTCACTCAGGCAGATATATAGGTTAGGTTCCTTGGAATACATGGAAAATCCCATTTCATATGAGAATGATGCACTTAGTAGTGAATACAGTCTGTGTCTGTATTTCAGTGTCAATGCAGATCCTTAAACGATTACATAGATACCCTAAATAAAATTACTTTCAAAAACAGAAAGAAGCACTGCCTTTAGCTGATTTTTGAAATGACCCACAGAGCTCAGTGTTTTTAATAATCAACATTGCTAGCATATGAATAAAAATGTGTTTGGTTATCAATGCTTAGAAAGCTTTAACATGTTTAGTTTTATTCTTAACATAGAATCAAACTTCTTCAGAGTACAGTAAGGTTACTCCTGCAAAGTAGTGTATAGAAGGTTGCAACTTTTTATGTACAGTGATATTTGTATTTTGTTAACTAATGTTAATCAGATTGGCCCATTTCTTCTCTAACATTACACTTCAGTGTTTGTGTATAAGGCTGTGGGTTTTGTTTTCAGTCTATCTTCATTACATTATAAATTGGTAAGTCGTTTGGTATAGACACTGGGTCATCTAAAATAGGTTTAATAATTCAAAGAACACCCTCTTTTTCTGTTTAATTCACAATCTTGAACTTGATGATAACTTCAAAACTGTAACTGCATGTGTTGCAAACAGATTGTTCATCTTTTCAGTTGGCCCTAAATTGTCTGTTGAGTTCCATTTTCTTAAGCACTCTTCTCTCTTGCAGAAAAAATGAGAGTCTTTTGATAACAAAAGACATTACAGCTACTTGAGTCCTCCACGATCTTTTTTCCTCATGGAGTGATTTCTCCAAAGTACTTATGAACCCTCTTTGGTTTGCTAGCATTGCTTTACCAGGCATTACTGTGGTAGGATTACTCTCAATTTCCAGCAGTAGAACTGAATTCAGCAGCCAAACCCAGTGGAGTATTTACCACTAATAAACTTGGGTGTGGACTTTCCACTGACCCTGGGTTTGACCCTGCCAATTCTGCAGACTGTGCCCTGCTGAAGAGTAGTGATATGCACAGTCCAGAACATGGCTGATCTTTAAAACATAAACCATCTTGTGGTGCATTAAGAAGAACCAAACATTTCATATTTGAGGGAGCATCTGGAGAATGCACTTGGTGGTATGGTTTACTTCTAAGTTGCCCTTTGAGGAGCAGGGAGATGGACCTGATGATCCTTGTGGGTCTCTTCTAACACTAAATATTCTGTTATGTTCTATGATTCTAAGAGAAAATCGGAGGCAATCTTTGTGAGGCTTAATGCTGGCAATGGCACATCAAAACTATTCTATTATTAATTATGCAATATTCCCATATAACAAAAGAAGAAAAAGAGTTATTTCCACTCACTCAAATAAACCTCTGAGCACAACATTTTGCCTGGTAAGTATTTATGCTTTATCTTATGTCTTGATATAAGAAGAAAAAATGTCCTCTCGTACTGTTAGCCATCACATGGACTATTTTCTTTATATTTAAAGTGAGAAAAGAGTTGCTACTCTATCTGTACTTTTATGAGCAACATCCCTAAATACTGTCGTTCCTCTAGGTGATTTCCTTCAGAGAGTTCTACAGCACTGAACAGTATTTTAATTATTTGGACTGGAAATTGGTTAGTTATTCCAGTGTTTGTATTTTAAAATGGGCTGATCAGGCAGTTTCTTGCAGGATTACGTTCCTCACGCCCCACAGGAAACTGCTGGCCTCTGGTATGGGTGAGAGAGTCAGTGTTTTAGTGTCACTGCTCTGCTGACACAGTGTTCTGGATGTTCCTATAACAGAATTACAGCTGTGTGGAGCTTGACCCATTTAACATCCAATTTACCTCTAGATAATATTATATTTCCAGATGGATTTGCTTTCCTTCCTGCAACTTCAACAAAGCTTTTTCATGCAAGGGACACAGAATAACCCTTGATCTCCTTCCATAATTTTTCTTTTTCAAATTCTCTGAAAATTTCCTTCACATGATGAAGATGAATTTGTGGACCATGAAGGTGGGATACTTTCATATTGAGTAGAAGTCTACAGCTTTTGCTGTAGAAGACAGACTGAATCCTTTTTCATAGGAAAGGATGATCCAGTAGCCCATTATTTCCACATTATACTGTTCTTTCTATCAGTTCCTTTAATTTCTAGAAAAAAGAAACCAAAGTTTTTTATAGATAGAGAGCAGAAATAATCTGTGTTTTTGAAGTTGGACAAGGCTGTCATTGATGACTTTTTACTTTTTATTTAGCTTCTCGATATTCTGTAAGCATCTAGAGCCTAGTTGAGGCAGAGTACATGAAGAAAAAAGTTATTTTGAGGCCTCAGGGCAAACCCAAAACATTCAGGTTGGATTTGGCTTTTTATTCATCCTCTAAAGCTCAGTGCATACTAAAATCTCTCAAAGACACCAAGGTTTCCTGTTGTTGTTTTTTTTTTTTCTTTATTTTCCTTGGCAACTAAAACACATTTTACATAACTACATTATGTGCTTCACAGTAATATATGAGATTTCATAAATGGTATAAATGGCCTCATACAAATTCAAAACAGCACAAGAGTCAATAAACTTATATTGCAAGAGCTCTAGACCACAGCAGGGAAATAGCTGAGCCTTTCAAAATTAGTTCATTTTTTTCCTAAAAAAAAAAACAAACAAAAAAAAAGGCTGATAATCCCTGAAATTTGGTTATATTCAATTTATTCACTGAATGTTTTACCTAGCTTTTATTTTTTAATATCTTCATCAAATTATTTTATCTCCACATTTAACACTATTACTTATAATCATACATATATCCACATAGATCTGAAATTGCTTTTATAGGGCAGTAAATATTCTAAAAAGCATATAATATAGGAGGGGATATAAGCTTTTTGCTCTACTGGTATGCGAGAAATTTATGGGTAAATATTCAAACCTAATTAATATAATTCAAGTGGTGCTGAGAGGAAATCTTTGTCCCATGATCATATTTATTATAGGTATATATTACTGAATTATTTCTGGATTAGTTTGATGTTTATCTTTGATGGCCCAATTGCCAACAAGGTGTTTTTTGGTCTCTTTGTTATAACCTCTGTTTAAAAAATATAAAAATATAAATTAAATTGAAAATATTTTACTGCTTTCTATTTCCTGAATATTTTTTCACAACCCTCATTGAAAAGCTAGTTCGTTTGAGATGTATCCTCTTTTTGTGTTCATCTGGGCTCTTTTGCTATTTATAGCATTCCAAGTGACTGTGATCTTAGAAAAGGCCTCCTAAATATGAAATTTTTTATCTTACTGTCTCACTTCAGAACTGTACATAAAAATATATGACATTTTGTGGCCTGATCCCGTGCCCAAAGTCCCATTAGCTTCAACAAGTGCTTGATCATGATCTTCAGTTCCTTGGTTTTATACTTCATAAAGCAGCCTGAAGTCAAATTGTAGTTTTACTTGATTGAGACATTTAAAAATGGATAAGCCTCAGATTCTTTATTTTCTTCCAGATCCCATGTGTGGAATTTGATAATTTGTTTCTTTCTAAATAAATACTTAAAGTATGAATATTTTTTTTTTTAACAAAAGCATATTGAAAAGTTACCTATTTATCATTTCTCAATTGAAAGGAAATTAAAGTATACACTTGTGAGCAGTACTCTTCCTGGGAATCAATGCCGTACATGAAAAAAAAGGGATGGAAGTTACTTCGCTTTCAGATTTCCAGATATGTAGAAAATATATCAAAATTAGACATGATAATAAATAAAATCATCAGATTCTCAGGAGACTGTGTTTCTTTCTGAGACTGCCTTTAGACTGTCTTTAGTCACTTGTTCACTCATCCCTCTTTGCTAATCTCCAGCTTGCTGAGCTTAGTCACAATAAATGCATGGCTCTGCCACACGTGTCCGTGCTAACGTCTGAGGACACACTATGACATTTTCTCTGACTAGCATGAGATGAAGAAAATTCAAAGCTTAGCACTTTTATAGACAAATCTGCCTTTTGAATAGGTTAGTAAAGAAGGAAATTTGTCTATGCACTTGGAAGAAATGGAAGGAGAGAGATAACATATAAGCTTGACATTCAAATAAATTTAAGCAACTTAGTTCTTTTTAGAAAACCTTTACCACAGGTAGCAATTGTGCTGAACTGGACAAAAAGAAAACTCTTTGTGAAATTGATTTTTCTTCTACTGAAGAATTTAAATGTCTGCTATAATGCTTTATATTTTACTATCATACTCATTTTGCTAGAGCAGCAAAAATGTAGATGTTTTAAAGCAATTGTATTCCTGACATTTTGCATATATTTTTATATTTCATGTATGTTTATGGATGTGAGTATTCAATGCAGTCTTGAAATGCTGCTGAGACACCAGCTATGAAATTGAATGCATTAATATACAGGCATGTCCTTTGAAGGTGCCAAAGTAAATTCAGATGTACCATACAATTTTGTCATAGTAATGTCAATTATATGAAAATTTATTAAAAATAGAGTATCTATTTTTTAAACTACTTTGGGATATTTGAACTTTCTACCTAAAAACATGCAGTTTCCTGACCAAATATGTTCACTTTTCAGTTCCAAACAAGCCATTTAGATGTTCTATGTGGTGTGCACTTTTCATATGATGTATTTTATGCAGCTAGGGAGTTGTTGCTTTACAAACACCACTGAATATTTTGCACCCTGTGCTCCTGTTTGCCCTGCTGCTGCTCTGCACATCTGTGACATGACTGCAGAATCCTCTGCCAGGTGTTTCCAGCCCTACACTCCTCTTCACTGACAAGACAGAAACAGAGGTTTAATGAAAGGAGGTTGCCCAAAAGGGCTTGGAGGAGGACTGGTCCTTTTGCAATAGTGAAAATATTGAAATATGGATCCTTTGTGGTCAATAACAGCAATGTTTTTCCTCTGTATAACTTCAACAAATTGTATCATGGTTTTATTTCTGGCAATCTGATATTGCTTTAGATTTGAAACCTAATTTAATCAAATAGGTGTTTCTTAGAAAAATGGATTGGACTTGCAAACTTTTTTTTTTTTAATAGAGATGGAAAATAAGAGAACACAGATTTACACATACGTTTTTGCCACCTAAATTACAGACTAGGGTATTTAATACAGTTTACAAAGTAACACTCTGCTGACAATCTTCTAATGCTCATCAGGTACTTAAGTGGATGTTGGTTACCAGCATACCTTTTTATTTATTTTACAACACTATTTTTTACATTAAATACATTTAATTTTACTTCTGGTGGAAAACCAGGAGAGAAGCTTTGCAGTTTAAGAAAGGAAGATGTATACAACAGATAATTTTATGATCTATGAGCATGTTCCTGAGAGACAAAGCACGTGAATATCTTTGGAAGCTAATTGGCATATTCGCATAATTAAAGTGACTTAGGAGCTTAAGGTTTGCAAGGTTAGACTTGCAAGTGGTAAGAGTCCTTATAATAACAATGGAAGGCAGCTCAACTGAGAAGTGAAACAATTAAAAGCAAACTGACTCAGAAATGGTGCAATCACTGCTGGATTGCTTTAAACAAGGGTGTACTAAAGTGAATTCACAAGATTACTTAAAGGAATATTAAATTGTTTTGTGACAGATTCAAGTCATCATTTGTGCTAAAGTGTTTCTTAGGAAAACTAAAAAAAAATTAGCAGATGTGAGGTATTTTTTCTATTAATTTTTATATTATTGAACGACCTTTTCTTTGTTTGATATGATTGGTTTGCTGAGCCTGTATTTTTTTTTCCTATTATTTTTCAATATTTAATTCTGTCTATAGATGGCACTAACTTCTTGCTGTTACAGAGAATCCAGGAAAGAGCTTCTTGACTTATGCAAAACATTTCTTGGCACTTTGTGCACCATAATCCAGCAGTAAGAACATAAAATGACCAGTCTGTAACTTGCTTTATAAACATTAAAAAATCCTTTTTTTTTTTTTTAAAGATTATAATACTTTCAATGGAAAAGAGATTCAGAATGTCAGCTGTGGATTTGTAAGACATATTTTGAATATCCTTCATATATATAAAGATTCAACCTTTTGAAAATAAGTGAAATGATCTGAAATAAGAGAATGAGTATGTTGTAAAGTTCAAGCCTTGCGCTGGCAGCATGACTCTAATAATAGGAAATGTTGCTACAAATGTTTCCTTTAAAAATTCAGATTATATCTTCATATATCTTCTGTTTCTATATCTGCATTCATTAGTTGAAAAAACCAGTATGGTTTCTGTATTAGACAGTCTGGAAAGCAGAATTTAGATATTTCAACACAGTTATACTGAAGTTAGCATGTTTATGTAAGATTAAGCATTTTTCTAAGCGTTTTTACATTGTATGCAATAAATAGCAACTAACCTTTCACAGTTGTGAGGCATTATGATAGTGTAATTGACATCATTAGCACACTGATTTCTGCTATTAATCCAATTTTAAGCCTGTTTAGTATCATATTTCTTCCTGTGAATTACCTTATACTTTTTTCTTTGTGTCCTATTGCTTGGCACTGCAGAGAAAAGTCCAATTCCATCCTCCTGACACCCTCCCTTCAGATACTGATAGACACTGAAGTGGTCCCTTCTCAGTCATCTTTTCCTGAAGATAAACAGGCTCAAATTCCTCAGCCTTTTATCATAAGAGAGATACTCTAGTCTTCTTCGTAGTCTTCCCCTGGACCTGCTCCAGGAGCTCCATGTCTCCCCTGTACTGAGGAGCCCAGAACTGGACACAGCTCTCCAGATGTGGCCTCAGTAGGGCTGAGTAGAGGGGCAGGATCCCATCCCTCCACCTGCTGGCAATGTTCTCCCTAATGCACCCCCAGGTACCGTCCTGGCCACCAGGGCACTGCTGGCTCAGGGACAGCTTGTTGTCCGGCAGGATGCCCACAGGAAATCCTTCTTTGCAAATTAAAGATGATGATAGACATGGTACAAAGGCAGAATAGCTGGTGGAAACAGGAATTGGAAATAAATTTGAAGCAGATCTAAGGTGCAGAGCTTAAACAGGGAAGTGATGATCAGATATCTCCATCTGAGAAGACTAAAAGCTTTAGCATATGAAACCACAGATGAGGCTGCAAATGTTTTAAATAACTCTAGTCGTTTATTTAAATTGACGCCAGATGACTGAAGTGAAACAAATAGAGCATTTGTTTTAAAAGCAAGGTGAGGAGGCCATCAAGACACTACAGACCCATTAGTTTAAAATCAGTAAATCTAGGCTACAATTTGCATTAAAGAATCTTTAGGATATGAATACAAATTAAAAAAAAAATAGAAACTAAATGCATTATGGATTTACTAGTTTAAGTGGATAGATCATCATTTATGAAAAATTGATTTCTCCTTTACAGAAATCCTGAAGCCTGAACATCATACAATAATAGGAAAAAAATATTAAGGACAGCACAGAAATAAAAATTAGCTGACAAACAAGTGTCACAACTAATTGTGACACTTAAGAACAATTAGGCTCCCAGAGTTCTCTGAAGTTCATTTTTGCTGCCAATCTGATGCAATATTTTCAAAAAGTGGAATTCATGTAAGAAGTAATTTAAGTTAAACTTAAGGTGTTCCGAAACATATCTAAGTTACAAAGAGGATTGGAGAAAAATATTAATTAGAAGTGCAAATTTAATATCCAAAATTTTTGCAGTGATGTAAACACAATTCAGTCAATCTTTCTGAATTTTTATACTCAAGAGACAGGAACACTGTGTTAAGGGCTACTTTCTTTTGTGTTACTTAGGGTGTAATTACATAGTCCTTGGTTTTCAGAAGAAAATAAAAATTTGAAATAATATCTGTGAAAGACAGAATGGTGTTAATGTATCCTCAGAACACGAAGCATATACTGACAATATGGAAATGCTCTGAGAGAAATTTATTTCACTTGCAATTCATTTGGTTCCTGCCATAATTGGACAAAGGAGTTGAGTAGCTGCCAGAGAAAATGAGAAGCTAAGCACTCAATCACCACGCCTGAGATTCCAAAATTTTAATTGCATCATTCACTGCAAGACTTTGGGGGGAAAAGTTCTGAAGACAGAGCACATCATGAGTATTGTATTGCTGACAGTCTGTTTTCTTATTCCAGATGTCTCAATCCCTGCCAAACAGCACGACTCAGCTCTGAGGAGAGCTCCTCTGCTGCGGACAGCTCCTGCATCAGTCCCTGGGGAAAGGCAGGCAGATTATGCAGATGAAGAATGTGATTATGTGGATTTTCAGGGAAAAAGTAGAAAAAATAACATTCCTCAGTTATGTTTCTGTATTTAAATGAAGCTGAACCCTTCATGTGCACAAATTGCAATAGTGATGTCCTACTGTCTCATTTGTAAGTACTTGATTGAGATGTTGGGAGCCAGATTGACAGTAGAGCTAGTTAATTTTGCAGACACCCACTGTCATGAGCAAAATCTGTTCCTAACTCTGCAGGTATCTAAAATTTCTTCTGCATCTGCATTCCCCTGGGAAGGATGCTGATGCACAGCTACAGCCAGCAAAGTCTTCACAGCATTGAGATACTTGGCACGTGATTAAGGCCTTAGGCCTGCCAAGGTTCAAAAAATTTTCACCTGCTTTACCTGGAAGTCTCCAACCAACAGATGTGCTCAGACATGAAATAATTAACAGTGCATTGGACCAGAACAAGAAAATGAAAATCCACATGAATCTGTTGCTTTCAGTTCAGGACAACCACTTAAGGGTGCAAGGCCTGGCTTCCTGCCTCTGTGCCAATAAATGTTCTAATCACTGAATCACTTTCCAGACTGGTGGGGAATAGCTGGAGGGTGGAGGCAGGAAGGGGAAAGGGGCAGATGAAGAAAATATAGTATTTCCATTTGTGATGGTAAAGGCTGTGTCCTGGGACTTTTACATTTACAATAATGAAGGAGAGCTAATTGGCTGACAATGGAAGAGTGTAGAAGGTGAAGGTGTAGACCTGTGAGGTGTCAGTATTTTAAAGGATGAGTATACTCTGCAGAAGCCATTGCTGCATCTCCCTTTCTGGTGAGTCTGTGTCCTGATAGAAGTGGAATACCTCTGAAAGGAGTGGGTAAGAAATTTCCCAAGCCAGGTTGCTGCTCAGCTGACCTTGCAGCATTTGGCTCCCATACTAGTGGAGGGCTAATCCCAGTGCTAAACTACTGCCTATCAGCTCCTCTTTTGTTTGAAAAAAATAATGGTGTTCAGGCATTTGGAAGAAGTTTAGCATTGAGAATCTTCGAGAACATTTAGACACTAACAAGAAATGCAGCTTAAATTACCCTCTCTTTCAGAGTAATCTACCACATTGATTATCAAAATCCCTCTTCAAGGGAATTTCAGTACCTAGTTGTTGGGTTTTTAACACTCCCAAAGCTAGAGTGGCTAATTTGAAAAGTCTGCATTTCACAGTGTAGAAGATGATCTAAAATTTAGGTCTCTAAAATCCCCAAGATTCTCCCATGAATTTATTCATTTGTGGTATTTTAGGAATGGCACTCAGCACACTGAGAATGTTAACAGATGCAAATGTAAGTGCCACTGAGTACATTTTTAATGCCAAACGAGTGTTCTTTGGAATAACTTTCAGCCAAAGTTGGAGAAGTTCCACAGAAAACTGAGATGAAATTTAGTGAGTTGCAGCATGACAGATACAGAAATGTCCTAGAATTTTGCTAGCACATGACAGACATGTTAAACATTTCACAGTCAAGTCAATGTTTGAAATAACTTAGAGAAGAGCATTCCTATTCATACTATGCAATCCCCCACATTTAGATTCAAAGGTGGCTAGTTCCTGTGATAATTGTTAAATCAAACAGACAGTGAGAGGTGCTTGCATCAGCTAGAAGTATTTGATGATGGAATGGTGAGGGAGAAAGCTACTTTAACTCTGGGGTTCATTAAAAATAAGGAATGAACTGCATAGTTTTCTTATAAACAATTCCTACTTCAAAATTTATCACTACAGGTACATTAAAACTTTATTACCCTTACTGTCTTCCCATTAATTCCCGTAAAGCACTGGTTTCCAAATAAATGCAATGACAGGCCTGCTTGAGAAGGTTTCTTAGGTTTATAAAAGGTGCATGGAAAAAATTCTGTTTAAAGTAAACTGATCTGTGAAGTAGCAACTTCTAAATTTCTCATTAAATGATTCCTCTGCTTTTCCTATACCTCAGAATAGAAGACATTTGGGAACAGACTCAACAGCTTAGAGCTGTGCTCTACTCTGGGCACAACATGTAGCTATTATTTCCACCTTTCCCCTTGAGAGATGATGTACAATAGGTAGGAAATCTCACAGGAAATTCTATTTTGTACAGTGCTTATTCTGAAGTTCAGTTGTGTAAAGCCCTTATTCTCTGGTCAGTCTTTGTTTGGCTTCTCCTAGTGTTTAATAGAAAACCTTGGAATTCAAACCTTCACTAAAATATTTGGGTGTCTTAGTTTTAGATGTTATTTGGCTAAGACATTAGGAGTGTCTACAACAGGTGATAAACTGGTAGTGCCTGACACAAAATGGTACAGCACAGTGATTAGTTATTTTTATTGCTAGCATAGAAACACTTTTTAGTTGCTGTCTGTTTTCTAAATAGCAGCCCATGTATTCTGCATGCTTCAATTTGATGAATGTGGGAATCTTACTAAAACCTGACTTGCTGAAGGATGACTGATTTATCTCAGAGAAGTAAATTAATGATTTGAGCTCATTTGAACTGATGAACTGTCATTCTGCCATGTTTAAATGCTTCTTTTGTAGGTGGCAGACTTTTGTAGATCACATGGACTGTTGTTTTCTTTCACAGCAGCTTTGTTGTGTGCAGCAAAAGTAACTGATTCTCATTTGGTTACTCATAAGTAAAAAACCACAAAGTTTTGATGTAATTAGAGCTTAAAGGTACTGCAATAAATTATTTCCTAGTTAGTCTGATTCAATCCAAATTACATCTTTTAGTAACTGGCTTGCTTTTAATGGTTTGTTGCCATGTTTTGAAATGCTATGCAAAGTATATTCAACACTGTAGACAACAGAAGTGAATTTAAATTAAAAAATTCATATTTAAAATGTATGGCTTGACTATTGTTCCTCAGAAATCTAGAAAAAACTTTATTTTTTTCTGTGCATGTTTTGTATATAAATATAGAGGAGGAAGTAACACAAAAAGCATACAAAACGCACAGCTTATGAAACTTGCTAAAATGATCAATGTGTTTTATCCCACAGGAATGTTTTTTTCCTCATTCTCTTTGGTGAGCATTGAAAAAGTAATTTTGCCAGCATGAATTCTTACTTGTTATAAAGTCAATTATTCTGTTAGTCTGTGTTTTACTTAAGAAATGTGATTGTGGCCTGCATTACAAGTGTTTTCCTTCAAGCTCATTTCAAACAGGTTTTGGTACCAGGCATGGCTGATGCATGGTTCTTCCATTTTAACAGGTCTGCTCTCACTAATGATGTTGTGTGTTATGAAGCTCAAGTGAGTAAAGAAAAGGCAAGCCATAAAGTAAAATGATCAAGATCTCAGTGAGGTCAGACACATTGGAGTTTTTTTTTCATTTTTCATTCTACTAGAATTTACTAGGAGAGAGGGGTAAAAATCCGCCATTCACCTGGATGCTTAGCTTGACATCTGAGCCATTTACATCAGTAAATTTGCTTCTTTATGCAGTTCTATCAGTGTATTGAAAGAGTTAAATACACACACACATATGCACACACAAATTAAGTGAGGGGAATTATTGCTTTAACATTAAAAGTCTGTCAAAAAAGGAAAAAAACTAAAAAGTGAGACTTCTTCAAAGTTCAACTTACTTACTGCATATTTATTTGAGGATTGCCTCCTCCTGCCTGCCTTTTGTGATAGTTACTCCTCCACCTGACCTGAATCCCTGAATGTCTGACTGGACGTAGGCTGTTGGCTCTGTAGTCAACTGCATTGTGTGAGGGTAAAGAGGCTCAAAAATATCCATAACTGCTGAGTCAGGTAGTAGAGAACTAACAGTAAGACTGTGACAGACAAAAAATGCCTAATGCCTTGCCTAGGCAGTCTTTGTCCAGGAAAATTCACTGATCTTCAAAGCTGTGCCCTCCTGTGAGAATGGTAGTTCTGTGCAGACCCCCCTGTCCTGGCAGTGCCTCCATTGGGGAGGTAGGAATTTTTGGCTCCCTAAATCTGTGCTGGAGCCTAGTGTATAGAGCTAGTGATACACAAATGAATTATTACAGCCATAACATGGATGTAGCTATTGGTTGTTCTTTGGCTCACTGGCAATTCTCAGGGGTTTGTCTCATGGTAGAACAATTCTACTTACTGCGGGTTTGCTGTACACCCAGAAAAATAGGTTATGGCTATTAACCAGTGAGAATATCTTACTGTTTTAATATTGTGCATAAAAGTTCCCTGGCTGTTCAGAGAAGTAACAGAAGATCTTTGTTGTGAAATCACAAGAAACTTCTTTCTGGCACCCAAGAATCTTTTGCTGAAACTGCTTTATATGCCAAATATGTCTCCCATGTGAACATATAAACCATCTGTGTTTTACTAGAAAAATACTACCAAGTCCTGACAAAGGGTACTCTCAGTAGGTTCAGTTGTTTGTTCCCGTCTTAAAAGAGGAATGTTGAAATCTGTTGTGTGAGCAGGAATTCCTGGCAAAATAAACTCCCAGGAATGCTGGAGACATAACTGTTTCTCTCAGCTAATAAACACTGCAGGATCTGATTAAACTAGTCCAACCAGCACCAGGGCAACTGCCCCAAACTTTCCACATATTGCAAAAAAAGGAAGAATAGACACACTCCACACAGAAGAAGCAATATTGTATTTAGTCTTTAAGGTGCACATACCTGAAGGGAGCTGGGCTGTGCTGTCTTGTGTGCAGGAGAAAAGCTGCTCTTGGTTTCAGTGGTTTTGGAGTGATTCTCTAACTTCTCAACAGTTCTTTAATGAAAACATTGGACTCCCATAACACTGTTATTACTTTGGATAAAGTCTCTAAAGTAGCACCTAATCCTGAGCTGTTTGGAAGTTAAGTGTTTCATGGAAATAGTACTTAGCAGTTAGGGAATGCAGAAGGTTGGTCTCTGCTCTGAGTTATTCTGGACTAACTTATACTCAGTGTCTGGTGGTTTTTTGTTTTGTTTTGTTTTGTTTTGTTTTGTTGTTGTTTGTTTTTTGGGTTTTTTGAAATAGCTTTTTTTTTTTTTAACCTATTTTCCCCCCTCATATTAACATGGAAAGTTCAGTTAAACTGGATGCATGAAAGCCACCAGCAGATGCACACATCTGTCAAAGGGATTGAAGTCAATGGAAACAGGAGAAGAATCTGCTCAACAAAGCCACTGTAGTCACTGTAGCCTTTAATCACAGTTAAAGGAAAATGTGCTTATTTTTTTCCATTATGGCTATAGGTGGGTCCCATTGAATCCAGGCAGGTTATACTGAATTCTAGAATTCAGTGGTGGTGCAGTGAATTTATGAGGGAGATGTCAAGAGAAATGCCTGTAACACAGGATTTAAGAGTACTTTTGGTTTTAAAAGAACCAACGGTACTCAAGAGTTGCTGAGATTAGAAAGTGTGGGGTTTTTTCTTTTTATTTTTTTTAATTTAAAACTGTACAGTGAATTACAGTTAAAATTTTCATAGTGAGAATGACTTCTGAGGCACAGATATTGTATAAATCCCAACATATTCTCCTAAACATCACTTGTGAGAGATAAGAATTCTTGTCTTTCAGTGTGGGATGTGACTACCTGGCATCAAAGCATTTAGTAACTGAGGTGAAAGAGCAATTCCATTGAAAAACATGGGCAAAGCAACAGGCTTTTGGTTTATTGCAATGTGCAGGAGGTGTGGTCAATGCTTTTTGGAGTATAGGGCCAATCTAATTGGCTGCTGTAATGATTTTCTTTTTAACTGGAGCTAACAGAGAAAAGTTATTCTTTATATGAAAAAGCACAGATTTTAAAAACTTGTTTAATTTTGTACATAAATTATGTTAGGATAATTTGGGGAAAAAATTCTTTGAGAAAGGTCTGTGGGTACTTTCTAGTTTTAAGCATAAAATGCTGAGGTGGGAAATTTGGCCTCAAACTCTTGTACTGAACCAAACAAAGCAGGGCTTGTGAATACAGTTTTCAACCTATTTCCATGTAATGCAAAAATGTGGCAACAGACATACTGATTTTTTTTGTAAGAAACTTCAAATCTGGATCTGATCATTATCATGTCTGCAAAAGTTTTACTGTACTTGATATATTTGGGTCAAAGTAAAAAGGCTATTTTAAGAAATAACAATTTCTTGATCTTTTTTTTTTCCTATGGAATAGTTCAAGATAATAGTTACCTGAGTTAACAAGCTATAATCAACAAATGCATGTATCTAGCAGTTTAAGGCAAATCTTTAGGTTATAAAATAATGAATATTTCTTTTATTCTCAGGAGTTCTGTATGTAAATCATATGTGAATAGAAAACCATGTATGGAACTGCTTCATCAACACATAAAAGTTAGAAATCTAAAATTGCCAATTGCCGAGGGAAGGAAGGAAAGGAAGGAAGGAAGGAAGGAAGGAAGGAAGGAAGGAAGGAAGGAAGGAAGGTTTGTTTCTGAGGTTTTTTTCTGAATAAAACCCTTTTAGATCTGCTGGACTAAATTGTTGCCCATGGCCTTGTGCTCCATGAAGCAGAGTTTACATCAGAACCCCAAGAAATAAAGAGATGTCTAATTCTGTTTTTCCAGAGGAAAATGATGTGTTTGTGAAGTGCTTCCATTTTCACAGCATGTCACTCAAACAATGCTATTGGCAAGCTTGGTCTGCTTTTCCAGCACTAGCAGAAGTGTGCCAGGTGGCAGATAAGGGTGGGAAAGAGCAAGAAGAAACCTAAAAAGACCACTGGAGAAAGTAATTAGAGAAGCTTGTGGCTGAAATTGTTTCATAGTGCATAATATTTTCCATAGCACTTCAAAATTGGATAGTTCTTTAGTGGATGGAAGAAAGGATGTAAAAATGTAACTTAATAGAGGAAAATATACACACAGCACATCCTTTACTTGCACGTACTTTGCAGTTTGGCATGGAATTTCTGCATAAGTACATACTTTACTCTCACATGATTTTTTTTTTAGAAATTTTGTTTCTAAAAATGTTTTTACTCATGAAACTAGGAAGCATGCTATTTTGAAATTCTGAGATACTCACAATGTGTTTTTGCAGTTTTCTAAGCCTGCTTATTGTTTTTTAGCATGGTAGCTCTAGTAACATATCCTGTACAAGAACAAGAAAGAAGGTATCACGATAGTGCTACAAGGGAGAAAGTTGACAAAATCATTTTACCCCTGAGTAGGCAGACATGGGAAATACCCTGCAGTCTCTGCTTGGCAGAGTAACTTTTTTATTGATTTAGAAGGGGATGATCCTGGTAGCAAGTGACAGAACTGTCCCATTTACATCTGATTTCAGAGCATGGTAATGGTAGTAGTATTCCAAGTCCAAATCAGCTCTTTGGCCAGTGTGTCTGCCCACTTTGTCATGGTCACAACAAATGTACAACTGGGCCAATGTCAGGAAAAACTAAGCAAATAGTAGACTGCTTAAACAGCCTGTGAAAAATATGGGCACAAATATCACATACCACTTTGAGAGTGTCCACAGTGTTTATCTGTTCTTTTTTCATAATTTTTTAAAACTCATTTAAAAAAATTTTATTGGCAAGAGTGTTCATAAAGCGCTTTGGCTACATCTGTGAATAGTGAGAGCCATCCCAGAAATGTTTGCACAGGCATCATCACTGTCTCTTGCATGTTCAGAAGTTATTTATTCAGAGAGGATAAGCACATTTGTGCAAAATACGTAAAGAAGGAGTATTAAATTTTTCTGAATATTGTGAAAAAACTGTAGGTTGACATCTCCTTTAATAAATATTTTTTTAAGCATATCAACTGTTTCATTCAAGAAATCACCCAACAACAGGTAATTTAAAAATAGGTAGCACATAATATTTCCAAAGTTGTTTAAAAAGTTGTAATAAAAGGCCTAAAAACAGATGCACAAATTCAGTTGAGAAATCAAGCCATGGGAATGAGTAATAAGTAGAAATACCTATCAAGTGAAGTTGTAGGTCTTCTGTCTGTGGATATCTTCAGCTCCAGGAAGGATTTCCTTCCACCCCTCCCTCCTGAAAGATTTATTCACAAAGCACAAACTATTTTCCTTACTGGAGGAGTTACTAAATGAAGTTTTATAGCTGGTAAAATACAAGTAGGCAGACTAGATGATCTAATGATCCATAGTCTGAAAATATATTAATGCAGAGGTCTTAACTTACTGAATGAATTTATTAAATAGATAGTTTTTAAAGAAACCTATGGGAATTAGACACCTAAATCCCCATAAAATTAAATCTCATTCATTACATTTTCCAGTCACTTCTGTCTAATTTCTCTGCCTTTTCTTGCTATAAAAATGGAATATAAGTCTCCTGAGAAAAAAACAGAATAACATTCTGACTATTTTACACTTTCTGAAACTAAGTGAATTTCTTTATGGACTCCAAACAAAATTTTTTTTTAATACAGGATCTGCAAAGTGGAATCTGGTCATGTTTCCTAACATTCAATGTAAGCATATTTGGTTTGTAAATATTGGAGTGTTTTCTTCAGCTTTCAAACTAATCTAATCCTGGCACTATTTACAGAAAAGGGGATTACTGATTCCCTTTTTTCTTTTCCTTTTTTTTTTTTCCTTGAGACTTGACAGATTGATGGTAATGCTGCAAAATCAAAACCTGCAAATAAGCACACACTATCACAGAATCAAAGAATTACAGAATCAAAGAATTACAGAATCACAGAATGGGTTGGCTAGGAGGGACCACAGTGGGCCACCTGGTCCAACCTCCCTGCTCAGGCAGGGCCATCCCAGAGCACATGGATCAGGATTGCATCCAGACACTTCTTGAATAACTGCAGTAAGGGAGACTCCACAACCTCTCTGGGCAACCTGTTCCATGTAGTCACCTGCACAGTAAAGAGGGTTTTCCTCATGTTCAGCTGTAACTACCTGGGCATCAGGTAGTTACACCATTGCCTCTTTTCCTATTGCTTGGCAGCTGAGCAGAGCCTGGCTCCATCCTCCTGGCACCCTCCCTTCAGGTACTGACAGACATTGATGAGGTCCCCTCTCAGTTTTCTCTTCTCAAGGCTGAACAGGACTCAGCCTCTTCTCATAAGACAGATGCTCATGTCCCTTAATCATCTTTGTTTCCTTCCCCTGGACCTGCTCCACGAGCTCCATGTCTCCCCTGTACTGAGGAGCCCAGAACTGGACACAGCTCTCCAGATGTGGCCTCAGTAGGGCTGAGTAGAGGGGCAGGATCCCATCCTCCACCTGCTGGCAATGTTCTCCCTAATGCACCCCCAGGTACCATCCTGGCCACCAGGGCACTGCTGGCTCAGGGACAGCTTGTTGTCCAGCAGGACCCCCAGGTCCTTCTTTGCAGAGTTGCTGCCCAGCAGGTCAGCTCCCAGCCTGGACTGGTGCCTGGGGTTATTCTTCCCTTGGCACAGGAACCTGCATTTGCCTTTGTTGTATTTCAGATGGTTCTTCTCTGCAGATAATGTTTCTTCAGCAAGGTACACGAAGTGTGGGAGAGATTTTTGCATCTCACCTGACATGACTGGTGTCACCTGGATGTCACCTTTGTCCATTCCAGACACCACTCTGTATCATTTAAGGGAAAGAAGTGTGAGTTTAGAGTAACCAGAGATTCTTTGGAAAACAGTTTAAATGCTCTGATCAAAAAAAGTTATATGCTAGGCTTTTGACAAAATTTAAAGTTCTGAAATTCTCTTTTATATTAATACCTACTCCTGAAAATATTTGGCTCTCAACCTCTCGGGTGCTAAAAGACTCACCTTGGCCTCTGCATGGGAACACATTTGTCAGTGTTTAGCTTGCCTAAAAGCATTGTCACAACCCATTCACTTAGGTCCATCCTTATCTGTCTGTCCTACTTCCAGGCCTTGACACCTTGGCTGCAGATTTCCTCAGAGCACTTATTAATGGGACTAGGCTGTGCAGAAAAAACCCAAAAACTAAAAAACCAAGCCAAACTAAAAGACAGTAGACAAACTTACTGGCTTTTTAAAAGACATCAGTTAGAAGTGCTTTGCTGTGAAGCCTGGTCAGCAGAGTTGAGGCAGGACACTACTGCTGAGCCTTAATTGACTGAATGGACATCATCTGCTACAAGCAATCTGGGCTTAGCACCTGCCACAAGGGTTTAACTACTTATCACTGCAAGTTTTGGACAATATTTTATTCCTTAAAAGCTCAGCTGCTGAACAGGCACCTACCGCCCAGGAGGCAAAACTTTCATTTCCACAGCTATTTTACTTCTGCATTTAGTAGAAATGATATGATTTAGATACCTCAAATCCTAAAGTTTCTTGAATTGTGTCTCATCACCTGCAAAAGCAAGTTTCCATGCCATTTCACTCCAGATTTTAACAGTGATACCCCAGTTAAAGACTGAACAGTTTTTTCAGCCCTCTAACTTTTACATCATCTTTACTTGCCAGTTTGGTTCTTTATTGAAAGTTTTTCAGCCACAAGTCAGAGTGAATAATCTTTGTCATAGCCAGGAGCATGTCTTTGAAGATTATACACCTGCTCCTGGCTGTAATCACCTGAACAGAGAGCATTGTTCAGTTGAGTTTTACCTTCTATTGCCCAGGACAAATCCTTGGAGCGTTGCAGTGAGATAAATGACACAGGGGCTGTGTAAAATTAGCTGATGATGTTTCAGAGCAACAAATTTGCAGTACAAAAAGTAGTATCAACAATTCCATTGGCATCACTGCTTCCTCTGTCACAAGCCCAACGTTGACAGTGCTCTCAGAGTATTTTGGAGTTTTCTGTTTTGTTGAACAGACACAAGCTTTCTACTCATGCATGGGAGCCCAAATGTCTGAAGGAATATGTTTCACCCATAGTAGAGAGTGGTGGTATTCCTAAATTCCAGTGTGAGTCATTACTGCCTGCTAATGTAAAATGCCTTTGCTTTCATTCAGGTATGATGTTTACCACTTTTCCCTATTTCCTACATTTCTGGAGAAATTGATAAACAAATTGAAAGTATTATCTCTTAGTTTCTACCTCAATTTGCAAGGCCATTTTATTAATGTAGACTATAATTACCACTAAATTAAAGAAAAATCATCATTATATTTATGTCCAAGATAGTAATTTAAAAATAAATATTTGAGAGTCTCCATCCAATTTTTCTCCTGATTTTATTTGAACAGATTTGAAACAAATTAAATGATTCATGAGTGCATCCTGGCTGGATATCAGTATTTTTTCTTATGCAGAAAGACTAATGAGCTGGAAAGTAACAATGAAAATATTCTAAATTCTAAGTCTGATTCCAGCAGAAGCAACTATGTTCTGGTAATTTCCCGTCAGAGCTTCTGGAACTCTGTGGTGTCAACAATTACTTAGGGACTGGTTAATACATGGACTATCAACACAATGGGCTGTATTGTAATGCTCTTTCAAAGATATTATTAGGACTTTTCAGGATATATATTTCCACATAGTTTACCTAAGAAAGACCTTTTGGATGTTTTGGGTGTTTCTGGTGTCACAATTCATCTGTACAGAAGTGCTAAAATGATAAAGGGTAACACCATAATTTGGCCAGATAGAAATAAAATATTGAGAAAGGCTATTGCAGTTGACACAGCCTGCTGCAGGGATAGTTCTAGGATGGTTCTCATAGGTGCTTTCTAGTTTTTAGTGATAGGTCCTACTAAAGACTAAAATGCTTGGGCTGAGACTATAGGCTGCTTTATGCAGTCCTGAATCACCCTTCAATATCTTGCTTCAACTGCTGAGATAGTAATCTCTGGATTTGTATGTGAATATTATTATTATTTTATAATATAGCTGTAGCAATAATATTGTAATATGTGGGTCTCTATTTTAACATCACCATGTCATTCTGTGGTTGCGCAGGAGAAGATAAGCAATTTACTGCTAGAGGAAATTTTGTAGGGGTGGTTTTTTTCTTCTCAAATTGAATAAAAGAGATAAAAATATTCGAGTGCTAAAAAATGTCTTAAATCAGACACTATTTTGACCATAAGTATATAAAAATCAGCAACAGATGACCAGGTGTAAGGTTTGACTTTCATACTGTATTACACCTATATTATTATTTCTTGAGCACTGAAGTGTGTAAGGCACCTCTGAAAACAAAGGGACAAACTTATGAGTAATTATGCCATTTGTAACTTCCACTGGATATAATGGCTAAAATAATTGTTATGAAACACCTTTGAAGATTGTACTGTAAGTGTGAGTGTAAAAACATGAAATTAAAAACCCTTACAATGCAGATGGCAGTTGCCTGGGCAATTAAAAGAGCTTATTTCTTCTTTTTAATATAGCCTTGCCTACAGAATCTGTTTCTTTTCGCAAAAGTCCAACCATGCCAGGATGAGAAAATAGCAGTGAAAAATAGGTGTTCTCTAAAGGCAGAGTGACCAGATAGGACTTTAGCTTTTAGAGGAAAACTTTGAGATATGGATCCAAAAATAGCTCTCTCAGTGCCTGGCACACTGGGATGCACATGTTGAGGGAATTTGCTGCAAGGGGGAGCAGCACCTGCACGGGCACTTTTTATAAAACAATGGTGTTTCAACTGTTGTCAGGAAAGGACTAAGAGTCTTTGATCCAAACTTTCATTCTGTTCATTCCAGAAGAGCCACCAGACACATTTTTCTTTCTTTCCTTTTTTCCCCCCTCTCTGCCCCATATAGGGCAAAAAAAGCCACCTGAACTATATTTTTCCTCTTATGCTGACATTTTCTGAAGCATGCTTAAAATTAGCTCAGCACCTGCAACATTATTAATAGCTTTGTGTCACTAGCCCCTAGTAGTGGGATCCCAGCCTATCTGCCTGATAAACCTGGATACATATAGATATTCTTCTTAGCTGCCTGAGAAGAAATTTATGCAGGCCAGAAATTATATATGGACCATTCCATCTGTGTTTCTTATCTGGATTCTTACAGCATCAGGACCACTAGGAGACTTCATGGACATCAGCTGCGCTTTAGTTTGAATACAACTGTACAACATTTGTCCTCATCCTGAAATAACAAATATCCACAGCATTGTTTTCCCTAAATGCTCTATTCATAGTTACAAGGCCCACCTCACACTTCACAATAGTTACTGACAAAGATCAAGCAGCATTGGTGTAAAGTGAAGGTACTTGGATTGAACTCAGTCCTGCAAACCTTTTGGGCAGGACTTGAGGCTTACAATATACATCATTAGCTCTGCCTCTGTTTAGAATTTTGCAGACATCTTCATTGTTTAACACTTTTTACTGTACTTGAGAAAACATCTTTTGTTCCTTTCAAGATGTGAATAATTAATCTCCCACATTCTAACTCTTAAAGCATTCACCACCTTTGAGGATCAGTTTCTACATTCGCATAACAACATGTGCATCCATTGTGGAGCCAGCTAAATATATTTAGGTGCAAAAGAAGGAGAGCAGCAGAAGCAGCTTAATTTGTCAATTTCTTTTTCATCACTCCCTATCATTCCTTACAAAAAATATCTGCCAATGTCACAAGGCTCTTCCTTGATTGATGGAATTTATAAAATAATAGCAATTAGATATTGCCTGGAACATTAAGTGAATTCATCAGTTTTTGTATTGTAAGAAATAATGCAGGCAGTATGTAAAATATGCATAATTCAGCCATATCTATTATCATTGGATGTAAAGAAAAATAAGTAACAAGCTGGGTTGTGTATATGATTATCTCAAGACAAAGGAACCACAGCATAATGTCCTCTGCATTAAGTTCGTATATTCCACATTTACAGTAGCTGCACATAGTGAGTTCTTATGATACAGCCAACTTTCAGCTAATTTGGCAGAATATATTTCCTCTGGTCTAAGTGGAAAATGAAACAAAATTGGCAATAATTTTATTCTAAAGTCAGTATCCAACTACCTCCACATGTCTACATCATGGGATTAATAGATGAACAACATATGAAAATTATAAAGTATATATAGATGTGTCTGTTAATATAAAAAATTAAGATTCTCAGAGGATGGAAATACAAACTGCTTTCTGATTGATTGGGAGACAGCTGTGAAGCAGAAAACATCTTAGCCTATGTCCAATACTAAGACACTTATGTAACCAAATTGTTGCTGCTTTGAAATAGTATGACTTCTCTGTGTAATAATCCAAACTGTAGGCTTTTAAAAAAAATATATATTGACCTTATAATCATGTATTGGCTTTCCTTTGTGTCAGTATTTGAAGAGAAATGACAAACAATAATGAAGGACTCACTCCTGCAAAGTGCTAAGCACTCTGGGTCTGACTATGCAGAACACTGAAGGCTTGTGATTGAACACAAGGGATTGTCCCCCTCACTTTAATGGCAACAGAGCAGGACTGTGACATTCCTTTCCATTAAAAATATGCTCTCCTGTTAGTCTGGATTATAGATAACAGTGTTAGGAAACCTAAATGATTAAATTGATTTGTTTTACAAGCCAGCATTTTCCTTTGATGTCTTTTCAGAAATATTACTATATTACTAAAATTTCAGTGTGATTTTGTTTGCAGTAGATTTTTTTAAATTATATATTATTTTGAAAGGAAATATATGTTTTTTAGGCAGTTCCTGATTGCCTAGGTTTCTGTAGAGCCTTCATCACTCCTGGAACTCCAGTGCTTGTCTAATTTAGTTGGCTTCATAGTGCTACTCTCTGTGAGATTTTAATAGCATAAAATATGTCCTTGGAGAGATTAGACTGCTACAGTTGATGTCTCGAGGGTTTGGCTTGAATAGACATTCTAAAAAACAAACACACACCAAACAATAAACAAATTATGCTAAATAACAAGCATCAATCACAGTGAAGAATGTTGTCAATTTATATTACATTTGTCCTTGACTTTCAACATGCATTTATGATGTGCCAATGATGCAGCTTTTAAAAGT
Source organism: Urocynchramus pylzowi (assembly GCA_013397555.1). NCBI lineage: Eukaryota > Metazoa > Chordata > Aves > Passeriformes > Fringillidae > Urocynchramus > Urocynchramus pylzowi. The sequence goes on from VZRH01002005.1 coordinate 69,354, forward strand.
GAAAAGTCATTTAGAAATTTCATGTTAAACGTGGAGCATTGCCAGGTTTCCACAGAGCAGGAGGGTGCCTTGAAATGCACCTGTTTCTTTTGATCAATTGTACAAGGACTTGCAGGTGCAGGAGAGTGTGTCTGTCCTAGGAGGATCCTCAGCATCTGTGATTAATCCTCTACACTTGCAATTAGTGTAAGGCATCTTATTTAACTAGTGGAAGATATGACATAAAATAAGACCTTACCTACTATATCATATTAACCAGAATTCTTCCTTCTATGTGTTTTGATTCCTTGCTTCATAAGTGCAACCAGAACAAGAGAATAGTATAATTGAATTTTCAGATAAATAATTGATGTAATGTTTGTATCCTACATATGGTCTCAGCCTTTTTTGCAAACAAGTACTAAACTGAAAAAGTTCTCATATAATGGTGGTAATTTCTATTAGCTCTAGTAAAAAGAAAGGTAAGAACTAGTCCTTAATGCTTTGCTTCTGAATATATCCTCTTTAAATACAGGGAGGCTGAGAACAAGAGAAATTAGAATAAAAATTTCTGAGCCAGCACAAGCATTTTAAAAGTGAATGTATATGAGTGACTTGATTACAGGAGGAACCTTTGATAATATCTGTCTCAGAGATCTGTTTAGTGGTACTTGTCAACTGTGGCACACTGCCATAAAATGAAGGAGTGTTTCCAAATTGTTCCCATAGGAGTTCAAGCAGGATTTGGGGCCACCCCAGGACAGGCATCTTAAGCACAGGATGCACTTGCACACAATGTCAAAGTGCTCATGCAAGTGACAAGGAACTTGATTTTTTTTTTTCCAGTAAGCATTTCCAAGAAAAGCAGGAAGCTACAGGACCGTAAATAAAATAAAGAAGGACTACAGAGTCTGAAAGTAAATGGAGTGGTAGAGCAAAGATAGTCTGGTTGTTCCATCTGGAAGAGATTATGTTGAAGGCTGAAGTGCCTTTGTCACAGTCTTCCCTGCACCTCCCAGATATCTCTGGAGAAGCTCTCAAGTCTCAGAGGAAAATGTTGATGTGGATGATGGTGCTCTGAAGTGCCATTGCATGAGATCAGTTCTGTGAAACATAGCATATAAAATGTTCTGCCTTTGTTATATCATATGGTGAGATAGCAGAGAAAATGTCCTTGCTCTAAGAACACATCTTACGAGGAGAAGTGATTCAGCCAAGTGGTTATCAGGGAACAGAAACTGTCTCACTAGCTCTTGTGGATCTGTCAGTCTGAGGTTGGATTGGAGAACTGGAAGGGGAAATTTCAAGCCCAGAAATGTGTGTTGTTCCTCTGCCCTCAGGGTTTGATCAAGTAGGTGGAACAACACGCCTACTTCACAGAGAACTAGACTAAAAAAAACCTCTATGAAGTTATGACACAGCTTTTGACAAAACCCTAGCAGATTATGTGCAGAGAGTGTGGGCTTTGTACAAAGATCATATTTTTGAGTAAGTATTTTTCACTACAGGCAATAAAATGGCAAGGAACTAGTTTTCTTTTTAAGTGATACCCCGTTCTTTAATTTAATTTTTTCTCCTAAAGTTATAGCTGGCTATTCCTGGGAAAGCCCCTTCTTGAACCATGAGTAATGAAGCCCTTAACAAGAGAATTCATTGCAAAGCATGGCTGTTTCAACGTGAAAGTTTTATGAGTGGTGTAGTCACCAAACAGGGAAAAGAAAGTACTCTAACAGGTTTGCTAACTTGTTCCCTGTGTGTATCATCAAATGGTGGAAATTTTGGCCTCTGCAAGAGTGTACATCTTCTGATGATCATTAGAAATATGCTGGTTTAGCTGAGATCTAAGGCATCATCTGAGAACCAGTAAAAATCAAACAAAACAAACATTTTCAAAATTTTGTTTTAAGCAGAATTAAGATCTAGTTCTAAATCTTACCTTGACTAAAATTCAAATAGCTGTAATTAACTTCCATCCGCTATCATGCTGACTTACATTCTTTAGAAATCTGAAGAGATATTCTGCCTGATGCATCTGTTAAGATGTCCAAGTTGGACTAGAAATCTCTCATCAAGCAGACTCATCAAAACCTAATTAACACATACTTTCCTCACACTTTAAATTTAATTTAGACAAGAACAAAGTTTTAATAAGATTTCTGTATAGAATATGTATCTTTCATTTGTTCGTTCTTCAAATGTTATTAGTGTTTCTACCAGCAACCAATATAGTAAGTTTTCAATTCTTAAATGCCCATCTTTGGTGAAAACTGAGATCTTTCTCTACCAGAAGCAAAAATAGCAAGGTAGGGTGGAAGCAGTAGAGCAAAAGAGGTTGAGAGAGGCATGGACTGTTCTAGAGAGTGTAAATGTGTTCTGCAGTGTCATTTATTTAAGCTTCACAGATTGTGAGGCTACCAGTCAGGCAGCTTACTCCTAACTGAATCTCTTCCAGTCTGAAATTGGGTGTAGCCAAACAGGGCTGCCACCATGAGATGTGCCATGTGCTCTACCAAGCTCTGGTATTTCATACAAACAGGTATTTCTACATTTCTGCCAGCTCCTCTTCGCCCACCCCTCTGCCATGCTCTTTTAGAGGGGAATCTGCCTGGGACCCATTTGTAACACTGCATCAACAGAAAGTTTGGCAATCACCCCTTACCAGGAGCTCCATATCATTCAGCAGAGCAATGGTGTCCCATTTTCTGCTGCTGTCTCTCACCTGCTCCTCTGTCTGCCTCAGGCAGAAGACTGAAGAAATTGTGAAGAAGAGCATTCTTTTCCTGCATAGAAATCTATTGCATTGCTCAGGCTGGTGCAGCCAGTCCTATTGCAAAGCTATTATGAGCTACAATTTTCATGTGATAAGAATGAGTCAGTGTCTTACACCTGCCCTCAGGCTCTTTCTTGAGGTAAAAAAACCAAACCTAATGGTACTTTTTTTCTGGCATTTTGATATACTCCTCTCATACACACCACACTAATGAGATATCTGTTCCCACTGAATGAACACTCTATTGTTACTTGTCTTTTAACACAAGTATAAATTGAAAAATCATTAAAAATTCCTCCCATTTAAAACAGAAATCAAATGATATTATTATTTGAAATACCTTTTTTCTCCAAATTATGGTGTTAGATACTATATCTGCTTTAAGTCTCATTTTATTTTTATGCAAATGTTTCTCTCCCTTACTGTATTACACTTATGATAGAAGAAAGTGAGTGAAAACAGTGGGGAAAATGTTTTGAAATAGCAAAACCTTTCTCTCTTCCTCTCACCTCTATATATTCAGCTTCGTGTCGTGTTAGGAAGAATCTTGAAAAACTTGAAGACAGGAAAGGAAAAGAGAGAAGAAGTAGCATACTCTCACATTAGAAAAACCTCTGCATATTTTTATGCCCTGTCATGTCAAGCCCACATTAAAAATGCTATCTGCTCATTTCAGATGATCTCCACCCCAACAAATGAGCAGGGTCTGTAGAATCATTAGCCTTACTAAAAATCTTGGGCTGTGTGAATGTAGTAGCTGATTCTCTGTGGTGTGCTACAAGCCATTGTGATATTCAAGGTTGGATATCACCCACTTAAATTAGCAGTTTATCAGAGTTTAGGATGGAAACAGCTGCAGGGATAAAGGATGATGAATCACATGACACAGATTAAAAGTAGCTGTGATTAATGGGACATCACAAAGCAACAAAAAAGAGAACCAACTGTGGAAAGAGATAACTACCACCACAGGAGCAAATTATTGTCCAAGGTGATGTAATTAACTCCAAGCCTCCCCATGGCTTGGATGACCAATTCCAAGAAGGCTTGCTATTGTGCCCATAATAATGACAAGGCTGGGGATTCTTGGTTTAAGTACTGGGATATAAAGCTTCATTTTTATACATTGCAGGGAACTGATAGAGTGTCAATGTTGAAGATATGGCAATTTGTAATAGTACAATTAGTACAATATATTGTTGTGAGTCTTTCAACTAACACTCCCCCGAGAGGACAGTCAGAAGAAAAGCTCAGATACGGTGTGCTGTGAGTTATGTGGTCCTTTAAATACTTACACTCAAGAATTACCCATTGATTATACTTTTTGTCATTGTGTGAAGTCAAAGCAGCTCCCCAAAAGCATTTTAATGCAGTAGAAGTGATTAAGGGTGGTTTTTGTTCTTTGTCCTTATTAGTTATATCCTGGAAGGACAAGTGGTATTTTTCTTGTTTTTCCAAAGAACAGTTTTAGCCCTGGGAATCTTCCACTGTTTTGCTTTCTCAACGATACCTTGATTCATAGTATATCATCTTCTTCTGTTTAGAAGACAAAGACTTTATTCAGATCATTTGCCAGCAATTCCTGCTGCTTCCTTTCTTTAGCTTAGAAATGAAGATTTATCTGCACCTGAAGGGAATTTGCTGACAACTTAAAATATTGGGGTATTCCTAAAATATTCAATACCTGAAAACTGGAAAGTGAAGACAAAATTTAATTTTTCTTTGCTGTCTTTGATACTATAATGATTATTCTAAGTTGTCCAAAAGAGAAATAAGTTAAACATTTATAAATAAACATCCTTATAATTTGCCATCCTTGTGTAAAAAGGAGATTTGAATTGCTTGTAATTTTACCATAAAATACATATTGGATTTGGTTCATGGGAATCTTACATTGGGCTCTGCTATGGTGACAGATTGACTTCAAGCAGTGTCTATTCATGTCTGAGAACTGTACATGATCAATAGATAGACCAATAGATCAAAAGCACCAAAATTTGAAAGGCTTCTAGATCTAAACTGAGAGAGTCCAGACTGCTTGATGGTTGCATACTTTCTGGATACATTGGTTTCTTTTGGTATTTTCCTTCTGACTTGTTCTTCCTTGGTGTTGAATTAGGCACATATATGTGTGTTGTGGTCCTAATGACAGAAGACTTGCTGTGGCCTGCAGCCACATCTTTTCAGGCCTCATGGCCTGAAAACATAACTTTGATTAGTTTTATTAAGCTTCCTCTCTCAAAATTTTAACTTCTTCTAATTGGTTTCTAGATCTTACAAATGTGAGATGCACTTGGGGAAGTTTAAAAGTTGGTGCATTGGCATTATTTGCAGTTGTTGAGATAGCTTTCAAATAATGTTGTGGACTACAGGTTATGTACAGTTTTTTGACCACTGAAACCAAAATTGTATTGCCTGCTGTCAAATCTTAAGATTGTAAGATTCTTGAGACAGATGTGTCACTGTTTCATTTGTTAAAAAATACCTTGCATTAATGTAAATGGAAATGTCTTGCTTTACCTGTAGGTATTCTAGCTGTATAAACAGAAGATGAGAGTAATTACTCTATAAAATCTAAACTATGAACTGATGTAGTTTTTGAAAGGAAACCTAGGGAAGGTTTTATTTTTTTCATTCATATAATCTTTTCCCTTCTGAACTTCATGCTACAATAACACAATAACAGCATGTTCTTTAAACTGTAGTATACACAGGAAAATATTTTATTGTTCAAATAAGTAAGAAAAGCTAATAAATACTACTGTTTTCATAATCACTTCCAAAAACATTATATTATATTACCTGTGTCAATAAAACAGATATTGATAGAAGCCAAGCTGGAATTTTACCAGTGTTCAGACATATTCATGTAGTTCAAGATCAGAAATATCCCAGTATCTGTTTTACATAAGTAGAAAGCAGATACATCAATGCTTACTCACTGTTTTAAAATTATTTGTGTAAAAATTATGCCAGTATGACAGATCATTACAAAATATTTGAGGGATGTTCTTGTATTCTAAGAAAAAATATTTCTGATTAGTATTTTAAACAAAATTTTTGAACAAGCTAAACTTGGTATAAATGCCAAGTTTTAAAGAGCTCTTAGGACTGTATCAGTGAAACTGCAGTCCTAAGAGAGGAACTTCTTCTTAGTATCCAGTGTTGAATGGCAAGGGAATCCTTCCACAGGCCATTGTTTTATTTTGCTTATAGCAAAGCAGGCTTCTCTTTAGGAGGAAAATCCATCACTGGTCAGTTTGCTTGCAGTTGTTCTTCACTTTAGTTTTCTACCTTATTAATAAGCAGTAGATAAGAAATGTGATGTATGAAGGATTAAAAAAGCAAGTCCATAGCAGAATGATGCAGGTAATATTATGGCAGGTAGCCATCATGTTTAGAATATGGATTTTCATAATTATTTTTACTTAATATGATTTCCTATTACAGGTTTAACCTGATACAGGTATTTTGGTTATAAATATTAAGAGGAAACAATACTATCTGGAAATACAGTAGAATAGTAGTTAGTGAACACCCAGAAAGCTCAGTGATTCATCATGGAGAATAAAAATAAAAATGTTTCTTTATTTTTTAAATGATGAATTGGTTTTTAATAAATTCCTGTGGTTCATACAGTATGTGCCTTACAGAAAGGTTACATTGTAGCAGGTCCATATAGGAAATAGTGAGAAGAGAGAAAAAATATTCAGATACAGGTACTGTATCTCAATAAAAACTGAAGAGAGAACTAAAGAGAGAATTTGTCTCTGCCCTGCTGAAGGCAGAGACAAAAACTCCATTACCTTTAATGTGGCCAGTATTGCACCTCCTGCATTTACAGCTGCTTCACATTTTTTAGGCATAATAGCATCCTTGAGCAGGTACATTGAGCAGACTAGTGTGTGACTCCATTACATAATTTACAGAACTTCTGATGTCTATTTCCTACAGATTATGCTATCTGGAAAAGACCAGAACTAGCATGAAGTATAACCTCCTCTGTTCCTTCTAAATTTATGGTTATTATTGCTATAAATAATTTTACAAACTTCTGCAAAAATTGCATTTCATACAGAAGGATTCCTAAAAGTTTTTTCAGCCAAACATAAACCCTGGCTCAGAGGTAATTACTACTTAAAATCCATTCTGTGTTTTTCAAGCAACACTGACAATGTGCTGAGTGCTTTTAATTTTCTCCTTGAGGAAATGCACTGTGCAAATCCATCTCACAGAATGACCTCTGAACAAGCTCTTCCTTCGTGACTGCAGCAATATGAAAATGCATGCTTGTATCTGACCAGGTTAACAAGGTAGACAGAGGGAAAACTGCAGATACTTATTCTGTAGGCAGAGCTGTTTGCTACCAAGGGATTCATTCAAGAAATAGCACCAGTGTTTGTATCATCCCCAGTCCTTGCAAGACCAACATCCTGAAACTTTCTTTCCAACACAATGGTTTCTGCAGTCAGGGCTCTACTGGCATGGCACTCCAGAAACGTACTGGGAAGGGAAGAAAACTGGCCATGGACAGCATCTATCTATGGATGCTATTTCAGCACCCGAGGAATTCTGCATGGATTATCAAAGTTTTAAAACAGTAGACTAATTTTAAGTTCATCAGCAGTCAATGACACAGACTTTCTAAGTGGTTAGATGTGGCTATCCCATTTTTGAAGCTTCCTGTTCCCTGAAATTAGTGTACATTCCAGCCAGAGGGATTATGCAATTTGTTCCCCAGCAATTTTTCTCTAATCAAATCTGGTTGCTTATCTAGTAATTTACCAAAGCAGTAGAATGTAATTAAAACAGTTTTGTTTTGGTTTTTTTTTAACATTAGGAAAACATTAGCAGCAGAACTTTGCATATTTTTTTTTCTTTTAATTGGATCTAGTAACAAAAAACTAAAATTCTGACAGCAGTTATCTTCAGATGACAAGACAGTACTCACTTGGATTTTGGCTGTGCTTCAGAGAAAGTATTCTTTTTTGCCCCAAGAAAGAATACTAGCACTTTTAATCTTATTTTACCTAAAATCATTCAAAACCTTCTCAGTTCTAGCACTGATGTCACCTACAGTCTTAATAAGAATCATTAGTTTTGTATCACAAATATTTCTGCTTAAAATATGTGGAAGTTTTTTTGTTCCAAATAGACTTTAATGCTGAGTACTTATCACAACAGCATGGAAGGCTTGTATGCCATGTCTGATAAATGGTGTTGTTAAATCCTTAATTGTGTATTTATAGTTTAGTTTATGGTTAACCGGTAATAATTTAAAAGTATTTATGGGAATGACAATAGTTCTTCTCAGAGATTGAAAGTTGCCAAGATTAGTGTCTCATGCAGGAACAGATTGTAGGAAAAACAAGCTACCAGATCAAGATTCATTCTACACATATATATCTCAAGTGGTTCTTGGATTAGTTATTACTGAATAAACTATTTCCATCCTCATTGTGTGACCAGTCTTATGCAGGAAGAGAAATTATTTGTTCCTACTTAGTTTAAACTGTTTTGGAAATTCATTTGACCTGGTCTAATACGACCACAAACTAAGAAGTTGTTCAGCTGTCATTATTCAGGTTAAATCAAGGTGTTGTATTAAATGTTCTTTCAAATATAGAAATATATATTGACTGTAAATTCCTTTTTTTCCACAAGTGCTGTGGATATTGATGTTTAGCTTCCACTTTTGTCAGAGAATGATTACAGATACAAGTACTAGAAAAATGAGTGATTTAATGCTTTAGTCAGCACATGGTATTGTGCAACTAATAAAAAGAAAAATCCACAGAGCTGCAGTCTGTCCTTTTTTCAGTGCCTTGTCCTCTGTTAAGTCTCTGCTGTTTGCAGTGACCCTTAGGTCTTTAGTGCATTTGGTTTAAGCTCAGCAAGGATAAAAGGATATTTCATATTTTTTTTTTATTCTCATGCATATCAGTTTGTGGTTTTCCATTACTAATTTAATTTAAGTATAGAACTATCTGATTGGGACTGGAGGTACCCATTTCATAAGTATAACACTATGGTTATTAGTTGTAAGAAGCATGCAATGAAAGGTATATAACCTGTGGCAAACACATTTTTCCAGTTTTGTTGCTTTCATAACATATTGCAGGAAAACAGTAAATAAATTGAATGAAAAAAAATACAAAAAGAAGAGGACTGTAGTTCCCCCCCCCCTTTTTTTTTTTTTTTTTTTTTTTTTTTTTATTTTGTGTAAAAACATTCTATCTTTTTTTTT
>VZRH01002005.1:78574-102928 GCA_013397555.1 Urocynchramus pylzowi
AAAAAAAAAAAAAGGGGCCTTTTTCCCCCCCCCCCCTTTTTTTTTTTTTTTTTTTTTTGTAATGACTTTAGAAATCACTGCAGAGCTTGCATTCCTTCATCCATGTGTCTTTTGCAGGTCATGTCCTGTGCTCTAATACATTGCACTCTTTAGCACTCCCATTTGAAATTGATTTGTCTTTTTATTTTCAGGTTTTCACATGTTCGCCTGCAGTCAGAATTTCTGAGTCTGAAACCTGAATGATTGTAAATTACCATTTGAAGTGGGATAACACATCACAGGGCTTAAGTTCAAAGTGTTGGGTGAAAATCACTTCTCTGCATTCCTGCTTTTAAAATGCATTTTCCATGGTTCTAGAAAGTTGGGCCACAATTGATGAGAGCCAACAGTCACTGCCAAACAAAGCAAACAGTAATTTTATCTTATTGAAATTGTTGGCCATTTGTGAAATTTCCAAGAAGTGGATTCAGATTTTCATCAACTGGCTGTATTCCAGACTCTTTTTAAGATTTAGAGTTTTTATTTTATGGAAAAAACCAAAAAATATTGATGTACCAATTAATAATTCAGTTCTAGATACCATAAATAAAAATTTTCAATGAAGGAAGCCCTTAAAAGGCAGTATATAGCTAGTCCATGAAACTGCAGCTACTCAAAATATTCTTTAGAAATTGGATTTAAAGGTGTACTGCTACAATCAAATAATAAAATGCAAAAATTGTGTTGTCTCTACTAGTATTTTACATCAAGTTATCCACCCTGGTACACAACAATTTCTGCAGCAATAACCCAAGCCCAGAGATTGACTTTTCTTATACCCACCTACTTTGTCCTCATTCACATTTTTCAACAGAATAGGGATTGCATCTCAACAATGAGCTTACAAAGTAATTTGTGTGGTTGAGCAGAGGAGCTAAGGATCACAACCTAAAAAAACTTCTGGGGAGGCTTAGTAGGTGCTATTTGGTCTGTCATTTCTTTCTTTTTATTTTTTTTTATTTTTTTTTTTTTTTAAATGCTTCAAATGCTTTATCTTTCTGCTGGGACTTAATAATACTGTCTTCTGTTGTACCACGCTTCAGAGCAGCTGGTAAGTAGCACTATAAAAATGAAGGCTATTATTACTTCATAGAGACAGCACAGACTTTGAAGCTTAAGTTCAAAGCCTCCATACTGAGGTGAAGAATCACTTTCTAGGCATTGCTTTCCTTGTCTCTTCTGAAAAGGCAGCTCCAGCAATGGGAGGAGAACAGCTAAAAAGCCTGAGTCACATACTTGCTTGACCAGCAATATGTGCTAAAAAATTATTCAATCTGTCTTCTAATTAAGCGATTTTTATTAAGAACCAGCAAAATATTATAATTAAGCATTAATTAAGTATTAATTAATTAAGCATTAGTAAGGAGGAGCAATCTTGTAGCTCTACCAAATGTTTTGGTACCTGAGGTAAACATATCATAATCGTTTCAACAATCAGTAGTAGTAAGAATTTACCACCCAAGTCCTAGAAAACCAAAGTAGAATAATGGAAAAGGAATAGGGAATAATTAATCAGAAGCTTTAAAGGCGGAGGTGGAGGCATGTTCTTCATGCTGAGATTGTTTTCATTAATTACTTCCACTGCATTCTGCAGAGACAGTTGGAGGTTTGTCAGAACATTCCAACCTTTACGTCTTCAAACATACTGTTAAATTCCTACAACACATACGCTATTTTTTTTTTCTTGTACCAAAATGGTTGTTATTGTGTGGCCTGAAGAAAACAGGATATTGGGTAGATTTCTACAGATTTACGAGAAAATGCAACTTCCAAAAATAAACCACAGTAAATCATGATGTGCTTAAAACAGGAATCACTGCGTGGCAGTAGTTCCATTTATCAACAAGATCTCTCCTGGACAGATTGCTATATTTTCCTCTACTACTATCCACAGGAGAAAAAAAATACATAATTATATTTTGTTCTTATGTTTGTTAATGTTCCCGTAAGTTGACTAGCTTTTCTTTTAGAACAATACAAGGAAAGAACCACTTTCTCTGACAACGTAGATGTGGGACATGTTAAGGGTCATTCTCTTAGCAGTGACAAGAACAACAAAAGTTTTTAAGGTGGACACAAATAGCTGGTGTTTTGGTCACACAGCTGAAATTACATCTTCAAAATCACAGTGTCTACCTCCAACTCTGTACAAGTGCCATGTGTTACTGTACATTCTCTATTGAGAAAACCAGGTCTGAGACCATTTAAGGAGTCTGAAGGTACACAAGTCCATGGGACCTGACAATACCCATACACAGGTCCTGAGAGAACTGGCTGTAGAAGTGGCTAAGACACTATCCATCATATTTGACATTCCACTTAAGTTCCCACTGACTGGAAAAAGAGAAAAATTACCCCAATTTTTGAAAAAGGAAATACAGAAGACACACAAAACTACGTGCAGGTCAGTCTCACCTCAGTGTCTGTCAAGATCATGGAACAGATTCTCCTGGAAACTCTGCAAAGGCACATGGTAAATAAAGAGGTGATTGGCAACAACCAGCATAGGCAAATTTTTTACAGGTTTTGCTTCACTAAAGGCAAATTATGCCTGACAAGTTTGGAGGCCTTCTCTGGTGAAATAATAGCAGTGGTGGATGAGAGGTCAACAAGTGTTGTCGGAATCCAAGACATTCCTCTCGGTGCCCTGAACCCCAGACAGGGGTCTGGGCAGCCCTGGCAGGAAGCCAAAAACACTTGGGGCTTTGATCTCAGCCCATGGAACAAATTACCAAGCTCATATGAAGAATCACAAGTCACAAAAGTTTAGACAACACAGTAGCAGTAGTCATAGGGTGAAAGGAGAAAATTTGGGATTTGGTACAGGGGGGTTTAAAACCCTAAGATGGAGGGACTGGGGCGTGCCCTATCCTTCTTCCTTCTTCTTCCTAACACCTATCTTTTAGGTGATGCTGGCATTTTTAGATTGATTCAGAGTAGAAAGTTACTGTCTAACATAGATGTTAGGGACTGGTACACAATTGTAAATATCTAATACGTAGTTCATAGTATAAAAGATAGCACCAGCCCCCTTGGGAGGCTGAGTCCACCTTGGACTGACCTGCTGGCCAGGTGGGTCAGACAGAAAATATTTTAGATAAGAGACAAGAAACATCACTGAGAACATGAGCAGAAGACTCCTGACTCCTTCTTGGACAGCTGGGTTGGGAAAAGCAGCTTCCACCAACATCTGGGATCATCTCCAGCAGAGAAGATCCTGACAAAGTGTCATCAACCTAGACTGGTAAATAGCGTTTGACACTGTCCCACACAACATCCTTGTCTCTAAATTGGAGAGAGGTGTTTGATGGAAGGACCACTTGTGGATAAGGAGCTGGCTGAATGGACACAATCAAAGAGTTATGATCGATGGCTCAGTGTGCAAGTGGAGAGCAGTGGTGAGCGGCATTCCTCAGGGGTCATGACTGGGACCAGTACTTTTTATCGTCTTTGTTAGCAACATGGGCTGTGGGATCAAGTGCACCCTTAGCAGGTTTGCCAATGACACCAATCTTTGTGGTGGAATTGACACACTGGACTATAGGGATGCTATCCAGAGGGACCTTGAGAATTTGGCCCATGTGAACCTCATGAAGTTCAGTAAGGCCAAGTGTGAGGCCTGCACCTGAGTCAGGGCAATCCCAAGCACAAATGCAGGCTGGGTGGAGAACAGATTGAAATCAGCCTGGGGAGAAAAACTTGGGGGTGTTTGTGGACAGAAGGGTCAATATGGCTTAGCAATGTGCACTCACAGCCCAGAAAGCCAAACGTGTCCTGGGCTGCATCCAAAGCAGTGTGGCCATCTGGGCAAGGGAAGTGATTCTGCCCCTCTGCTCTGCTCCCCTGAGACCCCACTTGGAGTGCTGCTGCATGCAGCTCTGGGACCCCCAGCACAGGAAAGACATATTGGAACGAGTCCACAGAAGGCTACAAAGATGATCAGAGGGCTGCAGCACTTCTCTGATGAAGACAGGCTGAGAAAATTTATGCTTCTCAGCCTGGAGAAGAGAAGGTTCTGGGAAGGCTTTAGAACAACTTTTCAGTTCCTAAAGAGGGCTGTAGAGGGACTTTTTGTAAGGGTGAGATGCTTTAGAATGAAAGAGGGTAGGTTTAGATTAGATACTGGGAAGAAAGTCTTTACTGTGAGGCTGGTGAGGCCCTGGCACAGGTTGCCCAGGGAAGTTGTTGATGCCCCATCCTTGGAAGTGCTCAAGGCCAAGGTGGATGGGGCTCTGAGAAATTTGGTCTATTAGAAGGTGTCCCTGTCCCTCTAATAGACCAAATGGCAAGGGGGTGGTAACTAGATGATCTGTAATGCCCCTTCCCACTCAAATCCCATGATCTAGGATTTGGCTCTTCATATGTGAAAATAAATTCAGAAATAACATTATTTTAAAAAACTTTCTGGTTTTTGTTTCTTGTATTTGTTAGTACGACTTGGAGTGCCTCAAAACCACAGTTTTGCTTCACTACTTATAGGAATTGTTTTTTTATCCCTAGTCATTTGGAGCAAATCAAATGTTGCTTAAGTTTATTTTACATTTCAGCACACCTAGAAGCTGAAAATCTGCTCCTGGGAAGATGACCTGAGAACATCTTAGACATTGAAAGCTTAGGAAGGCATTTTTTGTAAGAGTTGTTGTGTCAGCTCTCTGCTGCCTATTTGACAATTCCCTTGTGTAAGAACATTCTCAAAAGACTGGTTAAGCTAGTTTATAGTTGTTTTGTGGCACTGGAGAGAGCCTAAGGATTTCTGAGATTATTTTAAAGTGGACTTGAAAAAAAATACAGGCAATGTTCTTCCCGGTGTCCCCAGTTTCTAAGTATGTTTATGAAGGTTGAGTATGTTTCAAAAAGCAAAATAATATATTATCAATACATAAATATAAAAGGATGTCTATGAATGCTTTCCAAAACCTAAACTGTATGAAATAAGTACCACATCCATGGCCAGAGCTTAAATTTCCAGCAAGCAGTCACAGAGGACAACACTGGAATTCATGATGTCACCTGCTTTGCCAACTGATTTCAAACAAATGACTGTACAGCCACTGCTGTTACAGTACTTAATAAGTAAAGTTGAGAGGTCATCAGGATGGATTTGATATTTCTCAGTCTATAAAATTTGGACACAAATAGCAGTTCAGACATTGTCTTATGCAACTGCTGTCCAGGTCTAATGATTTTTTGATCATCTCTTGGTGTTTTTCCACCCCAACAATTAACTTTTCTGCTTAATATTTAGCCTAAATCCTCTTTCCTGCTAATTAAGTAACGTGATTTTTTGTCTTAGACACAGTGATTAGGGCAAAATGTTCCCCAAATGCTGACGTAAGGTGGTACAGAATAATCTACTCACCACACCCACATGACACCAAGCTCCTCCCCCTCACAGCTACCACAAGAAATTAGCTCTGTCCTGGGTTTGGCCAGGACAGATGGAGATCTATGCTTCAACAGGCATGTAGAGGCTTGATAACATAACAACATATAACATAATATAACACAGCACTGGCTAATCCATTTTAGTTAACAGGTCTCTGTTGCATGAATAAAACAGATTGTATTCCTCACTAGAAGAAATATGTGCCAGAAGATGAAGCATTTTGCAGTGTTCAGCAATGGTGGATGGTTCAGAACAGGTCCTCTGACAGCTTCTTGTACTTGAGACCATGGTATCAAAATGAGCTGCCCTATTTCCTGTGTATTCCATCAGCATGGACCTCAAAAGAGGAAGAGTTGCACAAATGTTTATAATAAATGAGACTGAGACTTGCAGAGGAGTAGAATGGGCAGCAGAAGCATTCGGTGTCTCCAGCCCTCCAGATAAATCTGCCTGAGCTTCTGCCAGGCTTTTTATCAACCACATGAGTTCCCCTTGTGACTGAGTCTGAGATCTCTAGGATTTTCTCTGCTCAACACAGAGGAATGAGTGACGCGGGTTGGTCATGCATCACCCAGCTTTGTCACAGCAGCAGATCCACGGGTTTCAGGGGAATTACCTCGAGTTAGTCAGGATCAGAGCAGCGCAGCAGGGAGTGATCCCGGATTGCAGGAGCAATATGCAGCCTGCCACTTCTGAATGTGGTAGCCTTGACATTGATGTCATTGCACTGTATTGGATGAAACTTAATGTTTCACACTTCATTTCTGTGTTAAAATTTAATAGAAAATCATAGGCTATAGAAAACCAGCATAGAATCTCAGACTCACATAAGTTTATTGCTGTAGAAAAGTTGCCCATTTTAAATAAAAACTTGCTTATCTTAAAAAAAACCCTAGATAATAACATTTAGTTAGTAACATAGTTAGTAACATTTTGTACACTTAGCAATACAAAATGTTCTTCTAACTGAGTGCAGTTTGGTTACTGAATCTCATCCAATTTTGTCCTTCTCAGTTTATGGCATCCACACTCTCTTGGGACATTTGCAGGCAGGTGCAGACAAGGGACAAGGATTCCGACTGTTTACCTGCTCATTTCACAGAGAAGTCCTTTTATTTGTCATGCACATCAATCAGCTCACTTCTCCAAACAGGAACCCTCATGCATTTTCTTCTGTATGTTCTTCTCTCAAAATTATTTCTTTTGTGCCTTTTTGTAAACATCTAGACTTGCACACTGTGTATGTGAAGAAACTTGTGCAACTGATGATGAACGTGAAGTGAATACCGGGTGAAAATAAGCTCGCCAAGATGTTGTATTTAATAACTACGAAATTTTTTACTGCTTTAAAGTTTTTTTCATGGCTATTTGTACACAACACTGAAGAAGACAATTGAGAAGAAGTGGAGTTTTTCAGTCAGAATTGCCACTTAATTTTTAACACAGCTGTCTGAAGTAGGCATCTTGTAACACTCCCTCACATATCCATTTCTTAGGGGTATTTACTTGTACCTCAACTCTGAGAAAAGACCCAGATGCAGAAGTCTAGTCAAAAATCACAGAATTTCAATTAGCTGGAAAGTCTATAAGGTCTTACGTTCAACAGTACGTATATATATATAACACAGTGGTGTTATTCCTTGAACAGAGTATACATAAAATCTAAAAAAAAAAAAAAAAAATATTTAGTCTAGGTAAAAAGTCAGACACTGCAGGCTCTGAGTCACTGAATTGAGTAGGAATTTCTTGTTTTACACCAGCTGAAATGTATTATGTATTTTTTTTTCATTTTGGTGTTCAAGAATAGTTACTGCACAAAGGCTGACGTTACTAAATAATATTTCCTTATTATATTTGCTAACTTAAAGGTCAACTGGCACATGCCATTGATTTCTTTTTTTCAGATACTGTAGTTAAACAAGTTCTGCAATCAAATTTATTACAGGTGATTCACTGAATGCTTGAACAGCACAGTAGGGTTTAATTTCGAATGCAATCAATATTTCCAAAGCAATGCACAACTAAAATAAATTTGATACATACAGAGCGGGACCCATGGTCATTGGCATTTTCAGTCAATAATGTTTTTGAAAAACAGCAAACAATATGTTTAAATCAACTACAAATTCATTGTTCTTGTGGTACAAAGGTAACTACTTTAGGAAAAAAAAAAAACAACAAACATGCAGGAGAACAAACACTCCTCCCTCAATGCCCTAACAAACAGAGTTGTTACGATAATAATATAAATTTCTCATGGAAGAAGCAATAATCAGCAGTAAAGAGCAGAAAAGGATAGTGGCCAAGGCCTCTTAATGGTAATAGCCTGAAAGTTCTCTTATCCTTTCCTTCCCGGTTTTCTCTAATTACATGATTTTTTTTTTTCCTAGCACCAAAAGGTATTCAACAGTCAATCAAGTGAGTAAATTTCAAAATGATTTGTGTAGAAAATAACACATAGATATAAGAATTTTATATTCTACTTGAAGGAATTCAATATAATATGTGGTTTTTAACTTCTACTTTGATTTTTTATTGCAAGGCTGCAAAACTGAGCTGCCTTTATATAGAGATCAATTTCAATGGGAAACGTGAGTAACTTTTGAATACACTGTTGAAAATACTTCAGGGATTCCCTGAAGATCAATATGACTTCAAAGTTGGCTCTGCTTCAAGTCAGGGGTTAGACCAGATGATCTCCAAAGCTTCGATCCAAACTAAATTATTTTAAGATTCTGAATTTTGCTCTTCAGCTGACAGTCTTTAGGACTCTGCAGAAAAGGCCATATTAAAGAGAGACCAGGAGTACAGTGTTTAAAAGTTAATCTTATTTCTCCAGATATTCTTTAAAAGACAGTATCTGCACATTAAAAAAAAAAAAAAAAAGAAAAAAAAGCATATATACTCAAATCCCTCTAGCTCCTGTATAACTGAAGAAAGGGAAGTTGGTTTCAGTTTAATAAAACTATTGGAAAATTCCAGTTTTGCTTTAATACTGTGAACTCTCCTTGTCATATAATTTTAATATAAGAGATATCAACAATTTCCACTGTTTGTTAATCTCATGGGGAGCGCTATGGAGGTTTTTCTTCCAGATCTCATCACCTACAACAAGTTTTGTGACTTTGAATGTGAAATGTTTCTTGTCATAAATTGACAGTTCTTGTTCCACCCTAATCCCATGAGGCTCTTCTAAAGAAAAAGGAAAGGTAGCAGTCAAATTGTATGATATGAAGTGACAGCTTGATTTGTAGCATTTAAAAGATGGCTGCTATTATTATTAGACAATTTGATAGAGTGGAAAAATGTAATTTTCTCTTCTACACACACTTTAGTTCAGTTTCAGTAACCGAGTTGTATTTTACATGTATTTTATTCATTGGGAAATTTGCCCCTGCTTCCATGAAAATAGAAAATCTCTTATGCCAGAACATTTTTATAGACCCTCTTTACAACTCTCTACATTTTCTCACCATTTGCCATTCAGGCAAATTCACGGAGAAGCCCAGTTTTAGTTTAAATATGGAATGGTGTATACTTAGTTACTGTCCTCTCAAAGCCATATTCCTTTGTCACAAGTCATTCAGTTCCAGTCATCACCATCTAACTCCTTTCCCATGAGATACTTGGTCCCCTGAGTATGGGTGAGTAACTGAAAAGTGGGTCATCTTGACATATTCTACAGATATCTGGGTGAAGATATTCAGGACTAAATTACTCAACCTTCTGATCTTTCATTTTTTTCCCACACCAAATTCAAAGGAAACATTCCTTCAGTCTTTGGTACTTAGTGACAACAGATGTTATGGGAACAATTCCTGAATTTCCATGATTTGGGGAACTGACCTGCAACCAGCTATGGGTTAAGATACATCAAAAAAGAATATGTGTACCATTCACTACATGAAACATCCTTCAAAATGCCTTCCCTAAATAGATCAAACTGAATATATTTAAAATCTAACATAAGTCGCATATGATATGTGAGTCAGTCCAAACCATCCCCAGCAGTCGTGGATGCTGCCTCCACTGCACTAAAGTCAATACAGGAAACAAATCAGGAAGAGAGAACCACCTGGCTCCATGTGCTGTGTGTCTCTTTCCTCAGAAATTAGTGTTAAAATTTAGTAAAATGAATTGACAACTGAAGTCTGATGTATGTTTTTTTATGGTTTACTTCCACTTTATTTCATTGATTTGATTACAGCTACACTGGGTTACTCCTGAATTCATTTTTCATTAAAATATATAATTTTTACCCTTATTGATGAAGTACAGATGAGTTAATGGTGAGCAAAGGGCACAAAAGTGCATGGCTGATTCTCCAGTTTCTCTGCTGATCTGTATCACCCTTACTCTAAGTCTTTTGGAGTAAATTGAACTGCATAAAATCAGTGTGAACAGTCAATCCTCAGGCTTCAATTTTACTTAAAATATAAATCAAACTCAACAAATAGCAAAAGATGTGACAAATAGAGGGAACAACCTTTTAGACATTTTTAATCCAATAGAGGACTTTGGATCACTGCATAACTAAAAGAGTAAAGGATGACTGAAGTTTCATTTTTCAAATCAATCATTTTCCTTTATACTTTTAAAGACAATCTCTTGTCTCACTGATAAATGGCAAAATATTGCCCAAAACTTATAACATTTCCCAATGTACAATTTATCTTCCTGTACTGAATGTATTTTCTCTAATAGACAGCAAAAGAGAAACAAACAAGACCTGTGAACAGAAAAATATAAAATCATTTGAAGAAAGGGCACATTCCTGCATAACACAACATCCATCAAAAAGTAACACATTTTTGCAACATGAAAAACAGCAATCAAAAGGGTGTTGCCAAAATTTTGTCCATATTTCCTCATGTGAATTAAACTCATATTCCTTATTTATGTAATAAATACCTAACAATTCTCTTTCTGTAGAAACTGTTGCTACCAATTACTACACAAAAATGGCCAAGAGCTAAGGCCCAAAATGCATGTGCAATGTATATGCACATTATCTTCTGGCTCAGGACTAGAGAGACAGCATAACCTGAGAAAAAAGTCCCCTAAGAGAGGGAATCTGTTGTGAGCCACCAGCTATTGCCAGCAGCTGACCTAGGTGTCATAACTACCTCTGTTTGACAGTACAGCGTGTCTGGGAACCCTGGAGAGTAGGTGTCTTGAATTTCTCATTAATCTGTGCATAGAACAACAGTAGGAGCTAAGCCACAGCTAGATGAATGTGGCACTTCATCTCTTCCTGCCATCCACAGGAATGCCTTCCCTGCAAGAAAGCTGGGAACTGCATTCACTTCTCCTGAGTGCTAATTACATTTCTCAGTTGCAAGGCAAATGTCTTGCAAAATCCAAATAAATATGTGAGATACAAAATGTGTTGTGTAAATGTCTAATAAATCAGGGAAGTTTTTCTGCAAAGTTTCACTATGAAAAAGTAGTCCATTATTCAGAAGCTGTGGCTGCAAGCTCTGCAGTCTTTTTATTATGACACATAGTTCTCTAAACTATTAATAGGAGTGGTGCAGCCACAATGAGAGTATATGGTTAGACATGAAAGAAACAGCACAACAAATCCAGTTTAAAGATGAACACAGAGATATTTTGGAACATTGTCTGTTTGAATGTTTTTTAATTAGACTAATAATATAAGTATCATGAAAATAGACCTTGTTTGAGAAGGGCCACAGTCCATAACAAAATGTGCTTATTATTGACCCAATGTGTGTATGTGTTATTGACCTTTTTGCTCTGATCTATGTGATCTTCAGATATTTCAATCTGATCTCTAGAGCTGATACCAGATAAGTGAGATCTGTGTGATATGTGTATACTCTTTGTGAACTAAAATTTTTTCAGTGTTAGTTTTTTTAGGAAGGAAACGGGACAAAAGTTAATGTGTGGGAACTTAGTAAAGGATGAACAGAAGAAATATTGGCCTGACAAATATTCCTGTACTTTTTCTACCCTCAATAGGGTCATTTTCAATGTCATATGTAACTCTTCTTAAATTTCTCACTATCCACTGCGGAAGTGGATGTACCCAAATATAATATATATTGCTGTGAACAATGAAGAAAACGCTGTGAAGAATGAAGCTTTAAAATAAAAGATTTCCATGGAGGCTCTTTCCAGATTGTGGATTCCGGACATTAAAATGCTGTTTTAAGCTCTCTAAGTCCCTACCAGCTGTGTGACAGGACCATTTTGTGAGAAACAACATTTAACTGCCTAAAACAATCTCCCCCTCATCTCTCTCTGTGCTGATAACTCAGCTGTGCTACAGTGCAGTTACTACTGCATTACCCACTTATGTGGAAGAGCAGAATTCCCTTTACTGAGTTAATTAGTGCAGTAAGTAAAGGCAGACTGCAAAGCAGAAATAAGACTGGATGATCACCGTGCTATCCCTAAGACCTCCTGGGCCTGAACTTGGTATCATTTCAAGATGGTAAAGTACTGCCCCAGGTCCTTGGGGGCAGGACATAGCTAAAGCATTCAAACTCACATAATGAAACTGTTCCACATCTGGATATAAAATAGTCTAGAAAGACAGAAAACAAAATCAACTGTAATTTTATAATAGTCCACAAAGTCAGTAAAAGTCTGAGAACTCTAAAAATTATACTATAATTTCAGCTACTGCTTGCAAGACAAAGTTCCATTTTCAGAGCTAAAACACCAGCCACCTGAGAAACATGAAATTGTTGCACAAGAATATGCTCTAACTCAGAATGAAATACAACAAACTACCTACTTATATTCAGATCAGGCATTCTCAACAGATGTTACACGTAGGATCAATATTGAATTGTAGTTACTCTGATACCCCACAACTGTAATTATGATCTGAATAAGCAAAGAATAAAATAAAGCAGGGGACCAGATGGATATTTCTTTATGAAAGCTATTTCAGATACTGCAACGTGACAACGATGATGGGCCCACCACACTTAAATAGGTTTTGCCAATAAGCTGGGCACCCAGAGCATATGTTTGAAATAACAATCAGGAATAGCAATTATTGTTTAGAAGGCACAGCACTGTGACAAAGAACACCCAGCATTTTTCATTACAGTGAAAATGAAGTCGTTAAATTGTTTAAACCCAACAAGCTAAGGGATTAAAAATGTGAAACTCATAACCTGCTCTCATATTAGTCTTTTTCAGCCAAATGTGTCTGTCTATGGCAGATTTTAACCCAAATGTGACAAAATATCTACTGAAATCAATCTTTGTTTAAAACTCCTAAAATTCATAGGAGAAATTTCTTTGGTGTTAGGGGCAATTGTATGAGTGAGTGAAGACATATGGAGATAGAGGAAAGTAACGAATGGTAAATATTAGACAAAATTTAAGAAAACATTTTCTAGTGATAAGAAATGTAATTGTATGAATTTTAACATAGTTCATAAATTGTATCTAAAAAGAGCGTTCATTAATATTATGGGGTTTTTATACAATATAGCACAATGTTCTCTTGAGTGGGGTACATTAGCATGCCTAGCTGTGAAGTCTGGACATTGTAAAGGAAATTGCCTATTGCTAGATATTTTGTCAGACTCCAGAGGAGGATGTGTCTTAAACTTTTTCCTCAAGGCAGTTGCCCATTAATACATTCTTTTTAGTCTGAAGATTGCTTACAAGAGGTATACTTAAACTGTTTTTTCATAACCAGCTTACTGTTTTTATTCTGAGACATTGCCCTACATAACTTGTTACATAATTGTAAGAAAGTATGAATTTGAAAATAACAACAGTAACAAAAAAGCTAAATCTACCCTTATTTAGGGTGAGATAATTTTTGATTCAGGAATGTGATTTGATTTCAGAGCAGAATAAAAACCCTTCCAGTTCTTTCCAGTCCCTTCTTGCACACAGGGCAAGCCAGACACCTACCTATGAATGTCTTCTGGACTTCAAGTGAACAGGAAATGTCTTCATGTCAGATGATTCAAAGTGCTCCAAAGGAGTACACACCTAAAACTACACCAATTTTCAAGGTAACCAGCTGTTTGTTCAAATCAATGTGCAGGTTTGCTTGTAACAGCAGTGTCCAGAGTTTCCATGATTTAGAGAAGAGTTTAGTGGTTAAAACTTTTTTTTTCAGGAATCAGGGAAATTTGAGTGCTGTTCCCACCTTACATGATATCTGTATCCCCACCTAGAAGTGCTCACCAGAGAACCACTAAACCAACTTTTCAAAGACCAAAAGAATTACTCCACACCAGAAACTAGAAAACAGCAAACAATAAAATGGGACAAACCCGAGTAAACAGCTATTTAAAGGTGTGCTTGAGGACACTACTTTTCAGTAGCTGCTGTTGATACAAGTATGCTGCAATCTGCAGTGTTATGTAGAGAGACCTGAGCTAGCTGTAAACAAACTCTTCTACCACCAGCAGTCTGATCACAACAGCGTGGAACTCTTAGGTTGTCATGCCTTTGCAACTCGAAAATAAGTTTTCTGAAATGTGAAATTGTTCTTTTTCATAAGAAGGATTTTTCTCTGTAAAAGCCTGACAAAAACACTGATAATGTTTTTACTTTAGTGTTTGATTTACCCCTGGTGCAAGCAAATCTACAGTCAAGGGAAATGTAGTTCCTGGCAATTCCTAGCATGGGGCTTACGGCAAGGAGATGTCAGTTCTGGTCCTGGCTATTCATACATCACAGATATGAGGGCAAAATTTTGTGATCTTGGCCAGAAAAAAAACCAAGCAGGAATAGCAGGTAGGAAATCCTGATGTTAATGTTGCTGCTCAAACTCTTATGATATGACAGTCCCCAGAGAGTTAAGGCTAATTAAGCCAAGGAGTAACATTTTTGGACCTTTCAGGACGGAGCACAGCAGTTTCATGCTCACATATTCAAGCTCAGCTGCAGGGAACTGGAGCCTCTTCCCTTTTAAGAGAGAGCCTTCACACAGTGGTCTGCTGTGTATTAACTGAACTTTTCTGACTGTTCTAATGTCAACAATCTCTCAGCTAGACACAAGACTTCATGCAGAGAAATGTCACTGGGATGGGGAAGGAAGGCAGAGCCATGCCTAGCACAGCACAAAGTAAGTCTGCTGACACTATGCAGGCATGGAGCACTTCACGTCTGATTACACTGTAGCATTCCTGCTGTTTTAATAAGACTTTTCCTCTTAGAAGAAATAACTAATGGTGTCACATTGTGGAGTGGCTTTTTCACAACTCTCAACAGTTGACAATGCTAAATGACTTTCACCAGTGACCTGAATTAAACTCAATGAGAACCTAATAGCTACAATGTCAGAGACCCTCTCTGTGCATGTACAGCTTCACCTGCATCACCTGGGGCAAGTCATTCAACTCACCTGATCACAGAACTGTCAGAACTGAATTAATTCACCAAATTGACATTTATATGGATGCCACACTTCAAATGTTGGACTTTGTCTACCCTTACTTACTACTTCTTTGCTGCTGTTATCCTTGAATAGCACACATAATAGAGCTGCAAATCAGTGATGTCAAAATCATTTATGTAAAACAGCATATTTATTTAAAAGCAAAATAATTTATTTGAATAGGGCACAAAATTTCATGGCTAGAAAACCTCATGAAAGCATATAGATGTTACTATTTTATAGTCAGAGACACTGAAGAAAATTGAAATTCAGATTTTGCTTTCCCCTGTTCCCATCCTAGAATAATTTTGATAGCATTTTAAATGCTCTTTTCAATGTAGCCTGTTCCACTGACCCTCTTCTGTTTTTTCTCTGGCCTGCGTACCACCTGCAGGTCTCTCTACTGTCCTTCTACTTTTCTTTTGTTTTGTCACTTCTCTTGTTTTACTGTACTTTGCAGAGTTTTTTACCTTATGTCACTGCCAATCTGTCTCCTAAGGCACTAAATCTGCACTTGTGGAAGGTGATCCTCCCCTGTCTCACTGCTGCCTCTGGAAGTGCCAGCTCTGCTCAGTGGGCAGCCAGGGGCCAGATGGCAGCAGCAGGACACTTTTACAAACTGTGACTCTTCACCATCCCTGTGGAAAGGGTGAGCTTGCAAGACCCAGAGTAGTCGGTTCTCTTTATGTACTTGTATTAAAACTAATGTTGGAATGATTTGTTCAGCTGTAGTGTTTTCAGTGCAGTCTGCCCAAGTCCTGAGTATATGATTTATAATATGTTTATCAAAGCTAAAATTAATGTTTTCTGTAGAAAATGACACCATATGATTATTTTTTTCTTTAGCTTTGAATTTTGTCAGAAATTCTTATTTCAGGCTGTGGCTAAGTAGTATGAATGTGTGAATAATCCGAAGAGAAACTCAGGTTCAGCTGTGCTTTGATGTAAGTTCAAGCCATGTTTTTTCTGGTGTTTGCCTGGGGATGGAAGGCAATGCAGCAAGCTGTGACAGCGAACTCAAACTTGTTCAGACCCAGGACACCAAACAGAAACCTGGAGGTGGAGCTGCAGGCAGGGAGTAGGCAAATCCCAGTGGAGAAATCTGATCCATGATCAGAGCGCGGTGAAGAAATCACATGCAGAATTAGAGATCTTGAATCTTGCAGAGCACGTGGAGTCTCAGCATACCCTGCAAAGTGAAAGCACAGCCCAGTGCTACTCTTCTGGGAGAAGCTTTCATGAGCATGGGGGAAACTGCTCCACATCATGTAAAAACAGACACTGGAAATCTGTAGGCTTATTAGTTTACTCATAGATAAATAATTTCATATGGCCAAAAAATCCACTACTTAAGTGTAAATTGTTGGTCCTTTGGTAAGTTCTTTCCAGATGAAAAAAAGTGTATTCTAAGTAATTGTTAGTGAGAAAGAAATTTTTGATCTCAGGTCTACAAAAATAGAAGCCTAGATAAGACTTGTACAGTGCTATAGGGACAGTCATCTCTGTTTTATTTCTTGCATGAAAAAATCTGGAAGGTCTTGCAGCACAGAAATGAACAGACGTTCTTAGACTGCAATAATGAATTAACTTAATCTACCTTTATCTAGAACTTGCATGCTTTTATTGTTAGAGCTTTCAGCAGAGGTGATGATTAAGTATTCAAAACAGCATACTACACTCCAGACATATTTCAGCTAAGAGCTCCTGTATGTGGATACTTAGAATTACTCTTTATTCTGTTTCCTGCCCACAGTTTTCCTGATCCATTGCTCAATCTGCCTCTCCTCTCTTTTGTTCATTTTGTTCACAATCCTTTTGCTATTAGAAAAGACTCCCTTTGACTAAGACACTACCTCTGTTTTTCCAAATCCCCTTTTGAATACAAAATACCCTTTGGCTCCAGGTTTCAGATGATTTTAGATAAAATCCTTCATGCCTCTTTGAGTTCCTGTAGACAAATGAAATTCTTGCTGGATGTAACTCTGAGGAACTCTGTGGATAGAAAAAACTATGGTGGAAACAGTGAGAAGAAGACACTGCAATGTTGCAAGGCTTTGATTCACCAGGTCAGCACTTCATCCCTTCCTAATCTATGCTATGGTAAAATATCTTCACTCACACACAGAGAAACACTCATATTTCAACCCAAAGGACAAAGAAAAATGTATGTAGCTTTAGGTTAGTGAAGACAAGATGTGAAGCAGTTTGCCTAAACTTTTCTGGAATTTAAATTGTTTTGATACTAAAAGGAAACAGTTTCAAAGATAAGAAATCAAGTCTATTTTGACCTTACTTTGAAAATTTAAGATGCTCCTGCCTCTGACTAGCCATCAATTGAAAATGAAATTCAACTTATTTAATAAAACCCATTTTCCTATAACTTTATTTAGAGTGAGAATTACATTACTTTTTTGAGCAGCAGGCCTTTTTGCAACATTGTGGTTCTGTTGTGGATCCCTTGATGTCCATCGAACAGTACTTTTCTCCTTCTCAAGCTTACTGAATTTTTGTTCAAACTACCTGAAAAACAAAGTTTCCTGGTTCAGTTTCTTTGAAGACCTCAGCAGTAGACTGCAAGTTATGTAGCTGGCCTCCAGTAACCAAGGTCACACCTTTCAAAGCCACCTGAATTTTTATCAGTGGATGCATAATATCAAGAAAAGTCATAGATATATCCTTCAAAATCTGTTTCTGTTCTCATGTGAAGATTTTCAAATGCATTTCCCCTGTGTTCCTTGAAGTCAGCTCTTAGTAAACAAAGTTTTAATATTTTGTGGGAAGTGGTAGCTCAAGGCAGATTTCCTATAAGAAATGGATACAGGTTGGTCCAACAACAAGTCAGTATTTGAAGCCTTTCCATCTCCTTCTACCTAGATAGTTCTGATGCTCTTATCACTTTTACATCAAAGTGCTTTATAGTAAGTCCTTCATCATCTTCTAGTTTGATCAAAACAAACCTGATTTTGATCTTCCCCATATGATAGCAAAAATTGGGAATTCTGTGCAAAACTATTTACATATTTCATCCATGGGAAGATGTTTGCTTCTGTCAGTGTCCCTTTCACACCTGGGCAGCATGTGAATTTACACTGATTCTTTTCAATCAAAGATATAGTTCCTGCTTTCAACGACTAAAGCTTTGCAAAATGGCCTCTAGCTGAGGCAGAGTTCCAACTCCTCTCCTGGCATGGAGGCTCATTTGGTAATATCAGCCTATGCACATAAAAAGTTGTGGTAATGCAGAGGCTGGATTGAGAAAGTAAGCACTTTATATATAGTGAGTCATATCCTAAGCTGCTGGTTGAGGGAATGGATATTATTGCTATTAAATTTGTAGGAAAAAAAAGTCAGTGAATCACTCCTTACAAACATCTAAAATTTTTTAAAATTTAATTTGAATATAAGAAAGTCAGGCTAAAAAACAATATTTACACTAACACAGGAGTAGCCAGAAAAAGAATAGAAATTTTGTCACATAAAACAGGAAATGAAAACAGCAAAACATCACTTTTGATTCAACACTAAACTTTCTTCTGCAGTTCAGTTTTATCACTGGACTGAGATTTCGTCTAAACATGTAGGAGTGTAGGACATATTAGATGTTCTATAGAGCCAGAGTTACTAATATAATGATTATATGCATTTCTGTTTTCATTAATATTTCATCTGAGAGTTTCCACTTCTCATCAATAAATTAAGTTTTCAACCAAAACAGTTTAATGGAGGAAAAAAAAAAAAAAAAAAGGAAATTCTATGGAAAGAAGCCAATCTCACCACAGAAAAGTGTTTCATCATAAAGCTGATATTATACTGTAAAAGAATTTTGCATAAATTTTTGGAAGAAATCTTTTTTATTATTCTTGGGTTGGAGACATTAAGTAATAAATAGAATTGAGTATAAAATGGTAACCACCCTATTGCCACTTTAAACCAACCTCTACGTTTTATAGCAGGGGTGCAATTAAGTTGCACAGAATTACTTAAAACCTCCATAACAAGGGTATTATTGTCTATTGCACTCTAAAGGGTTGTAGAGTAATTTCTTTGCCATATGTTTCAGCTTCATTAGAACATTCTTATTTTCATTCTCACTTGTACTTGGCTCGCATTATATTGAACCTCTTTTCAGAAGTTAGTGCATCTATCTTTCATTGTGTTGCCCAAATGCCAGCTACTGAAGTAAATTAATTTTCAGGTAATCTTGCCTTCAAATAAAACAATGAAAATAAAATAATGAGCTTCTAAAATTAACTGTGTGTAGGCTTTAGGTACCCATATTCAAAATCCAGAAATTCTCCTCCAGTGTGGGTACATTTTGAGGAGGCAAACTTTGGTTTGTACCTGCATGCACATGGACATCTCTGCCCAAACTTTCTGGAGCCTTACTTATGCTGGGGCTCCAGCATTAAGTCAAGTTTTCACCTGTACCAGGCATGGAAAACTAAGCTCTTATTCACAGCATA
Organism: Urocynchramus pylzowi; assembly: GCA_013397555.1. Classification (NCBI taxonomy): domain Eukaryota; kingdom Metazoa; phylum Chordata; class Aves; order Passeriformes; family Fringillidae; genus Urocynchramus; species Urocynchramus pylzowi. The sequence goes on from VZRH01002005.1 coordinate 97,848, forward strand.
AACTGCTGTGAATTACAGCACTCAAAATCTCATGGTTTGCAAACAATTGTCCACAAAACCAGCACATGATTTTTCTGCAAGGAACAGAACAGATAATTATTTTCTGGCTTGTCAGTAGATTTCCAGGTCCAAGTTGCTCAAGGTCCTTCCCTCTTACTCCGAGGTCTCAGATAAGCTCTTGCATCCCTGGGTTCTCTAGTGCCAAGCTAGGGATGAGCTCAACCCTCGGGGGAAGTTCATATACACTCTAAGTTCTCTGCTTAACTTCCTGTTTTAAATATGTTGGTAGGAATTAATGTCTTTAAAATCTTCACCTCTGTCAGATTTGGTTAAAAGCTGTTAGTGTGTAATTTGTTGGAAAATACACATACATCTATACACGTGCACAGAAAGGGGCCATAGTTTCCACTATGAGTGAGTCAGTTTGCAGATACATATCTCATAATTCATATACTTATTTTCTATTATAACTTCAATGGAAATTCTTTTTATCTAAAATAACAGGCAATTTGGTACTGTAATGCTGCAAATTTCTCATACTGCTTTGATCAAACCTCCACTTTCATTTTTACTGCTTATATTCTTAAACTGCTGCAAAGTCAGTTACCTTGTCAGCTCCAGTTAAATGCAACTTCTTGCTAAACTCTGTTTACAGTGGAGACAAGCATCTTTAAATGTTTGAGAAAAAGTACAGAGAAAAATATTGGAGAAAAAATGGTTTGATTGTTATTGATAGATGTTTATTAAAATGTATTTGTCATCTTCTCAAACAACAAGCATAAACACAATTTGTAATCTCCAGTGATTTGAGCCAACAGAGTAGTTTCTCCTTTTTCTTTCTTCCAAATGTCATAGTACGATTAATTCAGTATTGAGGTTTTGTATCCCTGTGGGATGTGATAAGATAATGGTAGTACAGACAGACCTAGTTAGACAGAATCAGTTTGCAGACTGTTTTTATAAATATTAACAAGAATCCCCTCCAGACTACCAAAGCAGTGGCTTGTCGTTTGCACTGCCTGCCAGTGAAATGTTTTGGTAGCTTAGGCACAAGCAGGCACAAATTAATCAGGTTTGACTGAGCTACATCCTAACTAAATCCTTATCTTCTGCAATGCTGATTTCAAAGCCTACAGTAGTTATTTCATATATCTTATCATTATTCAAGGCCCTTTGGGGGAGTACCCTAATTTCGTAAACATATTATGCTTTTTTGGAAGGAAAAGTGAAACATATGCTGCAGGGGGAACCTTTATAGTAAATTTACTATGCTTACAGATATGCTGAGCTACTAGTACTTCATAAGTTAAAAAAAACATCCCAATGTGTACAATTATTTTTCTGGCAAGAAACTGTTATTTCTATCCAAATAGACAGTCGAGATCTAGAGCTGATCCTCAGAAACTGCAGGCCACTTTCTCAAAGTTTATTATCATAGGGAGAGCTGGGCTGCCTCACCCTCTACCCAAGTTCCTCATGTGATACTGAGGGCAAAGGGAGGATCTGAAGTTGGAAAGTTACTGTTTTCATTAAAGAAGGACTGGTAACCATAATGAAACATGATGGTGCATGGGTTTATGTGTCAGGACTCATTCATTGGAAGCTTAAGAAAGCACCAACTCTAATTTGAGCATCTCTACATCTCCTGTTTATTGAACCTTCTCCAGTGTAGAAACTCCAGTACCAAACAGGGTTACACTAAAGGGTTTCCTTCAGTTTAAGCTTCTGTTTCTTTAGCTCCCCAAATTCCCTGTCAGGAAACTTTGGAAAATTTAAGGTTTTTTTTTAAAAAATGCATACATCCTATGTAAGATTTGATTGAAACAAGCAATTTTATTGAAATAGGCTTACTGGTTCAAAAGGTGGGGGAAGGGATGGCTCTGACAGAGGCAGACAACATAATAACATAAGCAGAGTTCCCTTAGGAAGAAAAGTCAAATAAAGAAATGCTGTTCTTTCCCAAACCAGAGAGAGAACTGTAATTTCTTCTATTGAGGTCAGAAACCATAAGCCTGGGATGAGCTGGGAGATAAGCAGTTTGCAAGAGGGAAGGACCCAAGCACAAAATATCATCCCCTGACCAGGAGAATATTTTCAAACTGAAGGAGATGAAAGATACAGGGAATCAGGGACAGAAAAAAAATCACTCAAAAGCTTTGAGTTTAGGGAGACAGCAGGTAGGAATTTGGGTAGGCTGTAGTCAGATATTAAAAAGATTATGAGCAGTGGACAGGGCAAAAATGCTATCTCTAAGAGAGAAGAATAAACTGAAGATCACAGCAACAATTGGAAGTAATTATATTGAATTTATATGGTGCAGAATTCTTGTTATAGCACAAAGTTTGTGACAGAGAAGTAGAAAATAGCAAGAGGGCTAGTAGGATGGGACACTGCTGAAATACTGTCTGTATTAGGGAATGTTAGCTGTTTCAAACTGAAGACTATTTTTTTCTCCTTTTGCAGCTAAGGAAACTGTTGCATGAATTTTTTTTATGCTAAAGGGAAAGGGTAATGGCTTTTCTGCCACGTCCTCTCTATATTATCTTGTAATATCTGTTTAATTTCCTATTTATATATTTTTACTTTTTGCCTTTTCAAATGTATTCCACTTTTGTTTCACTTGATTTTTCTTGTTTTTCAATGTTGACTGCAGCCTGTTACCCAGCCTCTCAGTTCATTTCATGCAAAACCAATCTGAAATGTCACTGAAAATTGAAAAAGGAAAAAAAAAGGAAAAATTGTTGTTTGATCTGATCTTTACTTTTTAGATGGATTTTTCATTGCATCTAAATTACTGCCTTGCCTGCATCACTTGAGGTGAATTTGATCATTGCCGTTCATGTGATTAATATTTTGAATATTTGAGACAACCCAAGTATTTTGACCAGATTTCAAAAATGTTGTTGCTGTGTGACTCAGAAGTACATGATGGCCTTGATGGTGAGGCATCTCTTTACAGGCCAGTAAAAGCAAAATCTTCCCAAAGTGTTACTGGTCATTGAAATATTAATAGTCAAAGACTCTACAACAGGATTACAAGGTACAACAAAACCAAAAGAAGACAAAACTAAAAACAAAGCAAAACCAACCAAGAAAAAGAAAAAGAAAACGAAAAAGAAAAAGAAAAAGAAAAAGAAAAAGAAAAAGAAAAAGAAAAAGAAAAAGAAAAAGAAAAAGAAAAAGAAAAAGAAAAAGAAAAAGAAAAAGAAAAAGAAAAAGAAAAAGAAAAAGAAAAAGAGAGCCAAACCCAACAACAAGCCAAAACTCCTCTCTCCCATATTCCTTAATAAATCCTTACCATTGTTACTTTACCTTCTCTATGGAACATGCTGAAAATGGGTTCTACCTTTAAAATTAAGATTAGGACAGGTGTCTTGATCTGGGTTTGAACTTGTAACTCTCCCTTTCTTTGTTTACTGATCACTTGAATAAATAATCTGGATGTTCTTACAGCACTCTCCTGGGTGGCTGCTGTTTGCACTGCTCATTAAACCTAAATAGCAAACACCCACCAAAACCTCAAACAAAAGTCAGGTTACAAATTCTTGTACTAATGCAAACTTCTCTCATTAAAGGGCAGAGTTACTGGAGAGAAGACATCAAGCTTTAAAAGGACTGATGGCTGACACTAGGACAGGGACAAAGCAATTTAAGGTGTTGTGCAGTCACAGTCCAGAAACAGCAGGAAGGCTCAGGAGAGAACTTTGGCGGTTTTGGTTTTGTGTTTTTTTTTTTTTTTTCTTTTGTCAAGCCTGTTCCCTGGGCAGAGGAAAAAGACACTGCACATTATTGTGAGTTAACAATCTCACAATGTTATTCTGAACAGAGGCATTTGTTTGGCTGATGAAGTTTGAGTTTTAAGACACTCAGCAAATGCACAGTCATAAATAATTTTCCACACTCCCTTGAGAAATCACCTGTCCCAGCTGTGCAGACAAAATAGTAATATGGCATCTTACTTTTAGAAAAGACTCTTCTTAAATAAAAAAAAAGAAAGTAGGAAATATTAAAAATGCAATGGAAATTAAGGCACAGGACTTAAAATATTAATTGCAGAATCATTTCCTCTTGCTTTATTTTCATAGATCAGCCTTTGTTCCTGAGGAAACAGGAGAAGAAAGGCAGCAGGTAGCCAGAAGCAGAGAGTCAATGCTTTCACTTGTCACTGTCAGTGCCTGCTGTGTAGGGAAAATACCAGTCTGCCAAGAGCTAGCAAAAGCCTCAAGGGGGCAAAGTATTCCTAATGGCTGTGAAACTTTGGAACCAAACAAAAATATGAAAGGGCAAAAGCCTTGCATTTTCCTTGTTCATTCAGGCAGACTTTTCTCAAATGTCTTTGAATATTTTTTGTTTCAAAATAATGTTCTGTGTATGTTGTAAAACTGCTGTGAATTCCAGGGGATGCAGAATATACCTGGGTTTTGCTTGGAATTTGCAAAGCTGGTGTTGAGTGCTTCATGTGGGGTAATTAAGACAGTGGAAGTGTCCCAATTAATGAACTTCAAAATGTTGGGGTTTGTGTTTTGTTCAAGCAAGATCTAATATTAGTGCCTAGAACACTGGAGGCATGTTAAAACTTGTGCAGTATCCTCAGTGTGACAGCAATCCACATTAGAGCATGCACTCCTATAAGGAACCCCCCAGCAGGCACATACTGTACAACCCTTCCCTCACATCAGTCTCCTCCTGGACTTCCATCATTGGAAACACGATCAGACCAGCAAAGAATTCCATACCCTTTTTCAGTGTTTTCCAGTTTTGTACCTGCTGTAGGCCAAAAGATAAGGCTTTCAGCACATAAGCATCTAGAGTAAGTCTTTTGATCTGAGGATTTTCATTCTACGAAGGAGGGAGTTTATGTCTGACCTCCTGGGGCAACCCAAGCACACAGGGTTGTCTCCCCTCTTTTCCTTCACATCAGTTTTAAAAGAAAAATTTGGAAGTTTTTTAAGAAAAGATGGAGACAAAACAGTGGTATCTCTTACTACATATTAGGGATATATAGCATAGTTGTATTTTGCTCTAATGTTAAGTTCAAAGCTGATTGTGTGAAGAGAGGCCTTCAGAAAAAAAAAAAAAAA
>VZRH01002005.1:103043-167274 GCA_013397555.1 Urocynchramus pylzowi
AAAAAAAAAAAAAAAGTATGAGAGGGAATGAGATATGTACCGCAAAAAATACTCCGGCAGAGTCTGGATTTTCACCAAGAGCTTTCACTAGAACTTTCTGCCATGGAAATATGAATCAATCTAGCTGCACTAGATCCAGATTTACCCTAGCATGGGAACAAAATCTAAACTTCATCTCTGAAAACAAATGAGAAAGCAGTGGGCAGAAAATCTCTCTGAAGCACTGATGTTTAATTAAGTTGAGGCACACTTGTCTTTTTTGGGCGTACTGAGATTTGAGTAATTTCCTCATTTTTCCAATACTGTGGCTCATATACAGTTCCCATAAACACTTTCCTCTTAATTTCAATATATGCTTTTACTATTCTAGTCTCATGGATAGTTTTCTTTGAAGAGTGGCTCACTTCTCTCTTCTTAACCAAGCAAGCACTGCAAATTTCTAGCTTGTTCAGGGAAAGGTACTTCCATCTTTTTGTCATTATTATTCTCCAACAACTACCAATTAAATCTCATCCCCTTGAGAATTTTGTAAAACGGATATGGTATACCTCCAAGACACATTATTTTTAACTCATTTTTTTAAATCAGATATTTCATTCTTACCTCCACTGACTACCAGGGATTTTATTCAGCTTCTATGATAGGCCAGGAAGGCCTAATTCCATCTTCAGTGAATGTCTGGAACTCAAAGCAGCTGCACTCAGCAGCACAGTACCAGACTGGGAAGCTCCCTAGGTGCAAATTTGACACAACATTCCAAGTCCTGCAAAACTTCAATTTAATACATAATTTGATAAGATGGATGGATAAAAATGATAAAAATGGCTGGAATCATGAGGAAAGAGGGAACAGTCATGCCTGGCTATGGAGAGGAACCTAAATGAGCGGGAGGTCTCATGTCTGAGAGTGGAATGCTTGCTACAGCCTTTATTTTTGAAATCCAGTATGCTCTGCAAAGAATGATAACAGCCAACACTTACATTACAAAAAAACCCACCAAAACCAAACACCAAACCAAAAACTGGCTGGAGTTTGAAAGAACATTTTCACTATGAAAAAATCTTCTTGATTTTCTGTACTAAAAGCTTGTTTCAATAAAATTTTGCCTCTGACAGCAGGCAATAAAGTTGAATGTATTGAACTAGAACAATGGAATTGTTTTTATGATACATGTTAGCTAAGAATGAAGGAAAAGTACTGGGGTGCACTTGCAAACTGGCAGTGACAACAGAACTAATAATGTCACTGAGAAATATTTAGATTGATTGGAGCTGATTAACACAGTCAGACAGGACAATGTAAAGAACCAAAATATGTGCTAGAGCAGAGACAGATACAGAAGGTACAAGGCAAGTCTTTGTTTTTAGGACAAGGAAACAATTTCTAACCTCCTTATTTTTGTCTTATAGCTATTTCTTCCATGTATATTCAGAGTTCTGGAAGTGACAGATGCTCATCAGATGCAACAAGTTCCTTTACTAAAGGCTTTACTGTGGCAGCAATTTTAAGTACTGATTTTCCTTGCTGTTAAATGTACATGATATATCTTTTTTTTTTTTTTTTTTTTNNNNTTTTTTTTTTTTTTTTTTTTTTTTTTTTTTTTTTTTTTTTTTTTTTTTTTTTTTTTTTTTTTTTTTTTTTTTTTTTTTTTTTTTTTTTTTTTTTTTTACATAACTCATAGGAAACCCACCATTTTGTCACATTTCAAACAGCCAGAACAATCTTCAATTTTCTGAATAGGTTTGTGAGAGATTGCCAGCATAAATTTAAATTTAAGATACACTGGCTAGAAAGTGTGAAGTATACACCATGTGTAGCCCACACTTCCTCTTAGAAATGGTTATATGCCAGTTATCTAAATAATTTCATATCCATGTCATATTTCAAGTGCAATCAAGGAAAAATTATTTTTATTAAAAAGTGAAAAGAATAATATTTATTTTTTCTAAAGCAATATGAAGGGTAGATGATTATGGAGTTAAATTGTATTTCTGAGCAGTAAGTATATATAAAATTATAATATTCAGAATATTTAGATTAGAGATTATAAATAAAAAATTAATTCATTATAGGGTGAATGTTTGAGAATTTTTGAGTTTGATTTTCAAAAAGTAATTGATGCCTTTTGCATTTGATATTCTATGACATTTAGCCATCAAATAGCTAAGTAATTTTAAAACTTGGCATTTAAATCACCCAACTGTTTTTAGTGCATTTCCAGTTTAGCTACTCAGTCAAAAAGATAATAAAAAAGAAAATACTGGGAATGTTTCAAATTGTTCCTCTTCTACAGTTGTTGATATAGAAAGTAAGACTAATATTCTATAAATAAAAACCCCACATCTGATATTTGATATAGAAAGTAAGACTAATATTCTATAAATAAAAACCCCACATCTGATATTTGATATAGAAAGTAAGACTAATATTCTATAAATAAAAACCCCACATCTGATATAATACTTTCATTCTTTAAAAATGTTGATATGTNTTTGCATTTGATATTCTATGACATTTAGCCATCAAATAGCTAAGTAATTTTAAAACTTGGCATTTAAATCACCCAACTGTTTTTAGTGCATTTCCAGTTTAGCTACTCAGTCAAAAAGATAATAAAAAAGAAAATACTGGGAATGTTTCAAATTGTTCCTCTTCTACAGTTGTTGATATAGAAAGTAAGACTAATATTCTATAAATAAAAACCCCACATCTGATATAATACTTTCATTCTTTAAAAATGTTGATATGTGATGTTAACACTATCAGTAACTTGTTTATTTTTTGAGATTGACGTCTGATCTTGATTGCACATGAAAAGATGAGGAAATAAATAAGAGTTGTTAGCAATTCTGTTTTGAAGGACAGAAAAGGACTGTTTTGTGTTGGAAAAGGACCGATTGGTGCTTATTAGGATCAATAGCAATCACAAGTAATGTTTATCATGAAATTATTTTCTCTCTCAATGAGAATGTCACTGAAAATCAAACTTTGATTCATTATGTACTACCACATAAAAATCCAAATATAGTTTTAGACTGTAAAGACAAGAAAAAGCATTTTTGCAAAAATTTTAAACTATCTCTAGGTACAAGCAGTTCATAATAGTTTTAATAAATAAATTATAATGGCTTCAAACTTCCAATGCCCTTTTTTTTATGCCACTTACAGATTTTTATGCTGACCACCTCTCTGATGTTCATCCAGTGAACATCTTGAAATATGGTGGCTATAATCTAAGTAACAAGAGAGTCTGAAGAAAACATTGAGTTTAAGATTTTCAAATCATAGAAAGTCTCAAAGAAAGTACCACATTACAATACTACCAGAAAGCAAATGCATTGTTGAAAATACTTCAAGAAGAATTTTATTTGTGATTCTTAAAAGACAGAGACTGAAAAAATAACCTTAAAACCCTTGATTTTAAACTCTCAAACCTTCTAAACCTTCTAAAACCTTCTGAAAAGGTTTTCATGAGATCAAATGCCCTTTAGTCCTTGCTTCTCACTGATTCTCTCCCTGTGGCGTGAAAGTTGAGCTTAAGAAACACAACTTCAAGAATAAGTAAGCTTGATTTATCTTCATATTCTGACTTTGACCTTTTAGAGGCATTTCCAACAATTCAGCTTTGGTAACATTGCAGACCACTTTACAGCAATTTTTGTAGGCTTTTTAGAAAATATCTGTAGTATTTCTGAAAACAGATAACACTTTCTCTGATATAACACCATTATTTCAATTGATTTTTATTTGCAACCATAGAATGAGCTAGTTCAACTTCTCTTTTCTCCAAACAACTTTCAGGCAGCTTTTTCCAAGCAGTCTATGATTTTTTTTTTCCCCACTAATTTTAACCTTGATTTCCCCATTTCCCTATTTGAATATTTCCATCAGAGAAGCACATATTTGTTGTATTAAATAACTTGACCACTTGTTTGCAAACCAGGTCAATCCACTGCTTGAGGGTCACTGTAAGCAATGTTTGGGTTTTGACAAGTAACTGTCTCTTAAAAGTTCAGTCCTTACTATTCTTTACAATTGCAATAGATGCCTTATATTCACTCTGGGTTTTTTTTTTCAGTGATGTCAGTAATATGATATCTTATAAACTTGTTTGTGATTTTCCAGGACCTGTACCTGCTTCAATATTGCTTTTTGCACTTGATCGATTGCCTTGGTAGGTCTCTTTGGAAGCATGCATGTTGTTTTGTTGTCATTTTCCTGGCCTGTTTAAAAACTCAAAGCTGCTGACATATTTCCTTCAGACTTTCTGTCTTAAAAAAGGCAAATACTACTTTGTTTTCTGAGGTCGGTATTCAGATTTCTTCCTTTCCCTTTTTGCTGAGTAGGAAAAGCCCTTTACTCTCCTGCTTTTCTCATTTTTTTATTGCAGTGCAGTATGCCCTAAAGTATGTGTTAATAGAACTGATTCTCTCATTCTGGTTTTTGTTTGTTTGTTTGTTTGGGGTTTTGTGTTCTTTTTTGTTTGTTTGTTTGTTTTGGTTTTGTTTTTTTTTTTTTTTAATAGATGGTTTTCTGAAATTTCATTCCTGCTTCTCCCTGTTGTCTGACAGTGCATCACAGAATTTCATAATACAGTTTTCATAAACTTCATAATCCTTTAAGAAGAGAGGTGTCCTGGTTTAATCCCAGGTGGAGACTAAGCACCACACAGCCAGTCAGGTAGTTAGGCACTCACTCACTCACTCACTCACTCACTCCACACCAGTGGGATGGGAGAGAGAACTGGAGGTGCAAGAGTAACAAAAATTGTGTGTGGTGAAAAGAACTGTTTAATAATGGAAATAAAACATAAAAATAATACGTATAAATTGTAATGAAATATAAATAACAAAGAGAGAGAAATAAAACCCAAGAAGGACAAGTGATGCAAATGAAAACAGTTGCTCACCACCAACCAAGTGATGCCCTGGCAATCCCTGAGCAGTAATTCCTCAGTCAACCTTCCCCAGAGTTTTATTGCTGAGCATGGCACCATATGGTACAGAATATGTCTGTGGTCTCTTGGGATGAGCTGTTCTGGCTATGACCTCTCCCAGATCTTTTTGCATCCCCAACCTCCAACTGGTGGTGTGGGGTTAGGAGCAAAAAAGGCCTTGACTCTGCCCATCAGTAGCTAAAACATCCCTGAGTTCCCAACACTCTTTCCATCACAAATCCAAAACACAGCCCTATACCAGCTACTATGAAGAAAATGAACTCTATCCCAGCACTGTGGGTAACAATAAATTGTTCTAAACAAATAAGGAAGGAACTATTGGTACCTGCTTAAAATGGCCCAGACAGCAAATATCCTGCCTAGAAATGAACAATTATCTACTGAGTTCTGTTTCTGTGAGTAGTGTTATGATTTTTGCAGATTTTTATTGATTTTATATAAGTTAGATTCAACTCATAAGTTCAATTTTCATGCCTTGCCTCTTTTGGACATAAAAAGTACCTATGTTTGTTCCTTGAAGTTAAAGTTTTATATAGTAATTAATAATAAATGCTATCAAATAAATATGGTGAATTGTAAGATTGCAACCAGCAGGGCAAAATTTCAGAAGATATTATGGCATGATGAAAATATAAAATGATCTAGTGGGAACCAAGTTTTATTTTTTTTACTATTATTCATGATTACATTATTTATTTTTAAGCATGCTTTCAAGTCAGGACTAACATCAGGTGTTTCGTGCTGCAATTCTGATTGTGTTACCAGTAGGCTATAAGAAAAAAAAAGAAGAATGGAAAAGTTTCTCTCCTAATTGGGTAAAATATTTTAGGATTACTTTTTACATTACATGTGAGAAGTTTTTTTGGAGTAGGTTCATATATTGCAAGTTTTAGATATGTATAGGTGTCCAAGTTTTGGCTGGGATGGGGTTAATTTTTTACAGGAGGTGGGAGGGGGACATGGCTAAGGCCCAGATGTGATTCTGTATCCCCTCATGTCATTGCTGGGGTGGGGGTAGTGATCTGCTTCTGAGGAGAAGGGTTCTCCTTCTAGGGGAAAAAGGCAGTGCTGGGGTCAGTGTTTGTTGTGGGCTTTCTGTGGAAATCATTTCTTTGTACTACAATATTAATACTCTTGGTATTAATATTGTTCTGGTTTAGGGTAATTTTGGGAGAAAATCGTCTAAAGGGGCTTCCTCTAGAAAAACAAATTCAAGTGGCCCCTCCTCGAACTGGTGTGGGAAAAAGATTTTCTTCGAGAAAAGTGGAAAAAGACTTGTTTATTTAACAGGCAAAGCATTCACAAGCACAAAAAATGAACAGTATAAAACAATAAAACCTCTTGCCACTCTGAAGAGATGACAAAGTCAGAAAGTGCCCTCGGTGGGCTGTGGCTCGGCTCCCTCAGTCTCCCAGCACCCCTCCGGCGCTGGAAAGGCCGCGGCCCAGGCCTGGCCCGGTGGCCACAGGTGCGAGCTGCCGGTGCTCCTCTGGGTGCTCAGTCCAGAGCAGCTTTAAACAGGTCCAAAGAAAAAGAAAACCCACAGTCCAGGGAACTTCTCTGCCCCAGCTAGCTAAAAACTAACGAAAGGCAAAGGAGAGCTCTGTCCCGCTGTCTGTCTGTGCTGCAAGACAGCACAGTCCAGGAGCAGGAATGTGGAGGAGTGAGTGCAGCTTCTGAAAACAAACTCCACACTTCTTCTCTCCCCACTTCGCTCTCAGAACAAGTCTTAACGTTGCAAAATTTATTATCCAACAGAAACAGAGCTAACAATTAGGGATACAAGCGTCATATTACCAACCCAGGACAAATATTGTTGCTGCTATTGTTTTCTTATCTCATTGCCGTTTCCAGTAAATTGTTCTTCTCTCAACCCATGGTTTTCCTCTCTTGTGCCTCCAATTCTCAACTCCATCCTGCCAGAGCAGAAAGGGGAGAGTCAGGGGGGAGGGAGCGAGTGGCAATGTGGTTGGAACTCTTGGTGGGAGAACTACATTAGGGACTACCATTCCTAAATCACAACAGTAGATAAAGACAAAAGCATATTCGATTTATAATTCTTAACCCTTGTTTCATGTGGTTCATATTCGTTTGGTCCTTTGAAACTAATTAAGAAGCCTTTTCATTTGTAGGAAATATATTTGCAACCCAGTCCTAACTTTTGAATTCTGAGTAATTCTACTCTAATGATGGTTTCAATTTCACTTAACAGCCCTCAAAAAGAATTGAATGTGATTGGTCACTGTGTTTAACTGGATCTAATAAAAAATTATGTTAGTAACTGAATACTGAAAAAAATTATGAAAGTATTTTGAATGATTAACACATAAATTACTGATAATTTACACAATGATTCCTCTATTTGACTGCTTAATTGACTTTGTGACATGTATTTTGCCTTACAAATAGAGGTGTGTGATCCAGAAATTATACAAATTCTCACATACAAACTTTTCTTCTTGTTGAAAGTAACAAAGAATGAGTCTCCAAACAGAAATATTTTTACAATACATCATATAGTGAGGCATCCCGCGGCAGCTTTTAAATTACTGTCTTTCATTGAGTGAATGAATATCAGCTGAGTGGAAGCAGCAGCCCCTGGGTCAAATATTTATAATGAGTCTTTGAATTACACTTAACATGAAATACCCAATGGGGAGGCTCTCATGAGCTAGTTTTTCTTATACAAAAGAAAACAGTAATTTTCTTTACTTAACTTAAAAGGAAAGTTCAGTCATCTTTTATCCTTGATTACATTGAAAAATGGAATAACCTTTCTTAAAGAATTATAGAGGTAGTTTACATACTTGTACAAAGTAACTTAAATAACTTGAAAGTGATTTCATGGTGAAATTTACTTACCTCAAAGTAGCATTTAATCACAGGATTTAACTTCCATAAGTTATTTCAAATGCACACAGCTCAGGATTGTTTATATTCTGCTTATAAATATTTTCTGCATTACAACATTATTTGACTTGCCCACTTTACAAATATATAAGAATATATATATATAAAGAATATATATATATTAAAATCTTTATGTATCCTATCCTTTGTGTATCAAAATTAGGAAACCCTATAAATCAAATTAAAATGAAAAATATATCCTAAATTTAGTTCAGAAATCTTCCATGTTTTCTAGATTACTTCTAGTTCATGATGATTCTTCAGTGCTCTCTAAAAGTTAATAGGCTAGCAAATGTGCTGTGCCATCTGTTTCAGTTGTGATGAGTTCATTAGTCTTACCTGAAAATTTGAGTGTAGCTCTTAAACAGCTAATTTTGTCTGTGAAAAGTCAGGCCCATCTCTGTCAAAACTGTTTTCAGTTTTGAACAGTCTAACCAGTATTTCACCTTCTTGTAGAAAGACTAATATGAAAATTGTCATGATGCTGAAAATAATCAAGGACATATTAAAGCAGGAAGAGCACCTGCACTAAACCAAACTCACTGAGTTCAAGCTGTATTTCAAACAGGCTTTGAACACTCATCTAGTGAGATGAGCTACTCAGACTTCTCCTTGAAAGTAAATCTCCAGGGGAAAAAAATGCTGCTCCACAGATATAGTGATAAAGCTTTTTTTCTTAAAATTTGGAAAAAGTCAGCCATAACCAGAAAGGACACAGTACTGTGAGTTTTAATTAGGCAATGACTTTCAGAGAAGAGAGGTATTCTTTTGTGAAGTAGATTAATTACTTGGAGGCACAAGTGACAATTTAAAAAAAATTTCTCAATAATTTCCTTTTAAAAATCATTGCCCATTCATGAAAGGAAAATTCTGATTTATTTTTAAGTCAACTCAGCTTCAAAAAGTATATCACAAATGATTATTTTATTTTCTTAAGAGAGAAGAAATTATGCCTGTGAACTTGTAGTTCTTCTCTTGTGAATAATAGGTTGATTCATTATTAGTCTTTTTTTGTACATCTAATGAGGGCAATCCTTTCTCTCTCTCTAGTGAAGAAATTTTAGCATATAAATATTTTTTAATAATTTATCTTCTGCAGTGTTGGCATGCATTACCCTGTTACAGTAAGAATAAAGATTATCACTCCCAGACTCAAGTTTCACGTGTTGGGATCATGGTAAAGTGTCAGTCCTACAGGTGCTGTAGGCTTTTGATTTAATCATGTATGAGAGATGTCATGACAGCTGCCCCATTTTCTTTAAACATTAGAATAAAAGTATTTAGAGTAGCAGATGGTGAACTTCAATCATCTGTATTGTCTCTGTAAATTTTATAAACTGTTAGAACTGGTCAAATATCTTCAACTGAAATACAGTTCACTAAAATTTAGGTTTTGTCTAACCTGAATTATTTGATTTTTATGGAATCTTCTTTTGGAAAATTAAAAACAAGTTGCTGGATGCAGGTCAACATCACATTTATCTCTAGTTACACTCCAAATTTCTGTTTCTATGAAGCTGCATCATGAAGCTCTTATTACTCTTCCCCACAGCTCTATGGTCTGCTATCATCTCTCATTCCCTATGATTCTCCTTAGACCTGAGTTCATGGCAAGGTTTCCCAGCCACAGCCATTCTCTTGTGCTCCTGTCTGTCCGCCACCAAGGGCATGAGTGTGCTTTTTCCAGAGGATGTTGGTGCAAAGCCGCCTCAGCTGGGATGTAAAGGAGGTGGCACTCAATGAAATCACAGGCAGAAGTGTCAGTTTTGTCCTGAGAGCAGTTTTGTCCTTTAATCACTCAGTGAGGAACAGCCTGACCAAACACTGCACCATACCAGCACTTATTCTGGGGCTTATTCTAAAATGTTAAGCTGATTTCCACTGCATGGAAAATCATATGTGGATATATTGTGTATATATTCTGGGAATCAAAGCCTGGATAATAAAGACTAAAGGGTCAGTGCTTTCAGGAATTTCTTTTTGTGTGTGTGCCTTGTCAATGGAAAATCACTATTTAAAACACACAAGATAAACTTTGAATTTATTTGACATAAACTAATACAAGAAGAGAACATATATAGTTTGTTTTACTTGAGATAAACTTTGTTATTTTCTTTCCATAATTTAAAGAATCTGCCCTAAGTTATTTCTCATGTTTCCTTAATTTTTTGTCGCATGTAGTATACATATTTTAGGAAACTAGATTTTCTTCATTATTTTTGAATGTTTTGTATAAAGGAGGACAGCTTAAAGACCTTCAGCAAGCATAAAAATCAAAGCACAACACCTAATTATATCTCTGAATGATCACACCATCTTTTACCACAGAAGAAGAAAATGTCCCCTCTCATAGCTGTCCTCTCTTCATATCAAAGAGACTGTAGTGATTGATCAACTCTAAGGGAAGTCTGAAAAAAATGGAGATATTTCAAATCACAACCTCCTTCCATGCCAGTGTGTTCTGATTTTCAGTGTTAATAAGGATGGTATGTAACATACTGTGAGCAACATCAAGATATTTTTCCCTGTTAAACTGGGACAAGGTTGCCTATGGGGCCAGAAAAGAGAATGACAAAGAAAAAGATATACCAAGCCTTTGCCTTCCCATGCACCCACCTTATTAACTTATTTTAGGGTCTTGCTTCTATTTTCTGTGTTAGACATCACACTGGAGCCTTAAACAGGTTCTTTACTCAGCTTTCTGTATGGGCAAAGAACTCTTCAAGGTCCAGGCTGATGCCTTCAATCTGCAGAATGAAGAGCCAGGCTCTTGTGGAGCATCATTATCCCCGGGTCAGAGCTCCTGGGAATGTAGGATTTGAAAGTAAGTTCCTTTGAGGTTTGAATCTAAGTCAAAACACCCCCAACTATACACATATAAAAACGCCTAGAATGCTTTAAAATGAACTTTAGTTGGCTGAACTCAGACTGTATTTAAAAGTCCCAGTTTAAGATTTGAGCTAAAATGACAAAGCTAAAGGAAAAGTTGGCAAGAGGAGGTGACAGAGCAAGGTTATGATCATGGAAGCAAATAAAGTATTTCAAAAATATTTGTGAAGAAGGAACATGGACATGGGTATGGCCTTTTTTGATATTAGACCAACGTATTTAGATTATGCTTGTTTCTTTTGTGTTTTGCCTTTTGGAACTCTGGTACCAGCTAAGGACCATCAGGATGGGGTGTGAATTAGGCATAAGCTCAGAAGATCCAGCCAACTTTTTAGAAAATGGCTTTGAACAAACACTCTTCCCGTTGGGCTTGAATATTGTTTCTTATCAAGAAAACTAAAATTACAAACAAATACCACTTCATCATCACTTAGTTATCAGCTTTGTCATGTTTTATAAAATAATGCCTGGTTTTCATGAAGTGGGTCATCTGCAATTCTTTTGAAACTCACAAAAATCCCTTGCCATTGCTGTATTTTTAGCAAAGAATAATGAATAACTGATAGGATGAAATATAGTGCTACATAATTGGCAAATGGAGAACATTTTGCAGAAATCACTCAAACTATTTTGAATTTCATTCTAGTCATGGTTTATTTAACACTAGCAGAGTGCTGGAAGAGTTTCACAAAAGATTGATGACCCTCTAGAGCAATTCCTAAGTGTAATATTATGTCTTAAAGAATTATGTCACTTTCTTTAAGGGTGCTGAGAAAGATATTACTATGCATTAATAAAAATTCAAGTTTTACCAACCATCTGTACTGCATAAATCAAGTAGAGGGTAAGGGTTTCCCCGGAAAACAATTATGGAATGGAATGAGATGGTCCAAAAGGCACTTACTGTACTAAAGCATGTCGGTAAATGTGTTATGCTGCAGCTACAATGAACTTCAGAATAAATTTTAAGGACAATATTTTCAAGGATTTGTGCCCAGGGCCCTGTATATGTGGAAAACGGCGTTTCTTGTCCTTTGAGTTGGAAATTCTCTACAAGGAAGAGGTGCACCTGCTCAGTTTGAAGTGTAGTTTAAACACAGCTTTAAAGCTGGTTGGAAACATTTTTCAGGTCAGTTTGGCCTGAAATTTTATTTCAAATTAACTCAAACTGATTAGAAATCTTTCAGTTGAACTGAAACAAAATGTCTTGAAAAGAATGTGTGTGTGTATGCGTGTCCCTATATTATGCATACATAGGAAGTTGTTGAAACTAAGTAAAGGGGAAAGCTTAATTAAACTATTTTTAAAAAATTTTAATGTAGAAAGACTGCAGTCAAATCAGCTCAATACCCATAATTTAACATTTACCACCTTACTAAGAATCTAGGGCACTGTAAAATCACTTTGCATATTTTCACAGTGTTTGAGGAGATTAGACAATAGAAACACTTCAAAACTGATCAAATGTATGCTGTCTTCAATTTTCTGCACTGAAGATGCTAGTACATCCATGTGCAAGTCAAATCATATCTAAAATATACAACACAGCTGATCATGTACATATCAATTACTATTCTTTTGTAAGGAGACATTCTCCTTGTCAGTTGCTGAACTAAGGTGCAATGGAGTGCACTACAGCTGTTCACAGAGAATTGGAGTTAGATCTCTATTTGTTGTTCAGGAAATACATGAATTTTTGATTCATAAATAAAATACAATATTCTTGAAACTTTGTCAAATTTGAACACCCTTCAGAAATATTTATTTTGACACTAAATAAAAACCATTTAAAGTAAGTATTTATAACAGAAATGAACTCTGAATGTTACAAATACAGTGTAGAAGGAATAGCATGGGTTGGTTGTTTAATTCTGGTGTCACTTATATTTGGAAAGGTACACTTTGAATAGAATTTATTTAGTAAAATCCAAATAGCAAGGGGTTAGACTGTTCAATAAACAAAATTGCATATTTTGGAAGGAGATAAACTTTTTCTTAAAGTACATATCACTTGGATTGGTCAAGAGGACTGGTAAGACATCTCTCAAAGGATTGCTAAAATACTATTAGATGAAAAATTGACAAAGACTGTGAGATATAATAACACATGTATTATCTTAGCCAAGTAGCCCTTGGGACCTGCTCTTCCTTGAGGAGCTGTGCCTCATCAAGGCAGTGCCCCACCTGCCTGGAGGCCAGATGTCCTCTCCGACCACCACACTGACCCTGGCAGCTGAACCAAGATCACCATATTATTTCATGGGCATTTTGGAGCAGTTAATTTTCCATCACTAATGAGCTGAGGTCAGCTCAGTTGGTTAGAGTATGGTACTAACAGTGGTGCTAATAACACGAAGTTCATGGGTTCAATCCCTGTATGGGCCATTTACTTAAGAGTTGGACTCAGTGACACTTGTGGGTCCCTTTTACCTTAGAATATTCTGTGAATCTGTGAGATACAACTGGAACAGATCATAAGTGGCAATGAGGTCTCTTTTATCAATTACCCTAAATATGTAATTCTCTTCTTCTTTTTGTATAACAGTGTTTGTCAAGCTGTGTAGGCTGTACCTCACTCATCAAAACTGCTGTGACTTCAGTCTTTCCCACAGTTATCTGCAACAAGCTTATCAGTTTCATTTAATTTCCCGAAAATTCAGGGCCACTCTACAGTCTGTTGAAGCACTCAGTGATATTTAGCAATGTTTACTGAGGAAAGATTAAAATGCTGATCACCCAAGGAAGACAGTTTTATAAATTAAGAGGGCAGCTGTTGTCAATAAAACTAATTTTCAAGTGTTGGGCTTTTTAAATGAAAATGGTCACCAAAAGCATGTCTTTCTCAAAGTGGTGCTTCACTGCTGATGGTAATGACTCCAAATTCTGCTGTGCAGTCTCAGCCTCAGCTCTGCTGCCAGATCTAGAATATTACCCAATTGAGCTAAAATACACTTCTTCCTTTCCATTCTTTTTTGTATGTGGGCTTGGCCTGTGGGAAAGTTTACAGATACTTCTTCTAGATAGAAGTATTCAGTGCATTAAAGCAGAGGCAGTTGGCTACCTTCCACAGTGATTGGAAACCATTTTATCGTTAGTAAATGTCCTGTCTCAGAAACTACAATTGCTAAAAGTTTGAGAGATCAGTTTTCTGATGCAGTAATGATATTCTTTACTGGAAAAGGACCTGGGCTTCATCATATTAATAAATGAAATATTAATAACTAACATTTAAAAGTCAAAATCAAAACATAATTCTCTAAACTATTATGCTGTATGATGAAACAAACAGATAAATTTTCAAAATAAGATTCTCTTTTTATTTTGACATTTATTCCAAAATCTCAAGTATTTTTACAAATCAAGAGACAGTATTTTTCATCTCACATTTTTATTATAAACTTGCTACATCAGCCAAGGAAGGATCTGTACTATGTCTGTCATGAAAGGACCTTGCCATGGCCCTTCTTCGGGCAAAAAAACTGTTTCCTTGCACAAGAGGTTCTGACTCAGAAAACTTAGAAAATTCTTATATAAAAGGGGTGCAGTGTCTTGCAGGTATAGAGCTTAGTGCTCTGTGATTTAGTAGTCTAATTCTGTAGCCTAAAGCTCTCAGCTAGGTTAGCAAAAATTAATGATCCTTGTACTTTAGACTGCCAGCGTGTTTTAGGTAGTTCTCAAAATAAAAAATCCAGGAATGATGTGGTGATATAGACTGAGAGTTCTTTAGTGAATGTTGTAAAAGATAGATTAAAGCACTGTGCTGTGCTGAGCTGTCTTTGCTTCAGCCTCTTTCACGCCTGACTTTGCAGTTACCCAGATTCAGCTGGAAGATGTTCTTTGTCTCCCTGGAACTCAATCATTAAATAATAGCACTAAAAATCTTGTGAGTCAGAAGCCCCAGTTTTCAGCAGCTCTAACATTATTCCCAGACAACATGGAACATACTCTCCATTATTCATTTAAATTCAGTCTAAAATCAGTCCAAATGTAGCTGTAATCTTAACCATGAGAGCCTCCCTCTGCTCTGACATTTTGAAAAAAAAAAAGATGAAAATTGAAAACAGGTCATAATATCAAAGTCTATCTGTACAGCACATTTAGAAAAAATAACTAAATTTATGCAAGCAGGGCAGTCTTCCTTGGAACTGTAACTTCAGCTGATACATTTCACCCAGGACACATTGCAGCCCTGGAGCTAACAAACTGCAGTGCACTCAGAGTGGGGAGTGCCACAGTTTTTGTCCTACAAAATAACTGCAAGCAAGGACATAACAAAGAGGATTGGTTTGGTTTACAGCTTGAAGGAGACTACAGTTTTTCCTGAGGCAAGCAGAAATCACAATGGCCTGGGTGAACCAGAGCAATTAATAATTATCTAGCCACCTAAGACCGCCTTGTATGGATTCAAAAAGTTCCTTTCTCCTATTTCTGATCTCACCTTGATGCTGCCTGCTGAACTAGGGACAATATCCAAAATCACAACTGGTTGAGCATTTGACCAAGCATTTGAGTAAATTTGGGAAGTATTTTTGACAGGCCTTTCTCCTAATATATTCAGGTGTTTGAACAAGCCGTAAAAGAATAGAACTGAGTTTCTAGGCTAGCATTCAAGGTACATTTTTGAATTCCAGTTGCTCTGCTGTTTCCCTCAGCCCATACTGAATTTTCCTATGACAGGACCCTAAAGATTAGGTGAATCAGATACTAGTTGTGAGCTTGGTGGTGATCTTTACTTTGGAAGGAAACATGTAGACATTCCTGCTATCAGACAGAATTGATTCTGGTTTTTCATTTTTTGGAAAATATCTAGCCACCAACTACTGACAAAGAGGAGAGAGTACAGAGTACTGCCAAGATCAGTGCAAGGAATTTTGGTAGCTGTGGATCACTGGGAGAATAACATCTGCTATATGCATCCTGCTGTATTTTGGCAACTACCTGGTTAGCACTATCGTGCCCAGGAGCTTCCATTCAGGCACACATCTATGGTTTCACTGAGGGGAAACTGTTTCTCTCTAAAGCATGCATGTGTCCATATAGCCAGGCAGAAGCTGAGCAAAGGTTTTGAGGATCCAAATTTTGGATTACAGATCAGTGTCTTAGAGAGACAATAGTGACATACAGAGTTTGTGACTGTTGAAGACAGTCTGGAACTGAACAAGTATCATCAGCTGCTTAGTTCCGGACTTAATTCTTGTTCCAACAGACAGGCTGAGGTGATTCTAACTTGTGGGTTGAAGACTTCACTGCCCCACTGTTGTACTTCACAGGTTATTTCCTTGAGGGGAGAAGTAGCATAAAAGGTTACTTCAGCAGTAATAGATAATGGTGACCTATCACCTGGGGTGGTTAAGAAGAAGACAGGTATTTACTTGGTCTAGAAAGCCATTCATGAATGGATTCAAACTGAAAGAGAGTAAGTTTAGATTAGATATTAGGAAATAATTCTTTACCTTGAGGATGGTGAGACACTGAAACATGTTGCCCAGGGAAGTTTTAAATGATCCATCCCTGGAAGTGTTCAAGGCCAGGTCGGATGGGGCTTTGAGAAACCTGGTCTAGTGAAAGGTGTCCCTGCCCAAGGCAGGGAGGTTGGAATTAGCTGATCTTCAAGGTCCCCTTGCAACCCAAACAATTGTATGATTCCATGAATTCTGCAATCTAGCTACTGTAGCACTAACCTTGTTTTCCAAAGTACTTCTGAAGAGATAACCCAAAGACCTCCACTCTCTTTGACAGCACTCCATTAAAACAAAAAGATTCTGATTTAAATAGTCACTGTTGAAGAATAAAAAGGGAATGCTAATGAGGTCATTAAAAAGTAACTGAATGCAAATCAGATTCATATAGAATCCTTAGCTTTCAGTGGCATTAAAATACACATATGCTAAGTGACATAGTAAGAACTCCAGAAGAGTTACCAGAAGGAATAGTAGCAAAGTAGAATGGGTCTGACAAGTAGAAAAACCTGTGGGAATTTTTTTTTAAAGTATGGGCCAATTGATCATCTCTGGGACTGCAATGGCTCACCTACAAGTTATGATGGACAGACTTGTAATTATAATGAACCTTGAGTTCACATTTGGCTTTACTAATTTGTATCTCTAATATTCACAATTCCATTATGAATGCATGGAGTTTTGAGCCACTGTAAAAATACAATTCCTTCACTGTTAGAGCAAGTGTTAGAATAAGACATATCTAAGTAGAGGTTGTTTTGTTTCAAAATCATGATTTAAAAAAATCTTCAGTTTCTTTAGTCTTTTCCAAATTGTAGAGTAGCTTATATAGGATAGATTCAAAACCATCAGGAAAACACTGCTATTACTTCTGAAGGAGATGACAGCATTATAAGAGGAAGGAGCTTTCAGCACTTCTTTTTTGCTGTCATATAGTCATTGTTTCACAAAGTATTAAAATCATATCACTATGTTATTTAAAATGTTATATTTTTGGGACAGAACTGTGGTCTGGGGTCTTTATAATATTATTTTCTTCCTAGGGGTGTGTAATATTTTATATACAGGGAAAGTATAATTAATGCCAGGGTATGCCCTAAAAGCAAGTCAGAACTTTTGCAATGCAAAATTAAGGCAAAATCTTTGGGTAGGATATTATAGCTGTGTTTACATACATGGCAGAGAGGTGTGCTGCATCTCTACTCTGGCAATGAGTTCTAAGGAGATGGGAATATAGGATGTGCTCAGAGTAGCCATTATCAATTTCTGACACTTACCACCACATGTGTTTCATGAAAGGTTCCCATTCTCCTGCCAAAGTCCTAGTCTGGTCACACAGGACTCTTTGGGTCTTGGCATCTCATTGACTGGATCTTGGCATCTGAGTTTGCACACCAAAGGAATTCTGAGAAAAATTGTGTATGAACAATATTGTGCCCAGAAATTCTGAGAAATATTGTGTATGAACAATGTTCTGAAATGTGGTTTTATTTTGACTGGGACACATACACCCTCCATGCATTACACCCATGCACAAAGTTCTCCACAAGAACAAAAATCCAATTTTCTTGCTGCAGAGACAGCCTGCCTCAAATTTAGAGTGACTCACAACAAAGCACACAATCAGAAAGTCTTTCACTGGATTTGTGCTCCTTTCTTGGTTTGAACATTTGTTCAAACCAAGCTTGTAACTGTGACAGTTATGAGTAATTCTGATAGAAAACTGCTTTACTAACAACACCTTCAATCTTGCCTTCCAAATGTTCCGTTTTTATAGGTTGTCTAAAGTCTAGAGATCCTCCATCTTGAAATCAAATCCTGGTGTATCACTAGATTTGACTTCTCAGATTGGCGCTCTCATCTACAGATTATTTTCTGCAATTGCCTCTTAACCACAAAATTAACTGCTTATTACACAATATCCTCTTCAGTGGTAAAGGTGGGATAACAGACTGGAAACAAATGGAAAATATCTTGTGTTTAATCTTGAGTTGGATCATTGCTGAGCCCATTCATTTTATAATGTATTTTTATAATACATTATAAAAATCAGGTGTTACAGCTGTACAGTGCAGCTGAAGGACAGTTTTCTGTGATGGACACTCAAAAATGAACTAGCTGGACCAGAAGGACAGGCTGGGTGGGAAATTCCTGGGTTTATGTAGTCTAAGATGCTGCTTCCCCTGAGAGCTGAGGAGACTATAGCTCCTGGTCTTCTTTGTCTCTTTCTGATCTAACCCCTTCCAGTCAAATTTTCTTTCTAGGTTTGCCATCTGGTGCACCTGCCTGATTGCTTCTAAGCTATGTTAGGGAGAAAAAAGATAGGAATTATGCTACATGTGTTATTTCAAACCATTTAAGAAAACTAATTTTAATTGAAGTGAGTTAGCTATCAATCACATCAGCAGCTGTAAAAGATGTCAGGGAGCAGTGAAATCTAAAGGGGAAGGAGGGAGAGCCAGAATGCGAGGTTTCCACTATCAAATACACAGAGGATTGAGCAGTGTAGGTTCAGACTGAGCAGGGCAAGGTGAGGCTTACAGTTCCATCTTTTCCTGCACAAAGGGCTATCTTGTCCAGAAAGCTTTTGGAGACTGTCATAAGCAAATATTTTTGACAATGGTTTCCCCAGCAGTTTGTTGTGTTCCTCCCAAAACATGAGAGATGTGCTTTTCAAATGTTTCCCATCTACCATGTTTTGATTATTCAGATTTCTCTGTCCCCAGTGCAACTTTCGTCCAGAAGTATCACTGAACCCACAAAACCATCATTTATCAACAGGATATGAAATCATATGTAGTGATGAATGGACAGAATAAAATTGGCATTCTGCTGCAGTATATTAATTTTGGTACATTTGTATTCTCTCTCCTGACAGGTTGTGTCTAAAATATATGTTATGTTTTCTTTTATCTGTGCCCTACTGGATTGTTCTTTATTCTTTCTTTCTGTGTTCCCATTTGTTACATTATTTATTTATATAGCATTTTTTTTGTCTGCAAGAAACTATCCCTAGTCTCCCTCTTCATCATCTCTTTTCCCCAGTCTTTAAGCCACACAGTCAGTTTCCTGCAGACAGTAGATACTTGTCTGATGGCAATCTAAAGCCAGCCTGTTCTCAGATTTTGCATTTGTGGTGAAAAGCCTCAGTCTCTGAAAAACCCACTTGGCAAAGAATATCTCTAGACTCCTACAGCATTAGTAACACCTTGGAGCAGCATATTATACTGTTAAAGTATTTATTTCTGAGGTGGTTCAATAGCACAGAAGAGAATAATTTTTAGGAGGGCTTCCCTGATCTTACAACTTCTTGAAGGTTGACTGTGCTGCAAACTTGAGCATAGCTACAAAGTGAAAAAAGTAAGGGAAGACTTTAGTACCCAGCATTACTGACTTTAAGCCCTGAGATTTACAATGTCCTGTTGGATGTTATATTGTGTTGCTTCTACCAGTAGCCAGTCACTTGAGATTGCATGGGCAACCTCTTACAATATTTCTTTTAATGGGGAAGAAATAAAGCTTGTTACATAAGTTTGGAAAGTTGAATTTGCAGAATACTATTGATCATATTTTAAGTCATTCAACAGGTTATGGATGTTAATATTTGTTTGACACAAAGACATCTAAAGGGCCGTGGTGGGTTGAGAATTGTCAAGCTCCCTTTTAAATCAGAAAGCTCTCAGAACATATTCACTTTATGTCATGAAGCATGAAGAAGAAACCTTCAAGCAAGGCCCAAACTGATAAGGTGCAGAGTGCCATGCCATACATGAGGAGCTCAGGCCTGCCCCAGCAACAGACATGCAGCCCAGGGCTGACCCTAAGCTAAAAATCTTCCCCAGGAGGTCTAATTAGCAGTTTGCTAAGGCAAAGTGGTGTGGTCTTACTGTCTCTTGGTCTACAGCCAGTTCAGTAAACATCACCCTCAGGAATTCAGCACAATCTTCTCTCCCAATGCTGGTGTGCCAGGGGGAGTTTTGAGGAGGTATTGCACAGTCTAGGAATTGCATCAAGGCCACTACTGAACCCACTTGTTCTGAGTGCTGTCACTAATGCTGCCTGCAATCTTCAGTTTGCAAAACCCCAAATATGCCTTGTAAAATGTTCAAAAAACCAGTTTATGATCCCCAAGATGGGATCTTCCTTTGGCAGTTATACCAAGATTTCCTAAAATGATTAAAAACTAAGATAGCAATTTCATCACTTTAATGTGTAAATTTATAAAGCAAAAAGTTCACACTTCTGCTTCTAATTACTGATTTATTTGTAGTGACCCCTTTCACAGGTTTTTTCCCTCCCATACTTTTAGTACTGTGGAGAGATTATTAGAGATGAAGATAGCTGGTACGCTATTCATTTTGTACTGCAGTTTTGGAGTAGAGAGTGCTGACAGCTCAGTCCAAATGCAAGATGTTCCCAACAGGCTGTGAGCCTTCTCAGCATAGTTTCTAACCCAGGAGCAATCTCAGCATTGCCCTCACAGCATAACTATTCCAAGGAGATCCAATATCTCTGTTCCTCTACAGCAGTTTTGAAATTGAAAGTTAATGCCTTCAAGAGAGCTTTGAAAGAGTTCATTCCAAAGTCAACATTATATAATGGAAGCCTGCCAGCTTAAAAATAATGTGAGAAAACAGGTTACTCATGAACTACCATTACAGTGTACTAAAGCTAGAGACTTTATTTCTAGCTGTGTCTTAGTAAGAAAAATATGTATTGCATCTTCCATGAGAGCTTGTTAACTGTATCCACTAACTTACATCCTTATCCTCAATAACACTCTTAATCAGAGTCAATCCATTTTCCATATAGGAAGAAGATAAGGAAGGCAATATAATAGCTTGATATTTCAGTAACATTATCTTGCTTCATAAATATAAAGACAAGCCTTCCTTGGGGTTTTTTTTTTTTTTTTGGTTTGTTGTTGTTGCTTTTAATACCCCCTAGCTAAAAAAAGTCTTTTGAGCATTATTTTATTCCAGAAATAACACATGCATATATGTGCTATTTTTCACATAAATAATAATACATGCATATATGTTTATATAAATTAATGTGTTATTCTATTACATCAGGAAAAAAAAAACAAAAAACAAAAGAGGAAATGTAAAATTTTAACAGTAACAGCTCTAAGCTTAATTTTGGAAAGAGTAAAAAGAAAATAAAAGACTTGGTTCTTTCTCTGTGTTGGAGGTTAAGACTGCCAAAAATGAGCAAGTGTTCTCTGACTAATGATAAAACCAAATCAGATGAAGCCTAGTGCTCACAAGACCAGTTACTGTAAGGAGCCCTCTTTTGGTTAAGTCAGTTCTGTGATGTTAACAAGCCAAGGTAGGGATACCTGTAGATTTTCAGATTACACTGGGACTCTTGGGTCGGGCTTTGGCACAGTCTGATGTATTCTGTCTTCAGAGGGGTTATTAGGAAGTCATTCAAGGCTGAAATACGTAGAAAATATCTACATGTTGCTCAGTTATTTACTCAGCACACAGCTACAGCTTTCACCCTAGTCTCACTGCATGCAGAATTCAGGTCGATGTGTGACTGAGCAGATCACAGAATTATTGCCTCTGGAAATAGAAATGTCAACACCCACTAAAAGAAACAGAGACTTTCCTGTGGATATTAATGAGGGGAACTTGAAAACTGAAGAAAGAGTTATTGTCTCCCAGTGTAAATATCTCATTGTATTGATGAGAAAAAAAGGTCCCAGGTGATAGAAAGCCCTTTCTGGAGGTCACATTGCTGTTAGAACATTGCCTCTTTAGTCATTTTGTGGTAGTCTCTAGGTTTGCTAAGAAAACTTGCGGAAGTGCATAATATTTACCTGTCACTGTAGGAGAATTGAGTTAGAGAGCTCTCCAAGGAATAAGGATAGTTGCTCTTCCTTCTTGCTTTTAATTCCTCCTACAGGGTACTGAACTGACAAAAGGGTTACAAAAATATTTAAACTAGGATAAATATACAGATCTAACAACTTACCTGCATACATAATCACTTGAGACAGGATCTGTAACTTAATTTGCTTTGCTGATCCTGGTCTTTAAAATGTGACCCTTCCTTTCTGTGCTGTGCAGCAGAAATTCCTTTCTGATGCTTTCCCAAGTTACTGATGGACTCTAATTATTAACAGTATTGTATCTCTACACTTCTGTGGAAATGCAAAGGTCCTGAAATGGCCAGCTGAGGTTGATTCTGCATAGTATGAGATAGTACATGGAGTGCCTAGAAACAGTAATTTCACCATTATGAAACCATGTCTTAGAAGGAAAACCAAGGCATGAAGAGCTGTGCTTGGAGTGCATTCAAGTGCATCAGAGAGATGACAAGACCCAAGTTTTCTAAGCTGAGCTACAATTTCAACACAGTCTCTATTGGTGGGGGCAGGGAGCAGGGAAAAAGGGGAAGAAGAAAACAGAAGAAAGTAAAAAAATAATGTAATAATGTGCTAACTAGTGCATGGATAGGTTATTCCTATCTCTCTGAGGCACAAAAATGAGACTGAAGGACTTCTGCATGGGAATCTCACACTGTTGCTGCTCTTGAAAATGGTCCTTCAGACCAAATATCTGTTGGCTGTTAACCAGCTGAAATTTCATCCCAAGGAGTGTGTAGCATAAGATCCAGTCCTCTTTTTAAACATTAATAGGCTTTCATTTTCATGGCTGTCAATATGGCACATGTACAGTAAATGTATTAACAAAAACTAAAGCAGTGGAGAAATGAAGGAGAAACATGGGTGACATCTGGCTGTCTCCTGCTTATCTGTCCACATTGGATTTTTGTTTTAGCTCTGGTACTTGAAAACTGTTTTGTCAAAGAATATGCAGGATGCAGCAGTATTTGAAGAGTAACAGTAAACCTGATTCATACCTATGTTAAACAAAAAATTCAAGGAAACCACTCACCTCCCTGTGAAGGTTCCATATGGATGTACAGTAAATAATTTTGCTATTTTCTTCATGGAACCAGCTTTTCACCTTGGACAGTATCACTACCCTCCATTTGTATGCTAATCAGATTCTTGAGATGAAAATGAAATGTCCCATTCCACTCTCCTGAAATATATCGTGTTAGCTACAGCTTTAGCTTTGCAGGACTTGCCCTTGCATAGATCCGGATTCTTCGCAGTTTAACTCACATTTATTCATACCAAAGAATTGCACCACTGTGACACTTAAGAATAAAGTCTTTTCTGTAAAATCAAGGAAGAGAGCAAAACTAGTGCTGGGACAAGATTGAGCTTAAGTAAAATAGAATGTAGAAATGTGTTGACACACTACTGTTGTATTAAGAAGTACCAACAAAAAGTGTATGAAGAGGTGTGATTGGAGAAGAAGATGAATGGAAATTGGAAGACACCAAGAGAGCACACACATAAAGGAAAATAACAGATGCTGGAACAAAATATTTTAAAATTTTGATAAATCATAAATAGCAGGTAATTTAGTTGTTTAGGTCTGCCTATCTGTTTAATAGGGTTGTGTGAATAGTTAATTCTGTAGTTCAACAGCCTAAAATCATCTAGATGAAAATTCTTTTAAAATATGTTTACTTACTTTGCATCACAGCAAGCAAAGTCATGGATTTCAACATGCCATGGCAGAACTGTTTCTTCTTCAGAAAAATAAAATGATGGGAGAAGTAAAAAACTCAAGAGATGTTTCCCTGCTATCTTAGTACTTAACTATTTCTTGACCCAGTCAAGAAAACCAGAATCTGTTATTTTGTTACCTCCCACCTCTGATGGGTACTCCCTGCCAAGAGAAAAGACAGTCATATGCTTTTTTAAAGCTAAATATCCTGGAATTGAGGCAGATACTGCTGGTGCAACTGTTCCATTCAGCAAGACATTGCCATATATTTGTTACCAGAAGCACCATGACACCGCAGGGTCAGGCTGTTTGGGAAAGGCAGCCTGGCAGGAAGTTCTTATCCACCTTTGGTGACAATTCCAACCACAAAGCTCTTCAGCCTCAACTCTTTACTGACAATGATTTACGTTTTATGCAAACTGGAGCAAAGGTGGCCAAGTGTTTTAAAGGGTCACAAATGCTCTAAAGCATCAGGTTTAAGTACATGACTGGAAAATGAATGTTGAAATGCTGGGCATTCAGGATACAGAAGTGGCACACATTCTTCATCTCCTCAGGAAACTCTACACCTGAGTGTCTGTGAGTATTCCCAACAGTGATGTCCCCATCTGAGAATAGCCTCTTGCATGGATTCAGAGTTTTTCCCCCAACTAGCCATACAAAAAACTATATTGTGAAGATTTCAGGCCATTTGAAAACAACACTAAAGTTCAGGGAATTTATTGTTTTGCAAGAAAAAGAGTATCAGATTTATTAGTTACCTTCATCTTTCATCATCAGAAGCACATAATAAAGGGATTTTTGCAAGAGAAGAAACTTGAATGGTAGAGGAGCATTCCATTTGAGATTACCTCAAAACTCAACTTTCAGAATAGGTTGCTCTATTGGGAAGAAAGTGAAATTAGATTTTCCCATTCATGTTGGCAGAGAAGAATCCTTCATTACAAAACAGTATTAGGTGAATGCACCTTGAGGCTAAGGACAGGGAAATGCAGAGACAAGAAATTTAGAATGTTAAAACAAAAAGGCCTTTCTCGAAAAGCGTGTTTAGAATGAAGCATTTATTCAATAAGAATCACAGTTCTTATCTATTTTTTTTCAAGGTTTTTTCAAGCATTTGTGGAAACAATTTGCAGGTTTATTTATTATGTTTATAAGGTTAGCGTAATAGTTATTACCATATGCAATAACAATACAAAAACAACTGTGATATTCTTCATCTGTTAAGCAATAAGGTGGACTGAGTCAACTTTTTTAAGCACAAATATTCATTATTTTACATAGAAAGCTGAGTTTTGAGCTGTGAGGAGCTGTTTCCCCAGAAGAAATGACTCTTCTGAGCGTGGATTTGCTCCATGCTGTTTCCACCATGTGAACAGTTGTCCATTCTCCTCTACAAGACACTGACCCAAAGGAGGATGAGGTGAAGGAGCAGAGATTCTCTAGGAGATCAGTGATACCCCTGTTCACAGCTATGAGTACAGGTGAAAGCTGTGTTGGATTTCTAGAAAAAATTTCTTCTAGTGATTCAAATGACAGAAACACATTTCTTACCTCTTAAATTTTAATTCTATTTTTTTCTCAAATTTAATTTGATTATGTTGTGAAGCAAGTTCCTAGGAAGCCTATGGAGTTTGCTATATCAGGGACTACCAAACTTACCCCTATTTTACTGGAAAAGGAGATTCCTACCAGGCAACTCAGTGTTTTTCTTTACCTTAAACTTTCCTATTTTATCAGAGTAGAAAAGAGGCCAGGCACCCATCATAATTTAGCTAGAAGTTCTGGTGTACTTGATGTCCTATAGCTTTACAGCAAGGTAGAGCTGGTTCCACACAGTACTTATGTTTTATCCCATGCTTTCTTTTGGCAGTGTTCTCACTTGCTTAATACCTTGTGTATTTTTTTTTTTTTCATATAAGAACCCTATTCAGTAATGGTTGGAGATTTGCAATTTTTGACTCTGGTGTTTCTACACCAGCACACCTAAACTATATTCATTCTACCAAAGTGTCAGTGCTGCCACTGTCCTGTTGTGGATTGATGGTGTGGTGTGGTAACAGTGTATGGACAAAAATGATGTGGTGTGACATCAGTAGACCAGGTTTCTTGCTAATTTATTTTGGTTCTCCTACAGATGATAGCACACACAGAGCTGTTTCTACTTCCTCACAGCTGATCTACTACAGGTCCTTTAACAGGATATTTTAGAGCTGACTCAGATGTATCTGCACAGTAGTCACTACAATACATATATTGCCAAAGATTTAAACTTCAAAAAGAAAAAAAGAAGTCTGCCATGCAGATCCTTGATCCTGAAGGCAACAGAAAGGGCAGACATTTTCCCTGCCCTGAGTGTTGTTAACACTTCCAACCTTAGGAATATCAGTAAGTGTGTGAGCAATTTCTAACTTCGTCACTTAATTTGAAGTTAACTGGAGTTAAGATTGGCAGCTAATTTTAGCACTTCTTGATGACTACTTCTGTGGTATTCCTTTCACTGATACGCCTCTTTATTTTTGTTTCTATTTGCTACATTCAATATAATATTGATTATTAGAAATTTCACACATCCTTCCCCAATAAATAGATAAATATGATAAATATACAGCTGACAATAGGGTATAAAGCAATACCAAATTGATATATTGTTCCTTAGTAAAACCTAGGGACTACTGTGAAACATATTGCAAAGGCTGAACCCTCTGATGGATAGTATCACTAAACCATTTGAACAGAAATCTGTGCCTTAAGGAAGACTGGAAGAATTGTAAAATCAGCATAAAAATTAATTTTGTATACCTCTCACCTTGAAAATAAACTGGTTTAGGCCAGTTTCACACATTGTAAAAGCTGGTTTGGAGGGAGTATTACTCTTGGCCTCTGCCTCATGTCACCTCCTCACTGCTGTCAGCACAGGGCGTGCTGACACTGAAACCCAAAGGTGTGACTGTCACCCTGCAGCTGTACCCTGGGTAGCTGTCAGCTAGTTCAGGCTGGTATCTGTGCAGCTGCTGGCAGTACAGAGTTCAACATGGAGCGTGCAAAACCTGCCAGTGACACTGAGTAGGCATTTAGGGCAGGTAGAGGTGGAAATGTTGAGACTCACTGATCTCCTCTGGCTGTAAGAAGCAAGCTTTGAACTGAAAACTGGCTGTATTAGTCATGCAAGGGACATTAGCCCAGGACTGATCCTGCACTAATTACAGTGTTTCTCAGGAGAGTTTAGGGTTTAGGTACAGTACAGTGCTAACAGTGCCATTGTTAAAATGTCAAAGGTGACCAGCACCCAGCCGGTCAGGAGAGCGAGAGAGGGAGAACCATCCTGCAGCACAGCCACTTCCATCCAAAGAGGATCTCTGCAAGATGACCTGGAGACATGCAGGCTTGCTGCAGTCACATATCTCACTGCAGCATGGAGACATATTTTACACCTAAATACTGTCTGACTGCTTACTTAGAAGAAACATAGTGTTTGGAGCTCGAGAAATCTGGTAACTATGGGGGAGAAATCTATGGCAGTTAGATATGCCAAGCAAATGCAAGAAATGTGGTTATTGAAATAACCCCTCCAGATTCTAACAAGCCTGTACAAATGTGCTGGTGTCTAGGGTTAATTACTGGGCCATTGAGTTGCAGCATCAGCTGGGGGCTGTGACAAGGATCTCTGACTTACTGTGGAAGAAGTGTGCTAAATAAGTGAACATCTGCTGCTGAAGAGAGTACAAATTCAAGAAATGTTTGAAAGAAATGACATTTGTTCTGTGCTGACATAGCCTTCAAAGCGAAGCATGTACAGCCCCCCCTTCATGTAGGTAACAGTCACAGTTTCTTGTGTTTGTTTTTCTTGTTCTGGCTCCAGTGTATCTAAGTTTTAACCTGCAGGACAATGTTAAAGCTCACCTTGAAAAATGAAAATCTGCCTGAAAGTAGCAAGGACACAGAAACTGATAAAATTAAGTGAAATTCTGAGGTAGAAAAAATTGAAAAGGAAAATAGAGAGAAGGAAAGCAGGAAGGCAAGAAAGAAAAGAAAGAAAGAAAGAAAGAAAGAAAGAAAGAAAGAAAGAAAGAAAGAAAGAAAGAAAGAAAGAAAGAAAGAAAGAAAGAGAAAGAGATCAAATGCCAGAAGTTTGGAATAGAGGAAAAGAAAAAAGGGGCGTGTGGCATCTTTGGGGCCATGGGATACCTCCAGGGATGTTTTGTTTGGTGACCTGGCATGACATGAAAGCAGAAATAGACTCCACAGTTCTCAGGAACACCTTCTCCTTCCCATTAGAGCTATGTACATAGAAGGATTGCAAATTTTGTTTTTAAGATTTAGTGGGTATGACCTTGTTCCTTCTACAGTACAGATGTTGCTTGTGGGAAAGAGTGAGAATTGAATAAGCAAGATGACATAACAAGTTTATTTGTACCAAACATCATTTTTTTTATTGTGAATTTTTTTATTCACATAAATGAATGCACACATTTGACCTCAATAAGATTGGAAAAGTAGCATTAATCATTTTGATAAAATAATTTAAAATACCTCTCCCATTGCTAATGAGCTTGTGTTGTTCTAGTTATAAGTATTCATAAAAATGTGTGCAATGTTGTGTTAGGCAATAATTGAATATCTGTGAGTTATTATTATTGTTTTCATTCTACTGCATTACTACCTAGGTAGTACCTGCAATGTATTAAACTCTCCTCAGGCTACATACAAATGCAGGCATTTCCTGTAACATGTGCTAATCAGTGCAATCAAAATGTTCATGGCAAATGTCGATCTGTGAACCTAACTCCATTGAAAAAAACCAAAAAAGGTCTCTGTATGCACGAGCATCGTGTGCAAACCATACTTTTCAGATATTTTTCTTTGTTTTTGGAAAATGAAGTTGATAAAAAATAACTGTCAGATGCAGCCCTCTGAGAAAATGGAATTAAACTGTCAGAAAAATCATCTTAATCTTATGCCCTCAAGTCAAGTCCTTTGCTCAGCATTGCTTTAAAATCATGCCTAACCCAGACTTTAATCCTACTAAAGTCAAGATTTTTTTGATCTAGTCAGGGGTGCTCCTGAACTGGTGCATATGTTAACAGCAATACCCATATCTTTTAATAAATTTTTAAATATATATATATATTTATTTTTATTCAATATGTATGTATTCAATAGATTTACAAACTCCTTTCTATCAGTCTGAAACAATATATCAAAGTATACTTCTGTGATACATGTAAGAGATAAGATTTCCCTCCTTTTTCAGGATGGATTTTTGAGATTAATCCCATCCATTACCTCAATTAAATCATCCATAGTTCTGCTGTAAGGATACTCAAACCCTTCCACTGTCACATGAAATTGTGTAATATTAGTCAGTACTCCAGCCAATCAATGGATTGTTTGCAATCCTGTTAAGCACATGAGACACAGCACAATGAAAATATGTTTGGAAGTAACTGATCTAAATGAAGCCCAAGTACAAAGCCTGACCATTAGTCTGAATTATGTTCTGTACTAAGAAAGAAATATTTTTTTCAGACCTGTCTTGCAAAGCTCACCAGATATTTAAAATATCAAATAAGTTGTCTGGCTTTCACCATGCTAAGCATTTTATGCACTTCCACAGTAGATCAAAATGCATTAGTGTAATTATTATAGAGATTAAGACTAGAAACACTCTGAAATGTATGTTATGTTTCTTTAAAAGTAACCTTTCTCTCCTCATTAAAATGGTTATTGGTAAAACCATTTTCCTCCCCCTAGAACTCACAGAATAAACCTAGTAAAAGAAACTAAGTACCATTCATTACTGCCAGCATCTGTAATTGTTTGTATAATACTTTATGGAAAAAATATATAAAAAGCCACATCTGAACTCCAGACTATTAAAAGTGTCAGTGCTATTATATCATTTCTGAAGACCAATTTGCCTTTTTTTCAAGAGGTTGTAATGAGCCAAGTTCATTTTGCTTTCTACCATTTATCTTTTCAGCAGTAATGGAAAATTTCCCCCTCAGGCACAGCAAGCTATTCTTATCTTAGACAATTAGGCAGAAATGAAAGGGATCATAAAGGTGAGATTTCTTCACAAACAATGTGATGTACTTTATACCATTTAACACTGAGGAATGTCTGAAAAATAAATTCAGAATGGTATATGAATGCAGTTTGGCTAATAGCCAACTCTGAATGTTTCAACTTCTTAACACATAAGAAAGAGGGTAGGCAACCAGGGTCACTTAAAGATATACTTGGTCTCTAGTTCTGTTGTTAACAATATTTCATTTTTAGCAGAGCTTGGGAAACTTACACTGACTTTGAAAATAAACTGAAACAAGCCTGTGCAAAGCAATTAATTCATTACAAGAGGAAAAAACCCACATAATTGGACAGCTTCCTCTACCTGTAAGCCTTCCTTGGAAGGTTGCTGACATTGAGGTTTTGGCAAAATATTTTCGTTGTGCCCAACAAGCAGTGAGGTGTAGCAGCTGTATGTAGGTTCCTTTGATGGGTGCTTTTGGTGCCTGCATGTCCCTGTGTTGGTGCTGGTGACTGGGAATGCCACAAAACTCTTTCAGGCCTCCTTTACAGAACTCTTCTTCTTGTCTGTTCGAATTACAAACTAGTTCTACTTCTGGCAGTTATTTGACTAATTAGGTTCAATTATGGATTTTTTGGTGCTGATGTTCTGGGGCTTGATCCTCTCTGTCCCATCCTCTAAAGGATGTCTAAGGTGTTTTAAGACTAGAGACCTATTTTATGGCCAGTATTCAGCTCAGGATAGAATATTCCTCCATAGCTTATTTTAATCTTTGTGAAGTGACATTAGCATGTGATGTTACCAGGTGGCACCAGTATAGTTGGGTGTATCTAATTGCAAATAATTTAGGTGTATACATCTAGTATAATTAGCCTGCCTCCTCAAATGCAGAGAATGACAATAATGATGAGTCCGTGAGAAATTCCACAGAGAAGCACTTAGTGATTCCTGAGAACAGTGTTATTCCTCAGGAGGCACAAAAATTTGAGAGAAGGACAAAACTCCTATTTTCTGTGTATACTGCAGTATTGACATGGTATGCACATAATAAGTAATAATTTAAATTACTTACCCTTTTCCTTCTTTCTTTTTGGACAGTAGCATTTTTAATGTAATTGTGACCTATAAATCCAACAAAGCTATTTATTTCTCTGTTAAGAGACAATAGTTACTGCTGAAATTTCTGCACTGCAGTGCAGAAAGTGGCAGGTAAAGCACTGCAAAACATGTTGCATAGCACAAAGTTACAGTACATCCATATTACAATAATAGAGTAACACAATTCCATAGCTTTCCAGATTCTACATATGCAAATTGTAGAGAGCATGGCTGGTGTATAAAGCAAGTTGACACTGTTATATCAAGAAGAAGACTCAAATAAAGAGTGAGAAGTGGCAAAGCTTCAATAGAATCTGAACTTTCCCCTAGTCCATTTTATCATTGCAGGAAAATGCTGTGTTCTCAGAGGAAGGAAAATTGTTGGCACTGTACTTAGAGCAAATAGCTGCAATTAAATTCATTACTTAGACAAAATTTCTTCTCCTTTCATAGAGAAAATTCTAGTTTTGAAATGTTCTAGCTGAAATAATAGAATTACAAAAATTATGCTCCTCAGTATTTACTAATACTCTTTACTGCCCTTCAGATATTCTGGAAAATGCTTAGGTAAGCACTCTGTAACTTAGTTTCTTCAAACCAAACTTAAATAGTTCAGATTGATATTTGATAATCTGTCTCACATTGACCAAAAAAGAGCAGAAAGTGTCTATCTCAGCAGTGAACTTGGAGAGCCCAAGGGGCAGCATTACCCTTTGCACTACCCAGTAACATGGTCAGGAAAGGTTACAGATAAGGGACCAGCTCTGGTGGCAAGGTGACTTTTCAGCTGTAGGAGCTGCAGCCATGTGGTGATGAGGGTTTTCTCCAATGTTCCACCCAGTTCCACATGTTCCACATGTTCCACATGTTCCACCCAGTTTTCCTACTGGGTCTGTGATGTCTTCAGTCATTTTAAGTCTCACAAGTGAGAATGGACCTGGTCTTGGAGGTGATGGTGTGTGATGAAATCGTCTCAGAGGCTGTGACTGTTCTAGACTGGCTCGTGCAGCACAGTCTGTGTTACAGCACAGTCAGCACATAAATGCATTTATGCACCATTCTAGGCAACCTCCTGGACATTGCTTAATAGCAGTTTGCTACTAGAAAATTACTGTTTGATGATGAACTCTGTTCCATGAGACAACTTTTTTCTTTCTGAGAGTTGCTAAACTGGGAGATGGTGTTAGTTTTACTCTAGACTCAATATTTTTTGAGTTATAAATTTTTTATATTGGTATATTCCTCATGTTTGTCAAGTGTACCAATTAAGAATTGGGAACTCATGACTCAGGTTTCTTGAAATAGAAATTCTTCCACTCTTAGATGAATCACAAGTCTACATGTACATTATTTGACATACCTAATTTATAGGATTATTGCTGTTGCCAGTTTGACATTTTACACTTCAAATAAATTCACCCATAGGCACAAAGCCACTTTATACCGATTTTCTTATTGAAAGAAAATGTCACCATGAGAAAGAGACAAGCTGAGTAAAAAATATCACTATCCTGTAACAAAAGGGTGCTGAAATTTGTAATATAAAGAGTAAGTTTTGACAGAAATAATACTGACTGTCATTTGTAGAAGTATATTTAGGAAAACTTATAGAGGAACAAACTTATGTAGAATGAAATATGTCCTCAAATTTTTCTGCATGAATCTGGCATCCATAATATTGCAATGAATTAATAGTAAAAAATTAAGTGAGAAAAAAATTGAAGAAAACATGTGATAAGGAAACTCTTAATTGAAGCTGAAGACTTTTGTTGTAATAAATGTGTTTCCCATTTCTTCTATAATTAAAAGAATAAGCATATAATAGGTTTCTACTAACATATCTGCAACAATTTTTGTAGCTTTATACACATGGCCCACAGCTGCTTGATCATAGAATTATGATGATTCTTTGAAAGCAGAGGATAATCACAGAGCAGGAAAGGTATGGAAGTGTATAGAGAAGGAAAAACAAACATGATGTGATCCAGTGTAGGTAATCAGCCTTCACTGTGAGAGATTCAACAGAGACAGGGTTTTGGTACAGAGAGTAATGGGATTGCAACCAGAAAATTGTATCTGCTTAGCACCTGCTTCAGATCACACACTGCAATGGTCCAGAAGTTGCTCTCTGGACTGCTGTCTGCTCATTATATGACAGGAAAATACAAGAATACGTTTAGAAAACATTCTGTGGGTTCTTTAAGAATTCCTTACAAGTGACCTTTGCATACTTTCAGAAAAACTAAAGATCATCAGATATGCTGACATCACACTATATAATGATTGAAAAATAATTGTGAAGATAAACATCATCTGAGCTCATATACAGAAATATTTCTTCATATGTAATTTCTTCAAGACTGCATCATAAAACACACAGCAAGTAGCCCTTCTAAAAATAGTTTTCTTTTATTCCTGTAATTATTCATTGCCTATCAGAAGAAAGAAGGTGACTTACAAGACTTCTGTCACCATGAAAACCAATGTTATCCTCAATCTCTCTCTAAAAATAACAAGCTATCATCAGTCAAGATAGCCAAACTGATAAAACACCTTGGAAATAAAGTGAACCTTGCCTATGTTGTGATCTTTCTGATGTTCTTATTGAAGTTCCTGATAGATATCAATACTTTATGGCCAGACGTCAATATGACTTTCAGAGACTTTGCATCACACAAGATTATCCTCTACATCAGTGAACAGTTTAAAATGTGTTAAGACTTGATATTGTGTTTATTGTTCATATGGAAGATGCCTTCAGAGACACTTCCAGGACACACCACGCTCTGGGCAGAGATCTTGAAAATATAGGAATTTTCATAATATACCAAGATACTACTAGCAGTTGGTAGCAAGCTCTTTTTTTACTAATTAACTTTTACACCTAAGAACTTTTAATAACCAGAAGTTATAGCAATCCTATAACAGTTAGTGAAAGCAATTTGGAAAAAATCCCTTCAACAAGTGGAAAAGTACAAGGACATTTCCAAATAGGAAAAAAGAGTATCTTAGTCATACTGGTACACAGACTTCTGCTGTGTATGCAATTATGTGGGGCATTGCAGCATTCATTAGCTTGGAAATCTTGAGCGTTTTCCACTTCATTTGGCAAATATGAGAATTTCTAGTCTGCTAAAACTAAATAACATGCTCACATATCCCTGAATCTCTAAATAGTAGAGACGCCATTTCTATTTTTATTTTGGAAAAAAGGATGAAGTTGTTTCTGTACATTTGTAAGATATATACCTTACAGTATTATCTGAAATATTTAAAGAGAATGAGCAATGCATGTTTCCACAACTGCACTATCAGTGTTGTGTTGCTGGTCATGCAGCCAGTGTAGAGCTATTCCTCCAGCACGGCTCACCTGGAAGGAAATTCCATCTCGACTTGAAGCAACAGCTGTAGTAGCCAACAGAAATT
Organism: Urocynchramus pylzowi; assembly: GCA_013397555.1. NCBI lineage: Eukaryota > Metazoa > Chordata > Aves > Passeriformes > Fringillidae > Urocynchramus > Urocynchramus pylzowi. The sequence goes on from VZRH01002005.1 coordinate 137,409, forward strand.
GTTGTCTGCAACCCTTTGCTCTATCAGAACAACATTAACAGATAAAAGTGCACAGAGACATATAGGCAGTTAAAGCACTTGCCAGCTGGGATGCAGAAGAAGAGGACTAGAAGCTGCAGGTGACAGAAGTGTGCAATAGTAGAAGTAAACAGCTTAGCTGATGAATGTAGAGGTTGAATATCAATAGGAAAGAATGCACACACATAAATATGGGACTGGAACATCCCAATGTCATAAAACTCATTTGTATGCAGTAATTCCTTAAATGTGCACTTCAGCTGAAGACCTTGTGGTATATCTCACAAGATTTAAAGTAAAATCCATATCAACTGATGCATAAAACTGCACACAGAAAGAAAGTTTTGAGAGCAAACGTTAAAAGTTTGTGGTGGTGATAAAAAGTTGTAGCAGTTATTGATTTTTCACATTGCTTTTCCAGTTAATGTGACAGTCATTTGAGTCAAGCCTGATGTAAACAAGATACTGCAGAGACTGTACAAATTCCACTAAGAATAAAATTATATAAACTCTCAGCAACAAAGAAGCTCCAAGACTGATGTTCTTGCAACCCTTTGAATCATTTAAATTAGCCCCACATCTCAAATCAATCAGGACACGAATGTCTGTGACAACTTTTGTGCTTCTAACAGCAGTGTCACAGCTTTGACATATATTGACTTAAACACTATAACTGAACTAAAACAAACCTTTTCACAGCCAAATACAGAGCTACTCTGAAGTTACTCTTGGTTATTGCAAAGGTCCCATGTGCCCTAGTTAGTCTTATCCTTTGGAAAGTACATGCAAGGGAGAGTTTAGCAGAATCAGGAAGCTAACCTGTGATCCTATGGTATCTTTACTTGTTTTCTTTTAGGCGAAGCAGTGCCCACTATAGATTTTGTTTTCCTCTTTTTTTCCTTCACAAATGTAGTGGTGAAATATCTCCTAAAGTGTAATTTTCTTCATAGGGCCATAACTTCTTCAGGACAACTCACAATGCTATTATAATTAAAATTTTAATAGCCAATTGACCATATAGTTAAACTGAATCAGTTCCCTGTCAGTCAAAATAGCAAATAGAATTATTAAATAGAAGTCAGTCTTCAATCAGCAGATGAAGGACTGTGGTGCAGGGTAACTAGGACAGTCCTTCCAGGGGCAAAATTGTTATGGACTGTGGAATCCTTCTGATCTTTTCTTGCTAGTCAGCAACTTTCCATATTGAGTTGTCAGAGCCAGAAGGGCAACCATTCAAGTCAGAGGAGGGATGACTTGGTTTAAATTAAAACCTCATAAAGACTTGTCCAGGAATGATCAGTAATTGCTACTCTGCTTTCTCTGCTACTTTGTGTTCTTTGATTTTACATATTTGACCTATTCAAATTGTAAATTCATTCATGGAAGCAGTTATTCCTCAATAAAATGCTCAGTTTCACTAAAGGATCCACACTGAATCACTATTAATATATTTCTTTAATAAATATTATTGCAGAAATACTGTAGATAGAGAGAAATAGTCATGTGTACCTGTAGTGAGATATATCTGAACATTTCTTTCTTATAATGTTATGGCTTCTTATTTTTAAGACTGCTATTTAGCAAGTGTTTAAACAACTCAAGATGACCTTACTTTGACACTAAATCACAGGAAAGAGCTTCTAGTGTCAAAATATTAATAAGAAATGTCAAGAAGTCTATGGATATGTCATTGTAAAATAGAGCCGTCAGCTCCTGTTAGAGAAACATCAGTTTTACATTTACTTCAACAAGTAGTAAACAGTCCTGACAAGTGAAATGTTTCTTGTGTTTCATCCCTTGGAGGATTTAGAGGAAGACAAATGCTGCTGTTTCTGAGGGGTTCAAAGGCAGGTCATGGTGCCAGCAGGAGGGCAGGGCTGCTCAGCAGCAGGGAGCACGCTGCACTACTGCGCTTCCCACTCCGGGCAGCTCTCCGTGGCTCTGCTCAGACGAGCTGATTCTGGGCCCCTTCCTCTCCCACATGCAGCCCTGGGGACAGGTGCCCCTCACATAAATGCCTGGTGAGAATGAAGAGGGTGCACAGCTGCAGGAAGCCACTGTCACTTGCTACCAACAAGGAACATGCCTTTGCTCGCTTGAAGTTTGTCATCAGAGCACCTTCGTGGTCTAGAAGATAAATAGTTTGTGACTCCTCAGAGGCTGTTTTCCCACAGAACTGCAAACAGAATTTTGTACATTACACAAATACAAATATAAGAATCCTCTCTACTCATGGGAGGTTTTTTTTATTTATTTCTACATAGAAGTTCCAGTAATGCTTTTTTAAAATTAATTTTGTTTAAAAAAAAAATCAAATTTCAAGAGGGTGTGAAATCCTTGGAATAAAATAAATACTTAAATAAAATATACATGAACAATACACTAAATAAATTAAAGCTTAACCTTTAAAGGCTACCATTAGATTGGTTGGACCTACTTAGGTCAGCAGGAAGGTTAAAGGCTATTCATAGCTTAGTTTAGTACTTTGGTCAGTGAAACAGTGCCCTGCTAAACAGTGTTGAGGATGAGGTCACAGTTTAAAACTCATATTGTAGTGATTTATTTTGAATTTTAGAGTAGTAATGGTCCCAGTTTTTTAAAATCTGTTTTACCACTTGATGACATGATTCTAATTATACTTAGTTATTCTCTAGAAGTTATCCTATTATTCTTAGTTTAACTTCATAACTAAATGAAGCTACATTCATAGCTAAATCATTCTAAAAGTGTCTGGCTGAACACATTTGCACTTCTCTTGAAGGCAGCAGCCTAAGCCTAACATTACCACTGATGTCTAAGCAGCACAGGGAATGCTGCAGGAAGCCAGAAACAAGATCCCTACAAGTGTCCAGACTATCAGTACTCTCCCACCTCTTTGAACCACTTCTGACTTTGGGACAGGCCTAGTTCCTTTTGGGTTTTACTTCCCTAAGCCTGTATTAACTAATTTTTTGAGGTTTTTTCTTCAAATTAAGACATGCTATTTTGCTTGTAACTTCCATTTCTCTACTGTAAATACAACATTTATAATTCAAGATTATGAAGTACACAAGTCTAGATTGCATATAAACATGAACTAATCTTTCTGGTCAGACTTTATGCTCAGTAGTGGTAAAAGCAGCTCCAGAAATTTTTGACAGTCAAAGTATGTTTGTGCAGGCAGGATGGCATCAACTGAAGTTATCTTGTATTTTTTCTCATCAAACACAAACCCCTTGTGTCAGTCTTGACACCATCAAAAATCTTAATACTATATAGAATTGTGGCATTCATAATAGCATTCTTTATAAAAAAAATACTCAATGTTCAACTTTCTAGGTATTTGCTTTTCTTAGTAAATAACATTAAAGGAACAGAGATATCAGATGTTCTGAGCTTTCCCTGCAAATGCTCAGGAGTACATATTTGTTTTTCCTTCTTTGTTTACAAAATGCCTGCAGAAATGTAACAAAACATTCAGATTTGCATATATGTACAGAACTTTTTTCTCCTTGTAGTCATGAAGTTTTCAAGGAGTTTTTTGAGTTTAACTGTAACTCATGCAATACTCTGTTTAGTGAATTTTATCTGGTGCGTATGTACAGACAAATCCCTAGAAGCTACTTTTCATGTTTCTTGGAAACACAGTGGCATGGAGCTACAGAAATTTATATTGTTCTGTCTAAAAATCAAACTTGAAAAACACTCTTACAGAGAGCAAACCAATTTTGCTGAAAAGTTTTTTCAGAAACTAGTCCAATTTTTCAAGTAGAAATTTGGAAAAAGTTACAGCTCCACACCTCAGATTACATGTTTCAAACAGGTAAGGCATTTAACATAGATACAGATCATGAAGTCATATAAGAAACAAGAATACAGATGTGTAATTATGCAGTTTGCTCATTGACATGGCTGTTTGTATAAGACCTCCTTAAAGCATCACATAATACCAGGGGAAAACTTAGAGATATCAAATATGCTTGTGACAAATGAACCAAGTTTAAATCTCAATCTCTGGAAAAAATGTCAGTGACAAGTCCAATCATAACATTATCACTGAAATTCATAATTCTCCCACAAGAGCATGGGAAGAAAATAGTGTTTCTGCTACAGAAATAAGTGGCTATTCTCGTTTTCACTAATATCCTTTGGCTGTACTTCATTATCTGAGACTGCTTTAGAAAACACTTAATAAACCTTTTGTTTTTAAGCTTGTAAACTTGAAGCTGCCTCTGGTTTGTAGTTTTTTCAGTTGCATACAACCCTGAGCATGTTGATTAGCAGTGGTTTGCAGGTGTTCCTTGCAGTTTTATTTGCTTGTCTCAACACTCTGCTATCAAATTGTTGAAAGAAAAACCACCTTAATTTCAGATGCACAGAAAATGAGTCTTCTTTCTACACAGCTGCCTGTCATCAACATGGTCCTGCCACTGAGAACTCAAATTATTTCTGATTACTTACCCAGAAGAGCTGATGAATTTGGACCTCAGTCATGGGACAGTTATGTTTTTTAAGAATAGGGCTTAAGCTCTTAGAGCCAGCCATGGAGCAGCATCACAGNCCTGTGGTCCAGTCCTTGGCTAAAAGCAAGATCAGCAAGAGTTGGTTGATCTGAGATGTTTCCAGTCATGTTTTGAATATCTCCACAACATCTCAGCACAACCTGTTCAACCACTCTTACAATAAAAATTAAAAGGTGCTTTGTTATCTTTAAACAGAATTTCCTGTGTTTCAATTTGTGCCTTTTGCTTCTTGTCACTGGACAGCACTCAGAACCATCTCCCTTTTCTTTACTCTCCCTTTCAGTTGTTTTTATGTATGGACATAAGGTCCCTCTGAGCCTTCTTGTCTCTGTGCTGAACAGTATCAGCTCACTGAGGCTCTCCTTGTATGAATGGTGTTTCACTCCTTTAACCATCTTTGTGGCCCTCCACTGGACTCACTCCAGCAAGTCCATTTCCTTTTACAAAGCTCCACACTCCAGGTGTGGCCTCACCAGTGTGGAGAGAGGACAGCTGTCACCTCCCTCGACCTGCTGGCAGCTCTGCTCCTAGCACAGCCCAAGATGCAGTTAGCCATCTTTGCTGCAAAGGCACACTGCTGGCTCACAGTCAACTTTTTGCTCAGCAGAACATCCAAGTCCTTCTCTGCCAGCATTCCTGCCCCCATGAAGGTTGGTGCCCTGCTGAGTTCCCTGAGGTTCCTCTCTGCCATTCCTCCAGCTCGTCAAGGTGCCTGTGGATGGCAGCCCACCCCAGTGGTCTATCAGCCCCTGCTCCTGTTTTGTACCATCAGCACTGTTGGTGCAGCACTCTGTCCCAGAGTCCACGCCATTTATGAAGATGCTAAACAGGATCAGCACCAGTTCTGTCCCCTGAAGCCCAGCACTGGGGACTGGCCCCCAGCTGGCAGTCACATTACTGATCACAAACCACTGGGCTGGCTCTTCAGTCAGCTTTAAACCCACCTCATCTTCCACTTAACCATTTTGTACCTCATTTACCTGGTGTGTAAATCAGCTTTTCAATGAAGTTATGATGTGAGAAAGTGTCCAAAGTCTTCCTTTGTATTTCATTTTTCAGTTATCTTCATGAGGAGCCCCTTAGACATATCCATGAAGTTTTTAATCCCTTTTTCTTATTGAGTAATTTTTCAAAGAGAAAAATTTTGAGAAGTTTTCTGAATATCCTCCTTATTTTAAGGAAACATATGACATTTTAAAGCTTGACATTTAGAGAAATATGGTGTGCTTAGATCAGCATGCTCTTTAATTTCAATGTTTCAGCTAGATCGTCAGCAATAAGAATTTTGAATTAGTGTTTAAAAAATATTCTGGCAGGCCTACGGTTTTGGGGTTTTTTCAAATATTTTATTCATGAGAATTTTTAAGATTTTTGACTCTCTTGAATTGTACTATATTTTTCTAAAAATGAAGAAAATTGCAGAGATGGAAGAAGAATGTGTTCAGCTCCTGTCTATGACAGCCTTTGTCTACCCAGAAACCCAGATATAAACTATCATGTATATGATTACATAAAAGATTACCATTCTGCATTCATTCTTCTCATCTTCCTTGGAAGTTGTGCTGTGTACTCAGTTTATACAGTGCAATTAAAATGCCTTCATGCTTTAAAGTAGCAGTACTCATAATATTTAAAAGAGTAGTGCATTATTGAAAAATCATGTTTCAATATTTCTAAGTTAGCTGTAAATTCTTACCACAGTGGAGGAATTTTAATACAAAAGAATATAAGTCAGAAAGAAATCATTGTACATTGTTTTTGATGAACACAATTGATGAAATCCTGGACCCACTGAAGTTTGAGAAGTTCTCACTGACTCAAGCAGAGCCAGGATATTATCCAATACATCTGATACTGTCTTTCACATGCATTCTAAAGAGTCAGTTATGTCCTTGCTTCATATTAGCATTTTGGTAGTGACAGAAAGCCTCAGTAAAAACTACATTCTGATAGATATTACTCTTTCATGTGTCTTATTAGTCTTACAGATGTCACTCCACGGGCTGCAAGAGGATCACAGCTGCCTTGTAGGGTTATGTATTAGGACAGAATCAGTGCCTTTCTCCCATTTTGATTCTGAAATTGAGTTAAAGGCTCAAACTGTAAAGTAAACCCCTTTTTTTAAAATGACATGCTGGCTTTCTTCCTTTCAGGGCAGCTGCATCAAGTTCAAAAGCTTCTTTCAGGAGATGTTCTAGCTTTTTCTGAGGCTGCCAGTTTTTACACTGGATTTTGCTTCTGAATTGGGCACAGGTACACACACACATCCACCCATGCAGGTGAGAGACATGCCAGGGAACACAGGAAAGCAAATTTTTTTTGCTTTAAAGTTCTTAATCAACATGAGCCCTTGCTATTTTCTCTAAATTTGAGAGTTTAATATAAACTACAGTTTCTGAATAGCTTTAAAAATTACTTTGACCGGATTTCTACATAGAAACCTGACACAGAAACCCCTTTCTCTCTCTAAAGTTAAGTGTGAGTAGGTAAGAACATTAAATAACTGTTAACTTTCCCATCTGGAACCTAAGTGTGTACTATCCTATATGTAGGTCCTGATGTTCTCTCTTTGATTCAGCTGTGTGCTCTTTGCAGACAGTACTTCCAGCCGTCTGCATCATGTGCATTGTAAAGATGATCCATACCAGCAACATAGAACACAATATTTCTGTTCTAAATTCTCCTTAGTCTTACCCATATTAAAGACTCTTTTTAAGCAAATAAAACATAGCTTCAGAGCACAGACATTTTAGTTGTAATACATGAAGTTGATATTTGTGTCTTTTGTGTCCAAATCACAGAGCAGACCTATCACACCTGTGTCACTAATCATAGAATCTCAGAGTGGCTTGGCTAAGAAGGGACCTTAAAAATCATTGAGTTCCAAACCCCCAGCCATGGGCAGGAACCACTTCCACTAGATCAGGTTGATCAAAGCTCCATCCAGCCTTGAACACTTAGGGGAGGGAATCCATAGCTTATCCGGGCAACATGTTCCTATGTCTCACCACACCCACAATAAGGAATTTCTTCCTAATAACTAACTTAAATCTTTATTTCTCATTTTAAACCCACTTTCCCTCATCCTATCACTATTAATGCCACAGGGCATGCAGTCAGCGTGCTGTAAGGTTTTACCACTTGAGAGCTGACTGCACCACTTTGGCCAGTGAGTGATAAGAAAGTGAAACATGACCAGGGCATCTCACTGGTGCACTTCCTGAATCAATTGAAGACCATGATACCTTATGGGCATGGAAGCAAACTGGAAAAATTAGCATATTATTGAAAACACTTTGAGGTTATGCAAATTTATTCTACAAGTTTATTTCTATGGATAGCTACTTCTTGAAGGGAGTTGCTAGACACTGTTTTTTCCTTCTTAGATTTCAAGTCAGTAAGAGTGGGTGTGCAGAAACAGAGGAAAAGTCCCCAAAGCACCAAAAATTCTTGATCCAGTATACTAATAGGACAAAGTTAGACACAGCAGAGCTCCAGAAAATCCACTCATTAACCTAAGACTGCATATGTAGTCTGCTAGATGTTAAATCATCTTCAGGCAGTCTGAAAGTAAACTGTGGTGTTATTCTTTAGGTTGCAGCTCACCTTGCTTGGCTTTGGTGTATAAAACAGAATAAACAAGATAAGACTTTAAATGCTTCTGAGTACTTTAGACAAGTTTGATAGACTCTTATGGACCTTTATTCACTTTCCATCATGGGTCCTTGTCAAAACTGACAGAAACTACTTAGCCAAGTTTTTTCCATACATCTCTAAATTACTCACCATGCCAAAGGTTTTTATTAAATTAATTAAAATTGCATAAAGGTCAAGATTTTCTCTTGACAGCATTGATTTGTGAAGCAGTGAAAAGTACTTCAAGTCTTTCAAAGCTTGCTTTGAACCCATAATTGTGATCCACATGAGCTATGAAATGTCACAACAGTCACTTGAGGAAAATCTGCAGAAAGATTTTGCCCAACATGATCAGCATAAGTATGCTCTTTGAGTTGGTGTATAGTGAAATCTGTAACTACTTAATAAAAATGTAGAGTTATAAATGTGACCAGAGTGAGATATAAATCATAAGGCACATTATTTCATTAAATAGCAGAACCAAGAAAGTTATCTTTTTTTTGAGAGCAACCTTTTCTCATTTACAGAGATTTATGTTTTAAATTCAGGAGTTTTTTGCATAACCAGGGTCTGCTATCTAGGAGGTATACCATGGGCTACATTTTAGAGATTTGATTAGTAGCCTTTGCTTACCTTTCTTTTCCTAGCTGCACCAATTTTCAGAAATAATATGGATTGCTCACTATTTTCACCTTCTTTGGGAGAGGCCAAAAGGTTTGGGTAGGTTTGAAGGAAAGCAAAACTGCTTAAAAATTTGCCTCCAGCTGATTTGTCATGCACATATAACCTAGGGAGCACTATTATAAAATTTGAGCATATGCAATATATCAAGTCCAAGCTTTAAAAATCATTATATTTTTATAGATATAGTTTAGAGGAAAGGAATATGAGGACCATGATAACAGTTTCTTATATAAAAGGGTGGAGAACTTCAGATTAAGGAGAGTTGTATAAATTTGTCTATAAATAAAGTAATCAGATAAATTGCATGGTTGTCTTTAAGCATACATATAATTCTGTTGAGTTGGAGGGTATCTGAGAAATCTGTGAAAGATGCAAGAATTATTAACTTGTCCAAAGAGAAGTAGGGAGAGTGGGGCTACAGCCTCTTTAGAGGTTGTTGTTTAGAGCCTATGAGGAATGGCTCAGAGAATTGGGATTGTTCAGCCTGGAGAAGAGAATGCTTCAGGGAGATCTAATGTGGCCTTCCAGGGCCTAAAGAGGGCTATGAGAAAGATGGAGAGAGACTTTTTATGAGGGTATGTAGTGGTAGAACAAGGGGGAATGGCTTCAGGCTGAAAGGGGAATGTTAAGTATAGATATTAGGAAGAAATTCTTAACTGTGAGGGTGGTGAGGCACTGGCACAGGTTTCCCAGAGAAATTATGGCTGTCCCATTCCTGGAAGTGTTTAAGGCCATGTTGGATGGAACTTTGAGCAATCTGGTCTAGTGGAAGGTGTTCCTGCCCAAAGCAGGGTTCTTGGAACCAGATGAACTTTATGGTCCTTTCCAACCAAAATCATAATGTTTTGACTTTATTATGTTTCTGTGGAAGTAGAGACTGAATTCTAATCTGTGCTACCAGTGAGATATAGTTCAAAGGACTGAGCTGAAACTTGAGTGATAGCTTCCCTTCTGCAATTTCAGTTCTTTGTGGTTTGCATGGAGTAACTTAATCAGCTTGAGCCCAGTAGCAAATGGTGCTTCATTTCCATCCGATCACATGTTATGCAATGTACATAAAAAAGGCTGAAGCCTAAAACCATACTTATTGGTCAGAGCCTCACAGACCCCTCAGGGGGCCCATAAAGATGTGATGCCCTCAGCCACATTTCTTGAGTGTTTGAAGCATTATCCTTTTATAGCTAGGGGACTTGGTATGTGAAAGTGCTCTATAAGGTATTACTTACAGGCAGTCTTGTATGAACTAAATTTGCAATTTGTTCTTTTAAACCATCAAATTCATTTTGATGCAGTTTAAAAAATTATGTAGTATTTCAGTCATGAAGGATTTTATTTCAATAAAAGTAATAAGGGAGCTTCAAGGCTTGTGATCATTACTGGATAACCACATCCTTAGGGAATTAGAACCATTTAGACACTTTTTCTGTACAATTAAAATATGACACCAAGGGATTAAATGTTAGGACATACACCACAAGTAATGACTTCATGCCTTATTAGGTGCAAATAAATGTTAACAGGACAAGAAAGATAACAGGCCAAATTAACTCTTGGGGCACATGGGACAAGGATGTGTTGAATTCTGCACACTTTTCTGTGCCTGATACACCATGACAGAATTCAGCCAAGTATGATTTTATGGCTGTGGTATTTATGGTGCATACTGATTATGTTCTAGATGTATATTACACCATAATTCAAGAAGATTCAGCTCACAGACTGAAGATTCAGCTCACACAGCGAAGATTAATCTGGTGCTGACAACATTATCTTGCTTGGCCTTGTTTTCACAGGAGTCAGCTGAGCAGCACAGTCAGGGCTAATAGTCTCTTTACTGTGGTTATGAGGCTGAGCATCAGATGTACCTGTCTCTTAAAAGCCCAGCAGCAGAAAGTTAAATCCACTATGATTAGAACTGCAACATTTCATTTTAGTCACCTTTCCTTCTAGCAGCAATCAGTCTTGTGACTCCTTCTAACGAAAGGGAAGAACTAAAACTGCATCAAGTATCAAACCACCTAATTACCTGGTAATAAAGGCTAAGAAGACACTCTGATCCTGCTGAGGCAGTTCAGCTCCAAAGTCTGGGCTGAGCTGGGGAGACAGAATGAGCTATCAACAGTCAGAAATTTGCTATTAAAATCTGTGCTTGCCTGAACCTCACAATGATGGCAGTGGTGCCAGGGCTCCACTCTTCTCCTCCTCTGCTTTAAACAATGCACACAATATCCCTGTATGGCAAAGGTAACAGGGATTGTCCTTTTCTCTCAGAAGGATTTAAACTCACAAAGGTCCCAAAATATTTCTTGGTCCATTCTGTGAATGAGTATATTTCAACACCTTTAGTTGACAGTTCTATTGTACATGGAAATGAAAAACCATTTGCCCTCATCTACAGGGCTCAAGCTGATTAAATTACTCCATGCAAACCACAGAAGAACAGAAATTGCAGAAGAGAAGCTATCACTCAAATTTCAACTTAGTCCTTTGGGTTACACAGCCAAGGAAGCAGATCAGGACTCATTTTGTGAATTGGCTGGTAAGAGGAAAACACAGCTAAATGCACAGAGCTAAATCCTCTGCTCTCTAAGCTGTATATGTTCAGACTGGGGAGACCTCGTCCCTGCTGACTTGTGCTGCCTCCTTGATCCAGCCATGAGCAAGAAGATGCCAGTGCCTGAGCCATTCTGTTTGCTGGGGCTGACATCCCTCAGACCATGTGTGAGAGGGTACAGGGAGTTTTCTTGTCACTAGAAATGAAGTCAGCTCTGGTTTAATGCCCACTTGCAAAACAAGCAAGAAAAACAAAACTTTTAAAAGTGAAGTCTGACTGATATAATTGAAATGATGGAAATTATTTAAGTAGATGGAAAATAATGAACTTTGCTAGAATATTTGAGGACATCAACAGTAATTCATAATGGTCTCCTTGAGGTAAAAAAGAAACACCAGGAGACCTTTTAAGACCCCAGTGTTCCTGCTTTTCTATTTCAGTGAAGATGCTATGAGAGCATGCTGCAAATGGAGCCCCAGAAGAGCCCAGCCAGCAGCAAATCTCCCTTCCCCTCTTCCCACCCCTCACCTCCTGGCAGGCACATTGCCCCATGGTGCTAATTGCAGTGTACCAACCCCTGACAGCCCTTTTATAGGCAAGGCAGGAGGGAAGGAGGCATTTTGTTATAGGTCTTTACAAAGTACTAAAAGGCAAATTTAAAATGCTCATTACACTGGAGTAGTTCCACTCTACTTAAATGCCGGCTCCAGGTTTACTTCATTATCCTCTTACCAGTAATTAAGCTACCTAGAGACAATCACAAATAATAAAATTCTGTGGTGGAGGAAATTGGTTTAGACTACAAAGAAACAAATGAAATTATTGTACAAAATAGAGGTAAGCAATGGTGCTAAAAAGATATTTAGCTATTTCTAGATAAATATATCCTGAGGGCCACAATATTTCCTCTACATGAAATATATAAACTGAGGATTTGGAGAGGTCCCTACTCATTTCTCCTTAATGAAGTTTATTAGGTAAACATGGCTTTTCATTCCCCTAATGTCTGATCCATGGACTGGTGATTTTCTTAGATTTTCAGCTGTTTAAATCCAAAGGCTAAAGGCAATGCATAAATGAAGTCTTCTGCCCCTGTCTTCCATCCCATTGACTGAAGAATACAAAGACATAAAGGCATGGAAGAAGCAGGTTTCTCCTACCCTGAGCTGTAAACAAAGTGTTGAAATCAGGTCTTCCTGGAACTGAGGCCAAGGGTTTAGCTGGGCAGTGTCTTCATTCTCTGTTTTCCATTTCCTGATCTCACTTTAGGTCATGTAGCCTTTTTTTTTCATATCCTCGAGAAACTTTCCTGACCCTGAGCTCAAGTCAGAGCAGGGAAGGACATGTTAACAACAGGAGAGCTGAAATTGTTTCATTTCTAGTCATTTTATAACAAACACACACACACACACANNNGAAAGTATGATGAATTGAGAGAAAAAAAGAGCAGAAATAGAAATGGGGGAGAGATTTTACTTCATGCAGCATCAGTAAATCCTAGTTAAATCATCTCAGTTAATTTTCTGAACTAGATTAGAAGACAAGTGATACACAAGGGACATAAAACCTAGCACCTGACTGCTCCTTCTCTTCCACCCTGCAAACACTGATATAAAATCTGTGGGGGTTAATTAATTCCTACAGATGTGAGAGAAAAATCTGCCATGAGAAAGCAGGTAAATTTCCAGAGGTAAAAGCCTTATACAGTATGGAGATACATTAAAGGAACAGCAACCTATTTCCTTTTAAAACTTTATGGGTGACAAACCACAAAAGAAACTGAGTACCTTCATAGTGCACTTGAAAGAAAATCATGCCCTGGACCTTAAATTCTGTCAGGTATTTTCATCAATTCCTCAGTTACAGAAAGTGGCTCTGCAATACTGTTATTTGTAAACATGATAGGCACCTTGACATCATGGGAGAAAAAGATAGACTCTCTTTTCTGTATGACTCTGGGGCACTTAAAATGTTAATACAATGGGGTTTTTCCACAGAACACACCTCCCCCTGAAAAAGCTGCATTTGTTCAATTTCACACTGCAATGGGCAAATTGAAGTCAGCTGGCTGTATTACTCATCTGTGATTTTTTGGTTTTGGTTTTGATGGATTAGTTGCATTGTTGCAGGTATTAGTGGAAGAAGAAACAAATAATTCAGATTGCAAACAGTGTAATTAAGATTTTGTTATTGTGCCAGTACAATGTAACCTTAAATTTTAAGGACACAACTGAACTGAGGGTTGGTGAAAGTAAATACATCCATGGCAGGGTATGAAGATCCACCTGAGCCTAGTTGCTCTCCTATCTGATACATTAGAGCTTTAAAATAGAAAAGAGCAACATAAGAAGTCAGGTCACTCCTAGTATTTATATCTCTATTTATGTTCTCTGCTGTCCTGATGGCATTGCCATCAATCCAATTACAGTGCAAAGTAGATATTTGGTGTATTTCTAAAATCCAAAGCCCCTGAAGTCATGTGATTATAACTCTCTTCCCACTTTGTGGCTGTAGTAAGTTCTCTGTCCTCAGAGGTGCAATGAAACTGTGACTTCTAAAAGGTCAAAATCCAAAAGGCAAATGCAAAATCTGAAAATGTCTGTGGGTCTTTGAAATATATTTTTAGTCCTTCCTTATGATACTCTCAGGGTCTGGCTCTAAATTTTTGAGTATGCACAGTAGGTAAGGCTGAATATTTAAGTACCATTCACAGCCACAGGAAAAAGAAAATATGTCTATGCCAGATACATATTCCCTTTGAAAAAGGTTTGTATCCTATGAACACCATCAGTGGGTTTAATTGTAAACAAGCTTTTCACAGGCTGTTTCTAGCAAATAAACAGGCTCTTGCAAGCTGTAGAGAGACTGACATCAACACCACTTATTTCATTATCAGGATCTGAGAATAGCGCAACCCATTTTTAAGTTTTCCTAACCTGTTTTATCAGGGCTTTGTATGTATAAACAAATCTAGTCAATTTTGTTCATGTTTTGGGCTTTTTTTTTGGTTGTTGTTGTTTTTATTAATTAATGGCATTCGGAAAATAATGGATTTTTGTGATTTAAAGAAAAAAACAAATAAATATAGGCTGAGCTGGTTGTTTTTAATGAGAAAAACTAAGGTATTTTTCAATATTTGGTAAAAAACATTCTGAGGTACATATCATATATGATAAACATTTTGGAATGTAAATTAAAGTAACATTTAATGTGGTGTATGAATTGCTAAATAAATTTTAGTAATATTGTGGTCATTTTTCTCCACTATTGTAATTGGAAATTTACTAAAAATTGTAAATACACTTTCCAAACTGATCTCTCATAAAACTGCTGGAACGTTAAAAGCAAAATCCTTGTGGTTTTTAACTGAATCCTTGCATTAGACAAGTTGAAAGGCTGTTTCATATAATGATGTAATTGTTCATATTTTCTCTGAGAAAGCACAGTTAACAAATATGTTTTAATGTAGACGAGTTTAAATTATCCCAAGAAATGAAGTCTACTATAAAAACTTACTTTTTAGGAGCCATTTTCCAACTGAAAAAATAAACAAGACTTCTTTTCCTGTCAATGGAGGCAAATAAAGTTTGAAATATATTATTTTTTTAAGCTTGGGGTACTTTTTTCTGGGATAAAATAATAATATTTCTTTGTCCAATTAATACATCATAAATTATAATTCTATCAAAGTCTGTTAGGTGGCTTACTGAAAGACTCCTGTTCATAGCATGCAAAGACATTTCTTTTTCAGAAAGAGCATAATTTCTCCACTAAAGGGTTTTTATTTTTTCTTCCAGTGCCCTCTATGTGAAATTCTTTTATATTGAGTTCTCTTTCTAAATTTGTCATGTAAACAGAATATGGAAAGTAAAATGATAATCAAGCTCTATTATAGCACTATATTTAGTTTAGAAATAATCAAAAAGATAAATAATGAATAGGCAGCAAGTCTTATCTTCCTCCCCAGCCTGCTCCATGTGGTTTTTTGTTCCAAAGTTATTGGCCATTTCTATAAAATTTATTATTCTATTTAGGAAATTAAAACTTTTCTGTGATTCAACAGCAAGATTTATCCTACATGTAGAGCTTATGGGAACTCGACAACTTCATTAATCTTACAAACTCATGTTTCCTTACAAGGCTTCACATTCATAAATACAAAGCCCAGGGCCGTGGCTACCATGTCAGGGCTTTCTGTGCTGCCAGGCTGCAGCTCTGGTTTGACAGCAACGTGGATGGATTGCCCCTGGAGCAGAGCAGAACACGAATGGCAGCCCTGCAGCCCGTGGCTGTCCAGGGACACTGCTGGGTGCTACTGAGGCATGGAAGGAATCACACCAGGGCTCGAGCCCTGGGCCTTGGTTTTCAGTCACTTGCCCAGCTCAAATACACAATAGCACCATGGAAATGATTGTGTTAGTGTTAGTCAGAAGGAGTGAGTCTAGTCCAAACTGCTGGATCTCACTTTTCTGATCACTGGATCAGAAAACATGACAGACATGGTTGTCATGGTTGAAAATAATGAAACGCTGTGCCCTCTATCTTTTCTCCACATAGGCTTACAGCAGCACTGCCCAGGACAGAGCCTCATGGAGATCAGGTAATGCTGGGGGCCCTAAGCTGGGGAAAGCCCAAGGAAAAAGCACAGCTCCCCCATATGCTAAATGTGAAGTTTGTCAAATGCCTCTTTGTGAGGAGTCAGATACTTGGCATTGCCTCTGCAGAAGAGCCTGGGCACAGCTGTCATGGCCCTTTCTTTCCCACCAGGCCCTCCAAAATAAAGCAAATGACAGCCTGGTAGGGCTTGCACACTATTGCTAGCTGTGCTCTGGAGACTCTTGGTCCCTCCTGTTGGCAACATTTTAAAGGAATTTTGAAAGGTCTCATTTTGGCAACTTCATCAAGCATATGCTTTATTAAAAGGAGCAGCTCCTCTGATTTAACTATCTAGATGTGTGTCTGCACAGAGGTTTGCTTGTCTGGTTACTACTGAGGACATTGAAATCTGATTTTAGATGCATTTGACATCTTTAAAAACCTTGTTTATTTCCTGCTTAAACTTGAAGATGCCCAATGGCTTTTTGTATCTGCATTTTTGCTCCAGGATGCATGTGAAGCTGTGGAAGAATTGGCAACAATTTATACCTTGCATATACTTATGAATTGGAACAGATACTCTTGATATCCCCAGGGATTGGTTCAGTAAGTATTCTCCAGACTCATTTGTGCCACTCATAAGGAAAGGTCACATTTGTGCTCATGATTTTTATTCTTCTCAAAGCACTCACCTGAATGTGCAATACCCAGTTTCAAATCTCTTTCTAATTTCTCTCTTCACTGCTGGGATTAATAAGCACCAATATATTCCTTGACTGGAATTATCTTTCCAGGTTGAGCTACTGCCCATGCTTGTGCATAAAGAAACCCAGATTTCAGTGCTGTGCCAGGAGAAGAGCAGCAGCTGGAGTGATGGCTGCAGGGCTCCTGCTCCTGAGCTCAGCACATCTCCTGGCAACACGGCAGGGAATGAGCTCCTGCTGTCCCTGCAGAGAGCAGCCTCACTGCAGCTTGTTTCTGGCAGTTCTCTGACACACATCTCATCACAGGGGCTGGAGTGGGAATCCTTGGGTGGTTTTACAGCTGACACTCACACCCCCATGGAACACAGAAAGGTTAATGCTGCAAAGCAAAACACCCTTCATGTATACCTAGGTTACTTAACGTCAGTGTTTGTAACAGTGCCTTCCCAAAAGTGCCTTTGTGCTTGCTGCTAGCAAATGAAAGTGTATCTGGAAAAGTCCTAGGAGCAAGACATCTCTACATTTATTTTTCAGGCAGACACTAGAGAAAAGCTTTTACCTACAGGTGAAAGATCTCCATTCTAACCAAAGCGGCCTACTTACAAATAATCTCTCTCTTCCAACAAAGTTGCTGGATTATATATAAGTAATTATTTGATGAAGTATGTCTCATTTGGATCAGAATAATTAATTTTTTCTCTGACTTAAAAGCAAAAATAATAGGATTGAGATGCTCAAGTAAGAGAAGTTGATTTGCTCCTTCGTGATGGCTAAGGTGATGCTTCCAATAAATAGATTTTGTAATAACTCATATTTTTCATGAGCTGAAGTTGTCTTACATTCAACAAGGCTCAGATAAAAACAAGATGGGATAGGAAAAAGAATGAATAAAAATATTTAGAAACCAAAAGTCACATTTTTTTTCCTGAAGAATCAATATCCTTCTAGATATCACCTATTTATTTCTTACTTTGAAATTTCTAGACTTTTTTTGTTGTCAACAATCTGACTCATGACAGTGTTCAGGGGCTTTCTCCACTAAATTTTACTTCTCTGTTATACATATAATTAATAATGCCTATTGGAATTTTTGATATTTCTGGTAGATGAAAGTCATTCAAGGTGGAGGAACTTCTTTGGCTGAGTTTTGTGAGGAACTCCAGCAGAGAGGATAATTAAATGGGAGCTTCATTGAATTGCTTCTTACTTGCCTCAGAGATCTCTTCCTTCAGTGCCTGCTTCCTCAGGGATGTCACAGAACCATTATTTATGTACAATGTATATATGTAATGTTATGTATAAACAACTATACTACATATTTCCATGTTAGGAATTAAAAGTTGAAGGAACAGGAGGTATTGCCTTCTGTTCTAACACAGGAAGCCTCTACACTTCAAAGTTTTTCTCTCTCTTTGGTGAAAATGTCACTATTTATTTATTTCCCTGAATTCAACTTCACCTTCATTAAGAAGAGATCCCTGCATTTCTTGCAGAGGTTCTGCAGTACAAGAAGAGAGAATTGGTTGTATTTTAAATCTTCCTATAGTGAGTATTACGAAGCAAAGATGATCTTGTAAAGTACAGTGCATGTATGCTGGTTCTCTGCTGTGTAGTTTGAGAGTAGTTTTATTATGTATTATTGAAGCTTGATGGAAATCTTCATCTGCTTTAGAGTCTACGCTCAGTGCCTGAGATTTAATCTGAAATTGAAACACTGCCAATTTCAAGCAAATATTGGAACCCTATGTGCAATGGAGGACTTTTTAGCACAGCTCCATGTATTACAAGGCACATCTATATTGAGCATATACTGCAGTTCTTTTTTAGCAAAAATGACAGAAGTCCCCAATTGCACAGGTGGATTTGTCTTGCTGACATCAACTGGGGATTCTCCTCCTCTTTTTAAATTCACAATGCTGCAGGAGGTTGGTTGTTGCAGATTTAACTATTTGTAGGAGCAATGAAGACAAAAATATATCTACCTTCACTCTACCCAGGTCTCCTTAAGTCCTTGATCTCTTTTATTACTTTTTTTTTTTTCTTTTTTTTGAGAAGAAGTTCTGACAAAGCATTTATTCTGTTTGTTTTGACGAAACTAAAAAAAAAAAAAACAAAACAAAACAAAAAACCCATATTTTTCTTCCCAAATATTTTTGCTGATACTGAGCAGTTATAGCTATTGGGTGCCACAGCATGGGCACTGCTGTGATGAAGCTGGAGCCTGCAAGCAGGTGACAGGAAAGAGAGACTGAATAGAGTCAAGGATTCCCCCAGGACTGCTAGGATGCAATATGAGGGCAAGGAGATGGCAGAGGGCTGGTGTTGAATTCCATGATAACTACACTACCACAGACCTGGCACTGCCAACTCTTCATCCAGCTCCATACCCCAGTGTGGCTCAGTCTGCTTTCCTGTGCTGCATCTCCTGTCTGCCTGGTAAAAAGCTCTGAGCAGCTTCTAAGGACAGAGAAATAGAATCAAATCTCTAATTAGGATGTCATAAATTGGGTTTGTACAAAATTATACTCTGATTCTGCACTTAATCAGGAAAAGGCCTGTGACTTTAGTGCACACCTACTCACAGAACTTTTTTATTCTTCTATGATTTGTGCCAGTCTGTGTTCTCACTGGGAGAGGAGCACCATAGTTAATAGGTGACTGGTGTATGCCTGTCTCCAGTCTGAACTCAATTTGCACATCCCTGGTACTGAATTTATTCACCTGTTGCTGCCCTTCTAAAACACCAACCAGGCAGCAGAGTTTTTTCGTATTTCTCACTATTCCTATTGTGTCAAAAAATTTTTAAAAATGCTCTTTGCCAAGACTGATATCTAGAAAAAAACTACATCATTCACATTTATTTCCACTATCTTACATGCTTCATTACTGACAATGATATTCCACTGTGTCCATCTTGCTGATGATGGTATTTCTATGGTGAAACAAATCTTAAGAGTAAATCAGAGGATTTTGTCTGAGGAAATGTCTGTTGGGGACTGTGCAGTGAAGGAGAGAGCTTGCTGTGAAGGCACATTTTCACTGTGCTCTAGAGGAGCAATGAGCTGGCCCCAAAATCCTGCCACCACTGTAGTAGGACAAATCCACTGAAAATTTGCTTAGCTTCAGTCACTGGTGGCCTACACCATAAAATTTGTGGCATATGCTGCTTGGAATTTTTTTTTCCTGGGGACTCTTGACAGCAACAGGAAAGGGCATTATACATCACCCCAGACTTTTTTTCTCCTTTCACTATCCTCCTGCTGGATAGTCACAAGGTAGAAAAAAATTGTTTCCATGGAGTCTTAGAATAAGAATAACACTGGAAGTGTGGCTATATACCTTCTCTGTGTTCAAACACAGCAACTACTGTTGGAAGGGCTTTGATCAGGTCTAGAAAAGGGAAAGTGTTATCATGGTTTCTAGAAGATTGCATGAATTATCACAGTGAAAGAAAAATAATTTAAAAATTTTTAAAAGGAACTTTTTAAAGAAAATAAGGAAATAAGGAGAAAAAATGTCCTAGCATGGATTCCCTCATTAAATAAATTGAAAACTCTATTATTTATAAGTAAGAAATCTTAAATCAGCTTAAACCACAACCAGAACTTAGGTACCAGAACTTAGTCTAACCCTCTCATCTACTGCCCACATACCTTGCAGAAATAACTTGTAGCATCTTTGTGTTAAAAGTGCCTTAAAAAATTAAAATTATAAAAGGAGAGCAAAATGATTACAAATTTTCTAAAGAAAATAGCTTATTCTCTTTTTCTATCATGGATACTCTAAAAATTTACTATCACTAAGCCTTCTCTTTAGGGTACCAAAATCTTGAGTCCTCCTGGGTCCTCCTGAAGACTCATGGCCTGTTAGTCAGCTAGCAGTGATTTTTCAATGCATCTATGTAGCCTCCAGCCCAGCCTGAAGCCACAGTAGACAATTCCTTTGACATTGTTTCTTGCCAGGTTCCATTTTTCTGTCTGTGTTTTTAAAAGGAGTTCTCAATTCTGGTATATCCCATTCTGAATAATACAGGATATGGGAGGCTGCTCCCTGATGCTCAGTTAGCCAGCTAATGAACTGAAAAATGGTTGTATATGGATAAAAATTTTCTGCACAAAAAAGTCCTCTTTTATCTTTCCTATGAAATTATATTTAAGAAAACAAAGATTAAGATTTCTGTTTCCATCAGAGTAGAAAAAATTTCACAATCAGAATCCCCTACTTCCAGCCAGGACAATATTAGTCTCTAAAAAAACCTTCTTATAATTTTGTACTATATTCTAGGAATGTTTCAGGAGAGTATTCACATCAGTCTGGAATGCCTTTCAACACTGAACATGTAATATCTCTCTTAAATATTCTTCTGCCATGTGAGAAAAGATTGCCTGCTTCCAAGGTGCATTTCAGAATAGGAACACTGGTGGATCTTGGGGACACTCCCCATGCTTCTCTGTCAGATGGTGTGACTGCCTACAGGGGTCTTGGCTCACCAAAGAAGCCAACGAGCAGGGAGATCCCCTGTGACATAAAGCTGCTGCATTATAAATAACTGGAAGCACTTTTAGCAAAACTCTGCAGTGCTATTTGACTTGGTGGGTTTGCATGATCTCTTTGTATGCTAACTTCCCAGTCTAGTCCAACAACCATGGCCAAAGCTTTGTGGTGTAGATTCATCCTTAATTCTCTCACAAAAGTAAAGATGGTGCACACAAACAGAGTCCTCTCCATTCTTGACCTCCATGAGCTGTTGTACCACAGGTACCTCTCTCACACTGTGTGGCAGCAGCTGTACTGGTTATATTCACAGGGGCTACACACCAGTGCTGCACTGGCTTTTACAGAGGTGAAAGGTCTGGGACCCAATCAAAATCTTTATAAGAGCTTGAGAAGACCTTGGTTACACAGGCACAGACTTTGGATCAGGCCCCACATTACAGTGTGTGCCTCTAACAATGAGCACAAGTTAATGCTGTTTTCAAGGGTAAGCTTGAAACAGGTCATCAATGCAGTGACTGATGGAAGTGAGTTTCTTTGAAAACAGAGGACTGAGATGATTATGGCAGGTCACAGAAAGATCAAGAAGCAAAGTTCCCAGTAAGAATCTCCTTACCAGAAAGAGAAAAGAGACAGGAGAAAATAAACATTGCCCGTTAATATTTAAGAGTTGTTTATTTTGACAGAAAAACGTGGTACATATCTGAAAGAATATTTAAAACTATGTGATAAAATAATAGAAAGGTATGGACATTTCTATCAGTTACTTCTTTTTCTTCCATGTCATTTACTAAGATGCATGACTATCCTGAAGAAATCCTGATAGTCTGGATGTATTGGGTAAGGTAATTTTCATTATGCAGTAATACTTATATGCAAATGTTCAAGGAAAAATACATTTGAGTCATTTCCTCCAGAGGAAACTTTAATGATACAATATTTTGCTTTATGCAAATTTCCCACTACAGGAGATAGGGCCCTTAAAACTGGTTTGGGTTTTTTTTTGCCTAGAACAGGTGAATGAATGACAGATTTCATTTTTGGTTTAGTGATAGTCCTGAAGTGCTGTCATTTGTAGCACATGACATTTGCTGAAGAGAAAAAGCATATGATTCAAATATTCCTGATTGGGCTGAAGCTATTCTTTATATTATAATATTCCTGCAATCTGGAAGATGCACAAAGGCTTAGCTGATACCAGCAGTAATTTCAAGTGAATTCAAATTAGATATGCTTATTGCAGATCAAAGACACTGCTTAACACTGTTATGGTTGAGAAAACAGAGAACTGTTTCAGAGAGCTCAAAGATTTTTGTTTTCAGCCCTCTGAATTTCAGTGACTTTCCCAGCCAGGGTCCTTCATTTTCAAAGTCAAATAGGCAAGGAAAACTTGAATAAATTGAACTCCAAAGCATTTTCAGTCAGCTGCCAACAGTTCTCTTATGCAAGAAATAACACATTTTAGAGAGAACCCCTAGCCTGTACATGGAACCAAGACAGATTATTTAATTTATAATTCATTCCTGAAATTGGCTAATCAAACTTAGTTTTCTTACAAAACTTATTGTTAGGAAGTTCAAAATGTAAGTATGTTTTCTTATCTGTTTTTAAAGGAGTTGAAAAAAAAAACCCAATTGGCTATAAGGCATTGTTAGTAAAAAGTAGAAGTCAGCAAGGCAGGATATGAAGGGCAAATAAACCCAGGGCTCTTTCCTGATGATGTATTTTATGACATACATTAAAAAATAAACTGTTTTTCCCTTTTTAAAAGAAAATCTAATATGTAGTGATCATATTCAAGCAATACATTTCCTATTTGAAAAGACTTTTATAAAAATCATAATTAAAACCATGAGCTAACTCAAAAATGAAATCTATGTTTTATTCCCCATTTCATCTTGTAGGCACCCTTTTAGTTGCTGCTCACATTTTAATGATCAGGTACTACATATTACCTCTGAGTCAATGAGAATTGTTTTCAGCACTGCCATTGATTTCACATACTTCAAACCAAAATAATTATATATTGAAAAGTGTAGTTAAAATATGCTGAAGTTTAGTTACATTTCTTACAAACAATAATACACTGTGGAGGCATTAAAGAAATTTCATGGCTGTTAAAGCTGACTAGGTTATATTGGATGAAATTCATTTGACTAACATGTTTTTGCTAAGCCTGAAACTGGAAAGCTTCCAGTCAGTCAAGCACTAAGGCAGAAAAGAATAAGCCAGGGTCAGCATCCTGTGTATTAGCTCTGTTCCTGGACATAGAAAAGGTTTAAGTCCTTCACCTGCATGACCACCAGTGACAGAGTAGAAATGCTTCCAGTGAAACAACTGCAACATTCTTGTTTTGAAGAAGAATTTTGCTTTGAAAACGTTCATGAGATTCTATGCTTTTTTTTTAGTCCAAACTTTTTTCAAATGCCAGACAAAGCCTGCATGCATTCTTGCTGGTGTGTCCTTGGCCAGGGTCAATCCATATAAGTTGTCTATGGACCCTAGGTTTTATTTTGGGGTATTTGTGACCAGTTGTGACTTGAACAAGAACAATATGTATGGGGAATAGATTAGTTCTCCCTCAAACAGCTCTGCACCTTGTACATTGGCACATACTGAAACGAGGAACCCTCACACCAGACGTCTCAACTCACTTCTGCTTTTGTGAAAACATTTTTAGAGTATTGGTCTTTGGTCCAACTCAAAGTAAGAACACAGATCTTAAATACCTGATGTTGCTGCCTGGATCTGTTGTGCAATTTTTCATTGTGGATGTCATGATTACTTGGAAGAGTTTGGGAAAATCACAAATGAACAGCGCAGTTGGCTTCTTATACATTCACTTATCCAAAGAGCTAGTGGCAGAACTTTCCCCAGCCAGCTCTCTCATAAACCAGCTTTACTGGCATGAGCTGAATGTGGAATCACTTAGGGCAGAAATGTCCTTACAGGCCTACCTGGCATGCAGAGTGCCACTTGGATCTCCACCATGACTAACACTTCTGAGGAAACAGGCTCTCTGCCCTGCTATCCTGTGGGCATTGTGAGTGGTGGCACAGTTAAACTATTCATTCATCCAGGCAATACCTCAATAAAAATTCATTTATTAATACTGCATATATTTGTAAGAATGTCTTTTCATCCCTCTGTGACTCTGCTTAAGGATCCTTGTGGTTCTTAAGTATAGAAAAGTCACCAGTGTTTTTCTGAAAAAGACAATCCATTTGGTTTTGAGAAGATGTTCTCTTGCTCCAGTTGCTAAGCATTTCTAAAAATAGTCATTCGGATTTCACTAAAAATACTCACTGAATTATGAATGTCTCAGTTCAACCACATGTTTTACAAGAAAGTGCTTAAAGACCAGGAGGGTCCTAAGATGATTAATGTGGTGAAGGGTTTTCTTCCTTTTTTCCTGCTGAAGTTCTAACACAAAATCTGTACACAGAGTACAAAATCTGGTACAAAATTTGACTTATGTTTTCATGGCAGTGAGTCAAACTCAAGTACTCCCAGTTTTGAGCATCCTTCTGCTTAACTGATGAGCTTGATTTGTTCAGGACAGGATGGGAGCGGACAGAGGATCTAGTTGCGAAAGAGTTATACAGTATCTGCTCAGTTTTTTCCTGTTTTACATTTGTCTCGTTTTGTTATGATATTGTTTAGTGTGATTTTTGGGTTTTTTTCATTGTTCCCCAGAGACCAGATGCAAAATAAAAAGGGCTGCAGCATGCCCAGCTACTGTGCAGCCAACAAAAGCTGCAAGAAGCTTAGCATCTTCAATGATTTAACCTTGCCAAAGACTGGCCCTTTAAACTGGCCCATTTTGCATGTGTTTAGCATTCTTATTTTACATTGCAAATAAACTGTAGGAGAAAAGTAATAAGTCTTTTCCCTTTCCAATCCTCTCTCTCCCTATCACCCATCCCATTCTGGCCTCCACAAGCAATTTTAAGGTCATCTGCAGGAGGCTTTCCTTCCACTATGGAATAGTTCATCTTACTGTTTCCCAGATATTATTGTTTCCTGCTCAGACTAATTGCTTTTATTTCACTTTTCAAGGTCTATTTTTTCAAAGAGATGTCTGTGGTTTGTACTTTTCTTCTATTCTTAAGCTAGGAAAGATAGTGAATAAGAAATTCTTTTATAATCCAAGCCTGGCATTCCTTCAGTTCTTTCACAGCTCCCTAACATACTGCTCACCTTCTGTTCACCGTTTATTTTCTTCATATTTTACCGTTGTTTGCATATCTTAATCCAAAAATATTTTAATGTAAATAAGCTGTGAGTCTTTACAGCTTTCTATGGTACAGCTTGGAGCTGCACTCTCGTGTGCCTCTGTTGATGGCTCTTTCTCTGACAACATGCAAGTGGCAGTCTTGCAACCAAATGCAAGGCACTGGGCTCATTTTACAGGTATGGAAGACCACGTGACTTGTTCATAATGAGATTGCAATCAAGGTTTGAAATTCCCTAGCTCAGCATTTCTGGGGGTTCACACTTTCAGAGGTGATTACATTTCCTAACAGTGAAGGGCTTTCTGACATTATTTCTGCAGACCTTGATAGATTTGGCTCTGAAATGAGGCAGGCTAATGCTCTAATATTATGCTTTTTGAGTAGACTGTGTGTGTGTTCTGCAGACAGCTCACTGCATCTTAGAAGCACTATAACTTCCTGCTACAGAAAGCACCTACAACTGTACCAAGCAAATCTCTTCTTTTAAAGGTTTCAGGTTTAGTGTGGGGCTAAAATACATGTTGGAACAGGACTGAGATGAGAAGATTTCAAGTCTATGTGAAATTTTTCAGGAGGTATGTGTCAATGTCTGTGCTCCAGGCAACTTGTGTAATGAAAGCTAAACTTGTAGAGGTCTTGATTATTACTTACACATCTGCAGTGCACCGGCAGTGGAAATGGCACACACACACACACACACAAAAAAAAAACCCTACAAAAACTCCAACTCCCAAAAAATCACAAGTTTCTCACTGTCTAAGAAGGGCAGCATCACTGGAAAACTCTTTAAAGTGAATGGTATGTAAACTAGCTTGACTATTGACATATAAACATCAACCTGGGAACCTCTTCTTAATTTTGGACTTTTATTTATCTATGGCACATTTTATCACTGGACATATTCTTGATCTTTAAGAAAAGAGAATTTTTCCCCTTTCTACCTATGCAGGATTCACTGAAAACAGATACTTTTATAGTAACTATTATAATGATAACTTACTTTTCAAATAGATCCAGAGTTCATGGAAACCTTTGTGAAACAGTAAATATCAAGATTCATTTTGTAGCCTTTTCACAGAGGCTCGCATTGCAACTAACAAGAGTGACTGATAAACACATACTCTTAAAGGCCATTACAGAAAATTTCTCAGCTGAGTAGAAAGTGTGTAAACACAAACCTTTCCCAAGGTCAATCAAGGCCTTTATTGAGAAAGGTCCAGATCATCCAGAACTAGATCATCCCTAACAAGTAAGTTTTTCCTCACATTGTGGAATTACCATTTGAGTGGATTCCTGGGCTTGGGTGGTACGTGCCAAGCCACACAACTTAAATTCTTCTGTGAAAAACTGTGGTTCTCATACTGCTGATGTAGGTACTGCACTGCCTGTGAAAGAGGCAGAGCCCCCAGCCAGCTCACAAGCAGCTTCCTCTGCCCATTCTGGGCATCTGGCTCTCTCTAAAGCCCTTCAGGGAGGCTGCTGGCTCAGGTCTGTCCATGCAGGAGCACCCCAACCTCTGCTGCTGGCCATCCCTCCATGACCCTGGTGGGAATTTGATCAGTGCTCAGCACAGTCGTGCAGGAAGACCCAGGCCAGGGTGCAATGTCTTCCTCTGCTTCTGAGATGCATCTTTTAAGGACATGACTCACTTCATGCCCAGACACCAGAGGCAGCATCCCTGTGTCCCAGCTAGCTGCTGCTTGAGTGGAAAAGGAAAGAGGGGAGCACAGCTCTTGACTCCTTTCACTGAAGTGTCTGTTTGACATAGAAATTCAGTATTTAAATGAGAGCTACATGTGGCCAGCAGCAGTAAGATGGCCAGCAATGAATTAGAACTGTGTCCTAGTCCTTGTTCTACTGGGTCTTTACGTATCACAGTACATACATTCCCTAAATAAAATCTGTAAATAGGCAGTGGGACAGAAGTCCACGCTGGGATTCTTTTCTACCAAAGGCTTTGCAAGAGTGGCTTAAGTGATTGTCTCAGGAGAGGTCATCTAATCAGGTAGAGATGGCAAAGTAATTTGGGTGAAAACTCACACATCAAGAGGGGCAAAGTATGGGACTGAGGGGTACTGAAGTGCTCAGGTGAACATGCTGTGGTTTCTCAAATAAATAATATAGAACTAACATGCCTTTTTAGAAGGAATAGAGCAAAGAAAATGCCCATGGATTTTCCCCAGGTAAGAGTAAAGAATTATTTTGTTATAAATTTTTTTTAAGTGATCAAGATTAATTTTCAAGTCTTTACTACTGACCTGAGCACTGTCCCTTGACTGAAGTCACGATAAAATAGATAAGGAAAAGTTTGCATTGACCTTACTGGAATACAATGACTCTTGTGTGAGCTGTCACATTTCATGAGACAATAAGCAAAATTTGACCACAGCTGAATACAGAATTCATTAGTCACAAAGGGATTAAAACCTTTTTGTTAAAAGACACATCTGCTGTATGTCAGGCAAAGACTTGCTGCTGCCATGCAAATTAAATTCCAATCTAAACCCAAAATGACTTTGTTAGCCCTGATTGGACCTGGAACCATGGTAATCATCAATACCTTGTCTTTGACCAGAGTTTAACTCTTCCCTCTCTCAAAATGTCATGATCTCAGAAACATCAGGCCAAGATAAATTCTCATATCAGTAAGTGTTCATTCATCATATGAATTTCTCTGAGCAATATTCTTCTTGTGGCTATTTAGATTGCCCCATCTTTGACACATACTCCACATCATAGAGGGATAGGAATTATAATTTCAGTGGTGCATGAGACATACAGATATGAACAAAGTGATCATCTAGTTCTATGCCTGAAAAAATGAAGCAATTAATTGATAAATGGTTCAGAAAACAACTGATGCTATCTGACAATGCTGATGATGGAAGCAGTGTGGTCAATTACTTTCATGAATGAAACTCGGTCATACTTTTGTCCTGTTTAATCACAGTGTGGTTTCATGCTCTTTTGGCTGTAAATTAATTGGATCTGACCTACAAGGATGTTTGTTACAGCTTGTCTCCACAGAATTATAGTTGATCTTGTTGTTTTCCTAGTTAAACCCTAATTAATGTTACATTCCCTCAAACTACTCAGACAAATGTTGTTATTCCAGAATTTGCCATTAAATAAATTATATTTCAGCCTTTTATAATTTTAAGTGGTTTTGAAAATTACATAATATACAAACAATAGATAGTAATTTTGAGAATAATTCTCATATTCTTATTGGAAAGGTAGCTATTGTAAAGAGAGCTAAATAAATTTTATACCTTGAGTACTTCTGCCTATTATCTGACACCACGAATTTTCCCATAGGAAATGCAATACATTTTAACTTTTGTTTTTCATAGGCATTGTAAGACCTTTTAATGTACTCCCTTGACAAAATATTTTTCTCTTCAATACGTCTTAAAGCTTGCATTGGTCTTTTAAAAAAACCCTCAGCAGACACCAAAGGATGAACTTAAACCACATAAAGATGTGTTTTAATTGTAGTTACTGTAACTGTGAAAAGAAGGAATATGTACATTGGATAAAACCAAAACCAAGGGAAAGTGAGTTTTGATTTATTATATATTCCACATAATATGTGTTAGCTTAATTATATGATTTGCTTTATGAAACCAGGAAAAGTATAAAACAATCCTCTTTCATTTTATCTGAACCATTCCAATCCATTTTTGGTGCAGATCACACTTTACACTTTTAGATGCTATTCACTTTATTTCTCCCTTCTCAAGTCAAGTAAACCTCAGAGAAGCAAATGTGAAAGCAAAAAGCTTTTAAGTAAACATGCTCTTTAGAAAAAATAAAAGAAAAAAAAGACAAGAAAAAAAGAAAAGAGAAAGAAGGAAGGGAAAGGAAAGGAAAGGAAAGGAAAGGAAAGGAAAGGAAAGGAAAGGAAAGGAAAGGAAAGGAAAGGAAAGGAAAGGAAAGGAAAGGAAAGGAAAGGAAAGGAAAGGAAAGAAAAGGAAAGGAANAAAAAAAAAGAAAAGGAAAGAAAAGAAAAGGAAAGAAAAGGAAAGGAAAGGAAAGGAAAGGAAAGGAAAGGAAAGGAAAGGAAAGGAAAGGAAAAAGGAAAAAGGAAAAAGGAAAAAGGAAAAAGGAAAAAGGAAAAAGGAAAAAGGAAACAGGAAAAAGGAAAAAGGAAAAAGGACCATCTTCTGAAAATGTTGAAATAAAGTATTTTAACAGCTCTTTATTTTTTTCCCCTGAATAGTATCAGTCTTCCCAAAATGCCAGTTTTTGGTACATAATCTCCTCATCAAAATATATTTAGTCAGCCTTGCTACAAATAGAAAACACTGTAAAAACATCAAATACGCAAGCTTAGTAATGTGGGGCAAATCAGAATGAGACGCCCTTTCAGTACCCAGGGAAGCTGCGCTGTGCCCTGTCCCCTGTGCCCTGTCCCCTGTGCCCTGTCCCCTGTGCCCTGTG
>VZRH01002005.1:168312-225065 GCA_013397555.1 Urocynchramus pylzowi
GCCTGCTACCCTAAACCCGGCCTGCTGCTCCAAACCCAGACTGCTGCTCCAAACCCGGCCTGCTGCCCTAAAGCCAGACCGCTGCCCTAAACCTTCACTGCTGCTCCAAACCCGGCCTGCTGCTCCAAACCCGGCCTGCTGCTCCAAACCCGGCCTGCTGCTCCAAACCCGGCCTGCTGCTCCAAACCCGGCCTGCTGCTCCAAACCCGGCCTGCTGCTCCAAACCCGGCCTGCTGCTCCAAACCCGGCCTGCTGCTCTTAGCTCGCCCAAAATACAGCCTGCAGTGTCGCCAAACTATATGCTCCAGGGTGTTATAATGCCAGGAGCTCTGGGGTAAACCAAGTTAGGATTTCCTAAGCACGAGGTGCTTGTGAACTGCTCCACAGGTGCCTGGCACTGCTGGCCTTCTCCAGTGATCTGTGATGCCAAACTCCTTAGTGAACATCAAAAGAAGTGGTTTGGACCCTTCCAAAGGCAAAACTCTTCAGTTGGTGATAAGGGTTATTCTGAACAAAAATAACAATGACAATAACAATAACAATAATAGATCCAAAACCAACCAAACAAAAATGAAACAAAAAAAAATTAACAAAAACCAACTAACCAAACAACCCCTTCACCAAACCTAAGAAAACACCCCAGAAGTGACAGAAAATTAAACATTCTAGTAGAATCAGACCTGTTTTGATTAAATTTTCATTAGGAAAGCCTATTTTGGTTCCCAGGTGGATTTCCTCCATAAATGACTTACAGAAAAAGGTCTAGAATAGAGCTTGATGAAACCACATCCCTCAAGACAAGAACTATAATGTTTAAGTTACCTCTGAGAAGTGATAGTTCAAATTACACTAGACAACCTTCATTCCAATGCATTGCTTTGATTGGGGTTTTCATTTGTTTTTATTTGATTGTTCGGTTGGGTTTTTTTGTTTGGTTTGGGTATTTTTAGAAATCTTTTCCTTATTTCTGAACAGAACCTTGTTTTATGTAACATGATCCCATTATTTCTTGTCTAGCTACCCTAGAGAGGTAGCTCTCTCCAGGGATATCTTTATAGCTAGCAAACTTGCTATTGTGTCACTTCTTCAATCTTCTTTTTTTTAGGCTACATGTCCCAATTCCTTCAATCTGCTTATAGGTTTTCAGACCCCTGATCACTCCTGACGTGCTCTTGTCACCTGAGGCTTAGGGCGCTCATGGAGAGCATGAGCCTTTGCTTTGCCAAAATCAGATAGAATGAAAGCAAAAGTTTACCTGACAGCATTGCAAAGCAGTACCTCTGACCTAGGTTTTATAGGAAGTCTCATTAGTGAATGACTTTAAAAGTACACAGTGATGTTGGCCTAGTTTAAGTTGAGTGTAGATGTTCAAGTCTTTTAAGTTTTATTTTAAATCGCTTTATGTTCTGATAGGAAGCTATGAAATATGCATAATATTTTGATGTCTCTTAACTTGCCTTCTCTTTAGCAATGCTTGCAGGCTACCAAAAAATTTTCAGTCTGGGTTTGTTTGAAAAACAAATGCAATTAACTGAGGGTTTTTAATGCATCCTGTTTGTAAATAAAACGAACAAGAAATCCATTTCTCCTGAGAAGATCTATGGTCTCCATATCACCTTAAATAATTCACAGCTCTTACCATGGCAGCAATTATTGGGAGACATTTCCTGGAGATGGCCTCTTGCCCTCAACAAACACATTGACTAATTTTGACAAATATCATTGGTCTCTGAAAAATGCTTATTCCCGGTAGCACATTTAATGATCTGCAGAGCATGTCCCTTTCTAATACTTAGCAGTTATAAAAAAATACCTCCTACACTCTGCAATTAAAACAGTCTGAAAAATAATTAGTCACAGGGAAAGAATGTCAGACATGAATAAGGGTTCCTAAGATCACAGCCATTTAAATAATAATTGTTGAACAAACTAGAGAACTACTCAGAAAGCTGCTGAAAGACATAATTTTAATGCTCACATTATTTTTAGGGATAGTTTATAAGAAATATTCAAAATTAGTGGATTTCACAAAAATAAAATATGCTGTTTGGATATTTATCACAATTAAAAAAAAACCAAAACAAATATTGCTAAATTAGGCTTCTAGACCTTTTCCGAAGTATCTCAGAACACTGTGAGAATCGGTTAGCTAATATGAATCTCATTAATATAGTTTAATTTCACAGACTATTTCAGCAACAACATTCCTATGTTCCTCCCAGGTGAAAATAAAGAGGAAGTATTTAGGAGAAAATAAACATCAATGGAACAGTAATGTATTTTATTAGGAGAAGAAACTATGTTGTCAGATGCTGTGACAGATTCTGGACACAAATTCAAGCTCTGAACATGCCCATGCTAAAGGCAGAGTCTGTTCAGTGCCTCTGCAAAGGGGTTCCTGCTCATCAGAGCTACCCAGAGTGCTGTTCTCATCCCCTCTTTGCACACCACTGCCCACGGGCACACTCACACCACATTAGCCCCTGGGTCTGTGGACAGGGACAGATGTTTGGCTGTACTGTTACCAGCAGTCAAGATTTCTTTTTCCTGGATCTTCAGTAGGCAGTGTTGAACACTAGCACTATAGTCCACTGTTAGTTTCTGTGAGCTTTTGGGAAATTCTGCATGAAGGTGCAGCAAAGCTGTTTCCAATAAGAAGAGTATAACATATTCCATTTACAATGGAAATCAACCTTGTATCAAGTCCATCTTTCATTACAGACAGCTTCTTTAACATTAGAGTCTTTGTTTGATGTAATAGGTTTTTCTGTGTCTTTTCAGTGGCTGATGTTTAAAATGGCATTGGACTTGTCTACCACACGAGCTTTTGGCTTCTAGTTCACAGATGATCATTGTTACTATAATCCTATTTTACTTTGACTAAGAGGGATTTCCCATTTTCAGAAATGTTTCATCTAATGGAAGGTAAGCAGATGTTTTATACACGTCCTTATTAGTCTCTCTGAAAGATTACTGTGTGGGTAGAAACATCCTCTCTTTTCAAAGTAATTGTCATATAGCAACTTACTCTGGTGCACACAATATTCCAGGTTTTATATAACTGCCTTAGATAAGACTCAAGAAGAGAAACAGTGAGGTCTACAGGAACATTTTTAACCTTGAGTATGTCACTTCTACTTCTTTTTTACTTACTGTGTCTCTCCTAGTTTATGGCACAAGTCCTTTGACACAGAGATTATCTTTCACATGTGGTTTTATAGCAGGTGCTTTTGTACAGTCAGGGCTTCTCTGCTCAGTGTAATAAAAATAAACAACAGTAACAAGAAATGAAATACTGTAGGTCTTTATCCTGCTGTGGCAATAATGTGATCAAAAAGGAGTCTAAGGGTGTTATCCAGGAGTATGTGAGCATCAAGCTATGACTCATGAGTGGAGAGATTGAATGCAAGGCATGAAGTCAGAGCAATTCCTACTGGAGTCACCACATACAGATAAGTAGGCTTTGACTTCATCCACTTCTGCTCATCATAGAAAACTGAAGCAGAAGACAAATGGGGAACTGTCTGATGGCAATAGTAGCATGGAACAAATTAACTATTCACAATTAGGAAATTTTCTGGCTTGTTTGGGCAGTTCATGTCAGT
Source organism: Urocynchramus pylzowi (assembly GCA_013397555.1). Classification (NCBI taxonomy): domain Eukaryota; kingdom Metazoa; phylum Chordata; class Aves; order Passeriformes; family Fringillidae; genus Urocynchramus; species Urocynchramus pylzowi. The sequence goes on from VZRH01002005.1 coordinate 171,918, forward strand.
CTGAGATACAGACTCCAAGTCACTTTTGAATAACTCAGTCTGAAGACCAAAGAAAAGATAGAACAGTGAAGATTGTGGATATATTGTTGGAATATATTGTTACTGTGGAATATATTGTTACACTGCACCAGTTACAGTAAGTAAACTTTGTGTTTCTGTTTCCTTAGTGGGAAACCTGTGTAAAAAAGGTTAAATTAGAATCATAAATTAGAACAGTTTTTTCTAATTAACTATTCAAAAATGTTCTACATATTGGGCTGTAAAATTTTCCTGTTCTGAGTGTGGATACTAGGTTGAACACTTCAGTATTCATGGAAAGAGTAGTTGAGAGGACCACAATGGACCAAATAAAATACATTTTCTCCCACTACTACTTCAGTTCCAATTATGAACTTGACTGTACAATCACAGCCATGCTGAGTTTGTGGCTGTAAAGGCTGGCCTGGTGCAACCCTACCTGCACAATCACACTTAGTGCAGCAACACTCCTCAATTGCCATGTTTAAGCACTGCTTTTGCTGCCATTGTTACTGCCATTTACACATTGTCTGTGTAAAAAAATATTCTCTTTCCAGCAGAACTCTTTTCTCTGATTCCTGGGGTTAGTTTAGAGTAATTCTAATAAATATAAAATTGATTCTGAGTTGTAATACATGTATAATGTCGTTTTCCAGTAATATTTTCAGTATGTCAGGAAAACAGAATGTTCTTTCTGATTTATTCTAATTTACTTTCTTCTAGAAAGAAATCTGAATATATTTAGGCTGCAGAGTCAAAAGCATAAAAAGTATAATCATTTGCAGAAATTACCTCCATAAACTTGCATCTAAAGAAGAACCAAATACCTTTATCTGTGGTAGGTGGAGGGAGGTAAGTGGCTACCATCAGCCTGGTGTGCAGGCTGCTGACATGGTAGAATGTGTACACCAGAGGGACTGGGCAGGCACACAACCACGTTACTGGCTGTGTGGGCTGTTCAAGAAAACTTGCATAGAAAGAGAAAAGGATGGAAAAATATTAAGATGCCCACATTTAATTACATATTATTTCAAAACGGCTCTTTATGACCTGTCAATGCTATTTTTCATAGGTATGTTTATGGCCTATTATGAGTATGAGGATATTCCTTCTGCACATTTTTTTACTAACACTGCTTAATGACTGGCCAAATTTATTTTCTAGTGAGTTGTGTGGATGGGAGTGAGAAAATGTATATTAAAACTGTCCAAAATTTTACAATGAAAATAAAAAATCACTATGTAGTAGTATGAAAAAGTTAATTTTTTTCAAGAGATAATGTTGATTTCAATGTAAATTTTAATGAAAATGTTTCAGCCAAATGACTATCCAGGTCTATGACACAGGATTTTATTCTGCTCACTACACATTTAGAAATATCAGATCTTGATGTCTGACATGCTGAGAGGGGATTTCATTTAGTCATTTTCTGTACTTCTCCACCAAGAGCCACACGATTACCTCTGTCATCCTGGGCCAAACACAACCAGCTGGCCATATCTTGGTGACAGACTTTTCTTCCCTTGGGAAGGATTTCACATGGCACAGGAGAACTGGTCACCATTATACCAGGGGTTTTATCCTGTAACAGGGAAGTTTCAAGAGCTTGAGTGGAAAGGTTAGAGCTAGGGCATTGTGCTTAATCCAAGAAATTTTCTTTTTGGTCAAAATATCTTAAGATAACATTGTTTCTGGTCTGACCTCTTTGTTCTTCTTAGCCTGTGAGTCTTTAGCACAGAAATTTGTGATGAATTATTCTCCTGTGCCTGTGTTATGGGGTTTTGTTTGTTTGTTTGTGTTTTTTTGTTTTGTTTTGTTTTGTTGTTTTTTTGGGTTTTTTTGGCAACAGCAGAAGTACTAGAAGGCTATGATTTACAGAGCAAAAAAACATGATGTTAAGTCTGCATACTAGAAATTCAGTTTGATCCTACCCAGTGCAGTGGAACAGTCTGTTACTCTTTTCTCAACCAGGAAAAATCTATTCACTAGTGCATTTTCAGCAGTAACATGTTTTGAAGGAAAGCTGCTATTTTTTGGTGCCTTATAACAGGCCTTAGCTCTTTTGTATATGTTCCCAACTGGACATTTCCAGGTATTAGTTTCAGTGGTGGTCCACCTAAACTTTTTCAGCAACATCTACAAATTATATTCAGACAAAACTTTTAAATGAATAAAGCTCAAAAGTTCAAAGTCATCAAAGCTGGTGAAAAATATTTCTTAGATAACTATATGAATGTAAAATAAATTTAAAAAGCCTCTTCCACGAAAATAAAAAAGAAAAGAAAAGAAAAGAAAAGAAAAGAAAAGAAAAGAAAAGAAAAGAAAAGAAAAGAAAAGAAAAGAAAAGAAAAGAAAAGAAAAGAAAAGAAAAACAACCTAAACCAAGCTAACCAAAAAAAGAAAAGAAACAAACAAAAAACCAACCAAACAAACAAACAACAAAAACCCGCAAAAAACCCCAAAAAAACCACCAGTCATTAATCCAGTTTTAGTTTTCAACACAATTAAGAAATAACTATGAGAAGAAGAACAGTCTAGGAATTAACATGCTGATAAGATATGGAGCTTTCTGCATTGTCTGATTGTATCCACAGTCATTACAATGAGAAGTAACGCTGTAAATTAAAATAGTGTAGGCCAGTGTGGACAGCCTCATATTTGCTGCACTCAGATAACAATTTAAAAGTAAAATAACTTGTGTAAGGGTGAATTCTGACCATATTAAAGCTTCCTGATTGACAAGACAGATAGCCAAAAATGTCTAATAACAGGAGACATTTAGGCTTATCTTTGGACTTTGCAAAGCATAAAATATAGACAACAGCTACAGACAGAAACCCTTTGTCACCCACCAAATTACTGTTTGCCTTCTTACAATATTGTCCATGATTCTGACCACAAATACTTAAATTTTGTAGGAAATCAAACCCTGCCCTCCTAAAAAATTTAAAGTGGAGGATTTTAAACTACTACTTCATTATTTTAATGATTTCACAATTCAGAGTAGGATTAAAGGTGAAAAAATTCATGTAGAATTTGAGAAAAATTGAGAAAATAATTGTAATCCAAGTAAGAAGGCTGGTGTATTCCACTGCTGCACCTCAAAGCAGCTCATCAGCTCCAAGGCACTGTAATGTAATGATAAACAAACTGAAACTCTTTGGCATGCTCACTCCCTAGGAAAAGAAGGGAGCTTATTTTCTCTCCTAGCACATCAAATATTTAATCATCCACTGGAACACAAGGCACTGTGGATTATATTGTCCCTCAGTCTACTGTTCTGCCATGAGGGGCCATGGCACTGGGTGACAGCATGGACTTACAGCAAACATCTGTGTTCCATCCCATCCTCTCACCCCGCTTCTTCTCCTTTGGATTGAAATCACAGACTCATTTTAGGTAGCACCAAAGCTTGTGATGAATGCAGTTGAACCAATATCTTATTCTTTGTTTTAATGTTCTGAAAGAAAAAATCAAATTCCACTTTTGGTATTTCTGAGGGAGAATACCTCATTAATATCATGGTGGTAGAGTACACAATCAGTGTATTTAGAGGTTCTTCACTCATAGCAGCCTTTCAGATATCCAATATTTGAACTCCTTTGGATAAACAAATATATGGAAAAATAGAATACTTATATAATGAAATGTCATTCATCATTCAGTGTTACAGATTATATTAGACAAAACGCCAAGTACAGAAATCTGTATAGTGAAACCAACATTCATCTTCAAAAAAATCAATGTGCTAAGTAATAACAGCTAACCTGAAAGAAAATATATTTGCAGAAGCTCAGTTACGCATGAAGAAAATGGATGCGAGTAAAGAACAAATGCTCAACAAGAAATAATACAGCAATTTTTTATCTGCTGAAGATTTATCTACAGAAAATTTTAGCACTTTTTTTTCCAAGTCATATAAGTTATGCAAAATTCACACAAGATCTGTTTTACATGCCAGAGGGTCTTCATTTTAGAAGCTCAAAACTTCACTTTTCTGTTAAAAGAGAAATATAAGGATCCCGTGAGGTTATAAACAAAAAGAATCCCTCAAATTAGATAGTACACCAAAAAAAAAAAAAAAAAAAAAGAAAAAGCAATGGTTAAAGTAGTCACATAGTCCATCTGCTGGGGTAGGCTAATTTAAATAAGACCTTGTCCAACAGTATTTTGTTATTCAGCATTCAGATTTTAACTGGGAATAAAAAAAAAATGGGGCAAACCTTTCACACTTTGTACTGTGACAAATGCTTCCTTCATATTCGTATCTAAAGTGAAACAGAATGTGGTAGAATATTTTAATTAACGTGAGTTCGGGTATTTACACTAACAAATTTAGAAGAACTCCATTGCTCAAGGCAGTGCTCTGAACTAATGCTTGTGTGCAAAGGAAGACTGAATGCCTTGTAGTGTTCACACAGTTATCAAAATCCCAGCAAACAGAGAAGACAAATAACTCTTGACTCAGGAAAAAGTCCAGAAGTACATAACCCACTACTGTGGGTGAAGCTGGGTTCAAGGAAACTCCCATAATTAAAGTGATTACAATACCAAAGCACTGAGCCAGAAGAGTTATCCAAGACCCGCTTGTATTGTTTTGCAGTATTCTTAAATGAACTCCTACTGTAAGGACCTGGCCCTTAGCAGTGTTTTTCCATGGGGAAGACTGCACCACACATCATTGATGTCACACATGTAGAGACCTCAACTCACTGCACAGGAACACCTAGAATGAGCTTGAATTCATGCAAGACTATATCTACCAGAAAGTATGTGCTTAATTTGGCCATAACAGAGGGGAAGTAAAATACACAGCAGAGTGTGTATTTTGTTGTATGCTTAATTCCTAGCCTGACTTCACGGTTTCACTGTTAAAATTCTGGGGAAACATAGTTGCTGCCAAAATATGGACCAGTGCAAAATCCTCAACACAATAAATATAATGATTTTGTCAGCATCTCATACATTTATAGTGATGAAAATACAACCAAAAAGCCAAAATTGTGTTTGAGCCAAAACAATTATGAGGCATTATACCACAGTGGTATTTTGCAGTATCTGGCATCTGTTTAGAACTCAGTGCAGCATGTATAAGTGCCTGGTGGACTATTGAGACTCTTTGCTGTAAAACATCTTACCTCAAAAAACACACAGCAGCCTCGTTATAGAGGAGCTTTGAGACAAATTATAGCTGAATCTAGTAAGAGATATAAACCTTTATTATAATGTGTTTCCAATTTGTTTACTGAATAACTGTATACCTTTGCTTCTGGATTAGGAACCATGAGCTATCCATCTCAAGGACTGTCACTATTATTTAAATGGTTTATAAAATGGGATACTTTTTTTGCCGTCTTAAATTATTTACATTTAACAAGCTCAGGAAAAAGTCCTTTCCCACACAGAACAAACCTTCAAATTCACTGAAAGTATAGACAATGCCTGTCTGATAAAAAGTTTGCATTCCACAGTTATATAAATAACAACTCTGCTCCTAAATTTTTTTAATTACAAATCCAGTCAGGAATGCCTCTCAATCTCTTCTAATGTCATTCAGATTACAGAAAGTTAGAACAAAAAAAAAAAAATACTTCCTTTATCCCCCAAGACATTTTCAAAAGCAAGATTTTTCTTTTTACTTCATTAAAATCATTGCGTTGTTCCTTCCATAGAACAATGCATAACTCACTTAAATAAAGGGATTTTTTTTTTTCTGTTGATATCCAAGATACAAGCTGCTTTCTAGTTTCATTTTATGACAAATTATCTTTTCATCCCCAGCATGGGTTTCAGTGTTTCTCCACATATATGGCCATAACTTCTCTATGCAAAGTCAGAAACAAATCTGGACACACAGCATTGGTATCTAAATGAGGTCCACTGAGAATTACCAGATCTTGAGAGAAATCAGCAATCAACAATCTTCAGAAATGCAGCCTCGGCACCATGTCAATGATGATTCTCTCTATGAAAATAACACTATTTGTAACACTTGCTGTAAGCAAGCTTGAAATTGGAGGCAGTCTTGAAAGAATAAATCCGCAGTGCTGTATATAGAAGTGCTTCACTCTAGGAAATGGACTTTAATTAGAACATCACTGGTGTCAAATTTCTAATAAAATGTTTAAAGACAAATGGAGATAGCAGAACCTTGGGAGCTCTGCTAATGTAGACACAGCTGTTAATTGCTGGGGATTTACATTTTTACATTAGCACAAAGTCTGAGGCACAGAACTGATAAAGAGACACAAAGGCTTTGTATTCATCTAAGCTCTTTTCAGATTGCCAATAAATGGTGTGTTCAGCCCCTCTCTGCAGCACCCAGAAGCTCATAGAGCCCTCAGCATCACCTCCTCTGCTGATGCAGCCTGTGGGGATTAACTCCCACCTATGCTCCCAGTCATGTTCTATCACCTGCACAGATTACCATGGACTGCCTCTGTCTGCATTTGGAATAAACCCAGTTGTACTCAGTCTTTCCTAAGGAGGCTGGAAGACAGAGAAGGATTGCCATTTTGATAGCTTTGCTGCCTGCTTCCTTGCATCTCTCCCACCACCAGTGGAGCATGACATAACTGTCCTCTGAAGCATAATATTCTGCTGAGCCCCACATGGATTTTCAGTAAGAAATTTGACAACAGATTATTGCATGTCTTCTGTGAACAATGTGAATTTCTCTCTGGGGCCTCCAAGGACCAGACCATTAAAAAGGTAGTAAATTGAAAGCTATAGGTAGGAAGGCATGGAAAAACTAAGGGAAAATGGATACAAATTACTTTCTCTCCTGAAGCTCTCAAGTACAGTTGGCCAATGAAAGCAATATGGAAAATTCAGCTAATAATCTAAACAAAAATGCATCAATCTAACACCCAAAGAATTCCCCCTTCAAAGAAAAACAAAAAACAACAAAAGAACAAACAAACAAACAAAAAAAAAAACACCAAAAAACCCCCCATACCTTGCCCCCCAAAAAAAAGCCAAAGAACCCCCAGAAATACCAAACACATGTTGATCTTTACTACTCAAAATCAAAAAGTAATCTTCAGAAGGATGAATTTGCATAAATTGCATAGTTTAAAGCTTGTATGTTTCAAAATTACTCTATGTACTTTCAAAATTATTAAACAAAATCACTGACTCAAATTTACTCATTTGGGAGGTGCAGAGTGGAAAGAATCTGGTGAGAGAAAGAGGCAGACACAACATGCACAAATGGAATCTGTGCAAGGCTGTGTACACAGATTGTACACAGCCTTGCACCTCAATTGCAGGGAATGACTGTGAAAAAAGCCAGAGGGAAGCAGTGATATATATGTGGATATGTATTTGTGCAAATATATTTCAACAGATAATCATTCAATCATAGAATATCCTGAGTTAGGAGGAACCCATAAGAATCATCAAAGTCCAACTCCTGGCCCTGCACAGCACCTTCCCCAAGAGTCACACCATGTACCTGAGAGCATTGTCCAAATGCTTCTTGAACTCTCTCTGGCTGAGTGCTTTGACCAGTTCCCTGGGGATCCTGTTCCAGTGCTCAGCCACACTCTGTGTGAAGAACCTTTGTCTAATACCCAACCTAAACCTCCCCTGAAAAACTTTAATGTCATTCACTTGAGTCCTGCCACTGGTCACCAGAGAGAAGAGGTTGGCATCAGCTCCTCCACCTCATGAGGAAGCTGTAGATTGTGATGAGGTCTTCCCTCAGTCTCCTCTTCTTCAGGCTGAACAAGTCAAGAAACCTCATCTGCTCCTTATATGGCTTCACCATTTTTGCGGTCCTTCTTTGTATCCTCTCTAAGAGTTTTATGTTCTTTGTAGCACCCAAGACTGCACACAGTATGTGCACGGGTGCATAAAGGTCTCTCATTCCTACCTCTCATAAAGGTACCCTAATTTCTGGGTAGGATACCAGGGCATTGTGGGGCAACAGAGTCAAGGGAAATGAGCTCCATGCTAATGGACAAACCAGCACAGTTCAGAGACGTAAGGTGGTAAACTCAGAGAAGAGGATGTGGAAGCTATTCCTGAATGCCTCTGTCCTTATCAGATGACTCTCTGCAGATACAGCTTCACACCAGAGGCAGGCTCTCCTCAGCTTTTACACCAGCCAACTCTCTTGCTCATTTCACCCTGCTCCAGCAGTGCCCAGGCTCCAGCTGTTACTTTTGCTGGGGAGATGCAGAGGATGTCAGTGAGAAATAGAAACACAGAGTCTAAGAAACAGGCTTGCAGTGCTGTCACTGGTCTTAGGTTGGCTCTGTTAGGGGGAGATGCTTAGAGATACCGAAGGCTTGAATGGAAAAGATTCTGAGCAACTGAAGTCTGTCTGTTCCTGCTTGGGGTTGGGTTGAAACCAGTGGTTGAAGTCTTGGGCTGTGTCTCAGTGGTACTGCAGGGAGGTTTATCCTGCATATCACTCATCACCCTGGACCTCCTTACCTGTTCAGGACAGTAATAACACCAGAGGTCTAAGCACTGGCTTTGTACCTGCTGAAAAAACAAACAACCAATACAACAAACAAAACCCCTGAACAATTCCTGTTTTTAATACAGTCATTGAAAATAATTGTTTTACACAACATTCAGGATGTTTACATTTGCAGAGGAAAACTGAAGTGCTGCTAGAGGAGAAGTGACTCTGTAATCCACATTTTTCTTTTGCCAAAACTGCATGAGGAGAACATGCAGTTTTATGTAAGGCACATACATTGGGGCTGGAAGTTTTCTCACCTGCTGCTGTGATTTTCATTTCTGTTGGCTGGGGAAAATCATCTGTGCTGAATAGCAAAGTATTCCCTTCTGTATTCAAACACCTGTAAGGAACTAATAGTTGTAAAGCAGCTTCAGTTCATCCTGAAAAGGGCTATAGTACCAAGCTGAATGTGCTTGAAAGTGTCCAGACACCCAACTCTGTTCTAAAAAACAATCAAACATTTTTAACAAGTTCTGCTAATTCAGAATGAAATAATTAGAATTTACACATTAAAGTGCAACACTTCTGAGATGAAGTTCATTTTATTAAGCTATTTTAAATACTAAAGTTTATTACAACATAGAGTTTGTGCTCCTTTCGTTGAATTTCTGGCACTAAAACCTTGGTAATTTGAATACCTAAATTATCTGGAAGGGAATAAATGGAGTTATATACATTTTTAAATGAAAACAATCAGTTATATCACACATCTATAGGCTGAGTTGGGGCATTATCTCAGGCCTAGCATAAAGAGACTCATTTGGGGATTATGCCCCAGATGAGGCCAGGACTAAACTGGGGTTCATTAAGTTGTACTTCCATTTCTGACAGTGCTTGTTGCAGGGGCACAGGGAATGGGGACAGCTTTAGCTGTGATGCACAGTTCCTGAGTTATTCCTGCCTGATATCTGTGCCCACAGGAATCCTTTCCCACCATCTGTCCCATGTAAGTGGTTGGCTGCCTTTGCTCCAGGAACATAACTCTTAATGTAGATGGCCTAACCAGGGAAGCAAAATCTTTGCAGTTAATCACAAGATTCAGCATGGGTAGAGGAGTTATTTTAATCCTTAAAATCATTAAAAATAAATTGGAATCACTTTTTAAATCACATGTAAACACAGACCATGTCCTTGTTATCATGCATTATCTGCAATGTCAATACCTGAGTAAAACTGTAAGGACATATTTTCATGCATTTTTTGATTAAATAAATGAGAGGGAGCTTTCTTGTTCTGAGGATTCTTTGCTGAATGTATTATTAGGTATTACTTAAATACTGAGATTAACCCCTCTGTACTTTGTTTATCCAGTATTAAAACCTACTGCATTGGCAGATATGGTGATTGTTCTGTAATGAACTGGAAAGATAAAAGCCAATTCAACTATATTTGCTATGCAAGAGCAGTCAACAGTCAAGTTAATAACATTTTTGACAATTAAGCTTTTTAGGTGTGAACTAAAAGTAGCTAGAGCATGGTCTTTCTTTTCTATACAGCTTACCATTTGATAAGAAAATATTTATAGATTTAATGGCTACTGAGAAAGAAGTAATCTAAGTACCAAAATCTGGGGTTCTAAAAGACCTCAGTCTTTTAAGAGAGCTTTTCTGCATTAAGGACAGCAGGATTTTGTTCTGTGCTTTTAAATGAACAAACTAATAAATAGTTTTGAAGATGCAAAGTCAAAAAAATAGTAAATAAAAGTATTTGATGGATTAACTGTAGAAAAGATTCAACTAATCATTGCTTATGAAGGGGTGACCTTCAACATAAATAGAGCTATTTTGTCAAACCAAAGTTGATTTGATGGAAACAGAACTAACAGGGAATAAAATCACAAATTGTCTGCAGTCAAAATGCTTTGTGCAAGGTTATGAAAACATTCAGTACATCTATCAGTGGTAGGGCACTCACATATTTTAGGCCTATGATTATGAAGAATGTGATATAATAGACTCATAAAGGCTGAGGCTGGAAGGACCTTTAGATCGTTTATCTGACCAACATCATAAGACTTCACATCTCCCCTGTGCACCAGTGCACTGAGCCCATCAGTTCTTCTGGACTAGACCATGGCTTGATATAAACATCAGGAAATGCATATTCTTGCATGTTCTGTGGAATAAGGTTATAGACGCAGAAAGTCATCAAGCCATCTTCATTCCCACATGGTTTGTGGGCCACTGCAAGGTAGTGGTTTGACTCTTCCCTGTACTGAGGAGGCAGGATGTGAAGGCTGTCTAGCCTCCCCTCTACACAAGAACCCAGCTGGCTTTACTGCTAAACAAGAGCTTTGGATATGTGGTGGTTAGTCCTAAAGGGTGGAGAGAGCCACTTACAGCCTCAACCATGGACCTTATCCATGAGAAAGAAAAATTAATTGCCTGGCCTCATCACATGTCTTCATATTTTTCCTCAGTCTTTCTCTGTTCTGTGACAGGAATGAAAGTTTCAGTCCCTGCCCTGAGGGAGAGGGATAAGTGAAATTCTGTTGATCTGTGGTGGAGAGAAGCTTTGGGAAGGCTCCAGGGTCTGACAGGCCTGTATTAACTGCCTGGTGCATTGAGAAAGGAGTGGAAGGGATGGTGCAATAAAAATACAAAGAGAAGTCCACAGGCAATCAGAAATTTCTACAGGGCCTGGGACAATTTGTAGAGGGATGAGGAGCAGAAGCAGTGATTTCCTATATTATTCTGGTAACAACGAACAGTACTGATAGGAATAGGCAGATCCATCAGGTCAATGTGTGGCTATGAGGTTGGTGCCAGCCAAAAAATTTGATTTGTCAGCCATGGGAGGATCTACTTAATGCCTGGTCTATTGACACCTGACAGGATGTGCCTAACTCAGAGGGGCAAAAGGGTTCTAGCACAGGAGATTGTAGGACTCATTGTACTCCTTGTCAACAGAGAGGATCTTGTGAGTGGAGATTGGTCACAATGACCACAAAGTGATCAAGTGTAAAATCTGTTGACAGGAGGAAAGGTGCCAGCAAAACCTCAGCTCTGGATATGAGGAGAGCTTACTTCAGGCTGCTCAGGGAATTAGTAATGAAGGACCATTGGGAAAAATGTTTTTGCAGGTGCTGGTGTCCATTAACCATACTAAGTTCAGCAGGGAAAAGTGCTGGATTCTACACCTGGGATGAGGCAACCCTGGATGTATGGACAGACTGGGGAATGAGATGCTGGAAAACAATGCCATGGTAAGGGACCTGGGATGTCCTGGTCAGCACAAAGTTGAATGTGAGTCAGCAGTGCCCTGCCAGCCCAGGAGTTGGACTTAATTATCCTTGTGGGTCCCTTCCAATTCAGCATGTTGTGTGATTCTGCAATTACCAGAGCCCCTTCTGAACACAGATCAGTACCTTACAGCTAATCACTGGGCAAGACAACTGCCTTTCCTTATAAAGACTGTTGGAGATGCTTGGAGTCTGCAGTCTTCATTTCAGTCATCAGACAACCTGCTTGCACTGTGGTTTTATTCTAGCTGCCTTTTTTTTTTCCCCCCGTGTGATTCCTTCTGATTTATTGTTTTTTGGTTTTGTTTTGTTTTTTTTATTGGCAAATGCCTGAATGGTCTAGTACACTATTTAAAGGGAAAGTGCTTGTTATTAGCAATTTAACTGTAAAGCTGATGAAGCATAAAGAACACAAAACCAATTGAGAAAAAAAAAAAAGAGACAGCTGAAAAGGAAACACAATATATAGGCAATAGCCCCTGTATATTCTGAATTGCAAATTAATTAATCTATCATTAGTTAAGAATAATTTTCTTCATTTCGCTTCTTCAAAATAAAGAAGAATTGGAGATATTTATGTAAGCCTAAGTTCACTTAAACTTTGACTTTGTTGAGATTTGGATAAAGCCCAAAAATTTAGCGAGTTAGGAATGTGAAAGTAATGAGCAGGAGGAATCTGATTGAAATAGCCAGACTAGAGGATACAGTCCCTATGGTGAGCAAAACAGCAGAGAGGAAAAAAATGTTTCTTAGTTGTGACTTGAGCAAAAATGACCACTTCAAATGACAGTATGCTAAGGTTTCCACATACATTATCACAAAAAGGAGGGAAACATTAGGAAATCCTATTTGGAATGGGTAATAAATGTCTTACTGGATACCAGAGCATGTTCATCCAAGTGTTCAAGCAATCTGATGACAAAGTGGATTACTAAACATTTGGACTCAGAATAGAAATGAGACACTGTTAGATCTGCTGGAAAGTAAAGAAGAACTATGCCCAGAACTCAACTGGGACGATGGAGTTTGTATAATTTTTGTATCTTTAAATGTAACAAGAGGCATGGTGCTGGAGCCAGAAAAAGACAACTGACACAGTGACAATCCAAAACCTACAACCTCTTGACACATTATATCATGCAAAGTACCAGTTATTTTTACTCCGAAAATTACTGTAAGTATTAGAGGTAACAGGATATGGGAAAATACAAAAAAAAATTTAATGGTTTTGACTGGAGACAAGAAAGAAATGGAACATGTTATTATGGAGATAACAGTTCTCTAGGATAAATAAAGATCTTTTAGGTCAAAATATGAAATATGGTCTTTCTATACAGAGTTTTTAGCAGCTTATATTCAAGTCTATCAGTATGGTGAGTATTGCTGAAATATTTTCTACCTTCAAAAGAGTATTTTATCAAATTTCTGTATTCATTCAGAAGTTCTTTTTTTGATATATTCTTCCATTTATCTCTGTTATCTCTTGTTCCCTCTTGTTCCATCCAGAGATAAAACTTTCCTTAAATATTTTTTTTCTTTCCAGGCAACTCCATGGTTATAACTTAGAATTGGTTTATGCAATCCAATTATTACTTATTGATATGAAACAGATAAAAATGCAATTCATCTAGCTGCTTATGCTCTCTGAGAGACTTACTTTACATACCAAACAAGTGCATGTCATAGCCAAATTGTGGAGTAGGTGGACGTCTTGTAAATTGGAGCTTGTAAGGCTTTTCATTTAATTTTCCTTTGACATTTCAAAGGAAATAGGGCATATCTCCTCAAATTAATGGAAGGGCAGAGAAACCTTTACAAAGAATACCGTTAGGCCTGTGAACGATAAGTGTTACTTTACATACCCAGTGAGCAGGAAATTTTTATGTCTCAAAAAGCAAAAAAAAAAAAAAAAAGAAGCAGTAATTAGACTCTTTAATAGTGAAATACAAGTATATGAATAGTTTGAGAGAATTGTATGTCCACAAGGTCAGTTCAACATTCCTACCAATTTAGACCTGAAATTGTTTTCGTTATGCACATCTAATACTGCCATTCCAGACTCTCCTGAGTTGTAAATAAAGTGACAGACTTTTATGTCAGTAATTGGGTGGTATTGAGTTATTGAGAAGTGGGCTCAAGGGGCATGATAAAGTTAATGAAAGCTCTTGCACAATACATGTACTTGAAAGGAGTACAAAGGTATAACTTGTCTAGGATGACCTATTTCGGTAGTCAGTAGGAAGATTAATATGATGGTGTCAAACAGAGATAATTGATACCAATTTTATGTATTTAAGTTTCTATCAAGGAAGTGCACTGAAATCCATCATTCCATTTACAGTGACAAGTTGGTGTAATAGCAGCAGAATTTTTAGGTTTAATTCTTTCATAACTTGTGATAAGCTGTTATTCTGAATTATCAAGATTATGAACTGGCAGGTTTAAAGATCACACATGGGGCTCAGTAATGCATTCCATATGAATAAGGTATTAAAAAAGATGAGAAAATATTTTCTAAGAACCAAACTGCCAGGAGACACTGAAACTGTATAAAAAGCTTTTCAGGTGTAAGGCTACCACATATCTCTTTTCTTTCTGTTAGGTCCCACTGTCCAAGTAGTCATCCAGCATCACTTTGTATTTTTTTTTTTGCATGTTCCGCAGCAGTATCTAAACTTTCATCAGTACCCCCCTATACCCAGTAAATCCTCACTCTCCCCAGGGTGTCACCAAGAATTTGGCTAAACAAGCACTGTGTGGCGAAATGCTGCATCAACAACCAGCAATCAGCTTGGAGTTATCAATTAACAATGGATGAGTAGCACATTCTTTATGTGCACAGAAACCCATCTCTTCCAGGGAACATCATCTTCTTGGGAAAGCCAGAGGTCCATTGAAGGACTCTAAAAAGGCTGGTGTGCAGGCAGCAATCATGGAAAGGGAAAACCAGCTGGAAAGGGCACTACCTTGATCACAGGCAGAAGCATGTGGGATCACCAATGCACGTGGGATCACCAGTGCACGTGGGATCATCAATGCTTCCTTATAGCTAATCCTGGTGCCATGCACCTATAACCTCTTGTCCTGAGGGTTACTGATGTAGAACTGTTACTGCTTGCTAAGGACTGTCCTGAGCCTATCTCACCAATGCAAAAGTACAAATATGTCAGTAGTTGATTTATTAGATAGGCAATAAAGTTTCAACACAATTTCTTCTTCATTCAGAGGTGTGTCAAAATACCATTCAGTTTCCATTCTGAGTGAAAGTGCTGCATTATCATTACAGTTAAGTTATGCTGTTACAGCATCCTTACAGTTCAGTTAGCCACCACCAGCTTTGTACATGCATGAAAATTTTAAAAAACCCCAAACTTTTAATATAAACATGAAAGACCCTGCCCTTCTGCAGACAGATGTTTAAACAACTTTGGCAGTTGTTTAGTTTTCAGCATTTTTGTTTTCCATTCTGCTGCACCAAAAAAGGTACATAAATACATCAAAAATCTCCATATAATTTCAATATTTAATTGACTAGAAATTTATTAAAAGATTTTACAAAAAAACATTTTCTAAATTAAAGCATATACTTGTCACTGTTGAAATTTTAAAGTTTTGTTTGCTTATAAATGAAACTGAGTATGCTACATGGCAATTTTAACTTTGCAATGATTTGTGTTTGTTTTATCTTAATTTTTCAAAGCTGACAATGCATTTACAGGGCCTATGTGATAGAAGTGAATTTATATTTACTCTGTGATAATCTGACATACAAAGGCATGTGTTTTATTATCTAAATAGATGAGGAATAACCCAATATGTTTCTACATTCTTTTTATTTAAAGAACATGGAACTTACACTTGTGTTTGGTTGGGATAGAGGACTCTTATTTTCTTGTTGTTGATGTTTCATCACTGGTAGTTTAAAGAAGAGATATTTAACAGTAATAACCTTTCTCACTTACCTCAAGTGGACATGGGGCTTTTGACAACAATTACTCATCCAAAAGACTCACATGCAGAAACACTTCAAGTAAGAGCCTTTTCATAATACAGCCAATATTCCTGAAGATGCTTTACAGATGCCCAGTCCAATATAAATTCTCCTCCTTCTTCTGTCCTCTGTGTTTTCCACAACTAATTACAAAAACACAGGCTCATTCCCTCCCAGCAAGCCTGCATCACCCCATATGTTGTGATCCATTAGGAACTTTGCAATTTGTCATTTGACCTGATTTTCAGAGGGAAGTCTGAAATGTTGTAAGTGGCTTCATGAAACATTTTCCATTTATCACAGAAAAGTGTGTGATGGTAAGGAGCTGCTAAAAAAAAAAAAATCTCCAGATAAAATGTTTACTTAGAAAATGAAAATATTTCAATTCCGATCAGCTACTGCTGTTTATCACTGGAGTCGTATTTTGACTGTGTTTCATCCCATTTCCCTGAGGGCCTTTCTCCTTGTTTGAATTTTTCTTAACTCAAAAATATTTTTATGAAAAAAGTCAGATTTTCTAACCAGTAAATAGATTTATATTTGCCTGCTTTGTGCAGAGAATATATGCATATTGATTATTTTATACTAATGTTATATATTCTTATTATTAATAATAATTAATGTTCATTATCATTAATATAATTAATGTTCCAATTTAGATGATGGGTTTCATAATACAACATAGATAACACATGTATGTTTATTTTTATGTTTATAATATAACAACTATAATATGTAACATATGCAATAATGTATTATTTTTATATTACTGTAATTAATATGCATATTATATATTTATGCAGCTTAACCTGCATGTCCTAGGGTGTATTTATGATGCTGAATTGTATCCCCATCTATCTGTTTAGCCCAGAAATAATTTGTCCTTCAGAGAGAACTGGAGACCATTAGTCTTTCATAAACTGGAATATAATTTTCAGAAAATTCATGGAAGCAAAGAGAGGTTTCTTTTCACCATCTTCTTTCTCTAGATGTCTATTAACTATCTAAAAAAACAAACATACAAAAAAATTACATCAACCAATTTAAATATTTGATATTATAAGTCATAAAAATTATAACAATTTAAAAAACATTAATTTGTTAAAAAATCCCCAAAGACAAACAAATTGCTTGTTGATATTTGCATAGTTTCAGAGTTATTTGCAATGAACACAGTTCTCTTGTGTAAAAGACAGAACATAACCAGACTGGCACGGTCCTCCTAGGTTGTCAGCTTTTGCTGGGCTGATTTTGTAGGAAAGCTCACAAGACCTTCACAGAGGAACAGGCCATTGGTAACATCATTTTCCAGTGTCCCTTTCGTCTGTTCCCAGAAACAGACCTGGAAGAGTGACTGGTGCTTCAGGCTCCAGTGCCATCTTCACTGGAAGCCACTCTGGAAAACTCCCCCCAAACCCATCCTCTAGCTTGCAGCTGGGGTGGCTGGGCATTGTGAGGTAAGAGTATGTGAAGTTCACCTGATGGTCAAGGTCCCTGGGCTCTTTTTGAGCACATGTTTAAAATTCCTTCTGCAAACATACAGAAAAGCTACACAGAAACTTCCTTTGAGGCCTTGCTAAGAAGATATGTTTCTCCCTGTGCAATTCAAAACTTCTGTCAGAAGTTTTCTTGGGCCATTCTTTGAACTTTTCAGAGGATATTCCTTTGAAGATGCATTTGCCATGGCAATCCCACAGGTGCTAAACCAGTGCTGCTGCAGCAGGGCTGTGTTTAGCCAAATTTACTGCCTCAGCTGCCTGAATGGTGCCTGCAGGAGCACTGCTGCCAGAACCAGCTCACCTCGAATGAGGCTGGGCTATGGCAGCCCTCATTTAGATCAGTATATGCTGAGCTGTTAATCATCAACCATCTTCACCAAGGTTTTAATTTTTATTATGGCAGATGTCATTTCTATTAAAATTACATCAGCTACAATGTGTAAGCAGCTCTATATATTGGGGTGGGTTTTTTTCTGGTTATACTTATGCTAAGGCTAAAATTCAAAACTAGAGAATCTTAGAATATGTTAGCACATTCATTATCACTCTAAAGCTAGTTAAAAATAAGCCCCAACTGGATAACTATATTTCTAGTCACAGATTCTTATGAAATAAATATAAAAATGGCAAAAAGCCAGTGCTTGAAATAACATGGAACTAATTTGTCACTCTGTAAAACAAACCAAAGCATGATTAGATATAGTTAGGTAAAGAACAAGACTGAAAGAACTTTCATTTTGTTTCTTTTATGACTGTGTTTCCCTTTCCTGCCCAGATACAGGCTGTATTTGTACTTCAGCCTGTTTGTTTCACATTTTTTTTAGCAAGTGCTTAGCTACACCCTTAGCTCTTTGCCACCATATATCTGGGTGTTTTCCCCCTTCTTTTATCTACTACAAAAATGCAAGAAAGTATGAAGATACTTCACCTACACTGGGATAGAATATTTACATTTACTGAGAAAAGAAAGCACAGTAAAGATATGAAGCTGAAAAGCTGCAGCAAGTTCAAAGCTTAAATATCTGATCTCTAAATTTCAACCAAATGTTGCCAAGCCCAGCTTTGCTTCACAGTCCTGCTGCTTAGGTCAGGGCCAAAGGACAGTGGGGAATCAATGCTGACTGGGTTCCTACAGGATCCAGTGCATGTACTTGCTTTGGGGAATTGTAAAGCAAAACAGAATGACCCACATTATGCTATCTGGAACATATATCAGTTAGATGACATTAATAGGAGAGACAGAATCTCTGGGAATCTTCAATGCACCTGATCTTTTCTTCTTCTGCCACTAAATTCCAAATAGCCCTACCTAATGCATTCTAGCTTCTATCAGGCTTTCATTTCGAACTTTTTTGTTAGAAGACAAACCTGTCTAATTTCAAACTACTGAGATTTAGGTCCAAACTTGTAATACCACTAAGAATTGGCAAAGTGTGGACATTTGCCAAAATGTTATTCTTAGAATGTAATCACAAATACAAATTGATGGTTTACAGTTGTCCATCCTGGACATTAGCAAGGGTTGAAACTACAGTCCTTTAAAATAAAATAAAATAAAGCAGAACTAAGCTAAGACCTAAAGGCTTACTTTTTATCTGGTGTGATGTGATATTTACTGTCATTGTTATATTCCTGCCAGATGATCCTACTTGCCCTGTACTCTGAAAACATGTGTGTTTGTGCTTAAATTAATAAAATCTTTGCTAAAATAGTAAGGGAATGAAATACCAGTGATATCAGCTGCCCTATTAATGCAAAAGCCAGATACCATCCTCAGAGGAGTAGTCTTCTTTGCATTGCACTTATGTTTGTACCAGAGACAGAACTAGACCAGAAATCTTAGTGTAATCAGGTTAAAGAGATGGCATTTAGAACAGGGAGGCAAAAAGATATGTGCTCTGGCATTACCTGTGGCATATAAATGAGGGACTTGAAGACAGAAATGGATCAATTCTGATCCTATTCCTTGCAAGTGAAACACCACATCAGCATAGCCCCTTGGCTTTAGTGAGACTGTGAAGATGTATATGTCAGTCTATGTATCTTGGATTTTAAAATAAAAGAAGGAAATGGCTAAAGGTGAATCCTATCTAGCTATGAAATACCATTTGAATTTGAAAAGAAGGAAAACATTTAAGTTCTCCGTGGGGGTGAGCATCAGTAAAGCTTTCAGACTCTTGACAGCTACAGGGATCTTCAAATGTTTAGGTTGAAAGTACTTACAGAAATCCTGAATAATCAGGACAGCAACTTTAATGAGGTTAACCTCAGGGAGCAGAAGGAGTTTTTTCCTCCCTTACTGGCTGAGTATTCTCCTTTAGGAAGACAATTTAACTATTAGGGTAATTCATTGAGATGAATTTTTACCACTTTTCTTCCTTCAGTTATATCCAGAAGTGAGTTAATATGGAAAATAATCATAAGTTGCCACCAAATTTTGCTCCTGCTTTTGTTATTCAAAGCCAGTCAGGAACTCGGCTGTACCAATGAAAAAGATTTTTTAAAAACGTGAACTATACCATGCTACAAAAACTATATTTGTAATGGCTAAGCTCTTTTATTTTTTTCCCTTTCTTTTCCTGGAGGTAAGCACATTTGAAGAAAAGCTAAGAAGGAGAGAATATTTTCAGATGGGAAGAAGGTCATTGTGCTCATGTTTTAATCAGAATAGAAGAAATGTGCAAAATGTTGATAAAATGCCAAAAGTAGTTGTAAAGCTACCACAGTGTTTCACAATGCAAGCAAAACTGGTTAGATAACGCAAGTTTCTTACTTTGTAATGTAAGGTGAAGGGAATTAACTCTTTTCACTGAATCACTGAATCATTTAGATTGGAAAAGACCTTCACGACCATCGAGTCCAACCTTAGACCAATCATCACCCTGCTGAGAGATTTGAGGACTGTGGAACAGCAACACCATTCCTTTATGGAGCACGAGGCAATTAACTGCACAGGTGACAGGACAGTAGGCAATAATTCCTTCCTTTGTTATTAACTCCAAAGTGATTTGAACCCTACATAGGATTAATCCCTTTCCTCTCTCTTTGCTGAGATTTGGAAGGGTATAAGCCATTGTGAGTTGGATCTTGTGAGCCTAGCAGTGCACACACTGCAAAGAGCTGTGTACATTAGTCAGAAGCAGCCACAAAACCACTTGGAATAGTCCAGCCAAACAGTTGGTACAGAAAGATGCTGACAAAGTATGATGACAGTCATTGAAGAAAAAATTCCTGCCTTGATTGGTTATTTTGCTCTTTCAAATCAACCGTTGCCATATTTCGATAGACAACACACTGTGATGAAGTAATAAACCAAAGTACAATTCCCCTCTCTAAAAAAACAGAGCTGAAAGAAGACCTGATCCAAATCCAACCAATGTTTTTCTACTGATTTCAGTGGACTTTAGATTATGCCCATAAAATCAACTCAAAATTCTCATCTAACCAGCAATGCAGTACAGCAAAGACATGACTGATTTTATTGCACACATAAATGTGAGCAGGAACTCTTCTCACCCAGAATTTGACTTGTTTACCTGATCAGTGTTTAATACCAGGCCTTGCTCATGTGCTTTTTAATGGTACCCAGCTAT
The DNA here is from genome assembly GCA_013397555.1 of Urocynchramus pylzowi. Classification (NCBI taxonomy): domain Eukaryota; kingdom Metazoa; phylum Chordata; class Aves; order Passeriformes; family Fringillidae; genus Urocynchramus; species Urocynchramus pylzowi. The sequence goes on from VZRH01002005.1 coordinate 192,736, forward strand.
AAAATCATGACTGACACTTTTCTGCAGGAAAGGTGTTAGGTCTGGCATCTCAGCTGGCTCCAAATTTGGGTAATTACCTTCTGCCCCTGCAGTTTAAACAAGATACACCATTTGTCTTCATTACCTGCCCTAAAATTGCTGTTCCAATTTGCTGTGCTTTAGTGCAATAGCTGCTGCATTTCACTGCACTGCTTAAAGTAGGTGAGCTGATTTCAGAAAGATAGATTGTATAAAATATTTTGCGATCCTTTGAAGTGAGCAGTGCTCAGAATTATTTTTTGATTTTTACAGTCCTTATGAGTATGCCAGGATAGTCATATTAAATATGCTACTTGGCAGCTTTTGTTTTTAAAGACTACCATATGGTATATGTTCATCACCCAAGTTATTTCCTAGAACAATTCCATATGAGTGTTTGATGTTAATTTTATTTGGGACTGTACTGAGATCATCATGCCAGGTTAATTAAAAGATGGCAAAGAATTCTCACAATGAACTGATGCTAAAACAGAAGGAAGTGTCAGTTTTCAGTGAATAAAATAGCAATGATAGAAGGTAATTATTTCCTGTTGTTAGAAGAAAGAAAATATAAGAATATTGCAGAGCTCTGGTTTAAAAAAAACCAAAAAAACCCCAAAACCAAACAACAACAACAACAACAAAAAACCCAAAAAAACAAAACAAAAGAAAACAAAACCAAAAAAAACCCAAAAAAACCAAACCAAACCAAAAACAAAGAAAAAAAAAAAAGACAAATCCACCAAGAGGCTGTCTAAAACTTGTAGTAAAGATTAACAATTTGGGTGAATTTATTCCTTACTTGGCAGCACAGAATGTAATATTCAGAACATTGTCATATAACATGCCATAAAGAACAGAGTACGTGAGTCAATAGGGATGGAAGTATATTTCAGTTTGAGTCTTTAATTTATGAGTATTGCCACTGATAACTTGAAACGTAAAGTGCTTTATCTTCTGTGGGTGTGACACACTCAATTCAAATAAGGCACTTCTTTGATGAAACCTATCTTTCCTTTAAATGTGTTTCTGCCAATATTCAGGAACAAAAGTCCTTTCCAGAGTCCTGGATTTGGCCTTCATTGTAATTCAGTGGGTTTAATTAACCACTAGAATGATTCAGTTTTATACCTGTGACATTCCATAAATTTGAATTCAGGTACTTCCATGCTAGCTGTAGTTATGCAGTGTTGAATAAAATGTCATGCCAGAAGACCATCAAAGCTACAGGACTACAGGAAACGTTTTTTGGTTGCCTAATATTTTCCTGAATCAAAGATAAACATAATATATTAAAATTTTAAAACAAAAATATTTCTGGCAAAGCAAAATCTTTTAAAATCAAGAAGTAAGCAAAATCAGAGCAAGCAACTATGAATCAGTATACTGGCATTTCTCATTAGTAGAAGACTAATCTTCTACAGGTACTGACACCTGTGTCATGCTTCCACCCAGAGTGATGTGCTGCTGCTCTGTTGCATTTGTTACAAATGAAAAGCACAAAATTCCAGAAAACTGAATCCCCCATCTCTTAGGAGAACAGGGCTAACTGCAAAGGCTGTGCAATTAACCTGCACTATGACATTTCATGTTGCTTGTGGAAGAGCTAATCTTCCCTGCAGGAGAAGGTGGAACTCACCTTCTAAGCATCCCCTGCACTGGAGAGGCCAGTTCCTAACCTTGAGAGTACCACTAGAGGAGGAAAATTGGGCAGAAATTATAGGCTCTTATAGTACCCTTTTCCTTTTCCCCTTTGATTAGCAATATTGATGACTTGGACCATGGAGCTGACATCTCACATTGATCTACACCATAAAGCAATATCACCCATATGCAATACTTGTAGTGTGGGCAGTCCTCTGTCTTCCATACCATGTCAAAAGTTTTAAGGCACAGGCAGAAGCAGTGCTATCACATCTGGAGACCCCACACAGCAAGCCAAGCCTGCCAAGAGTCCTATCCTGCCTGAAATCTTTGTCAGCATCCAGGGCATCAGGACAGGGCTGCAGACATCAGGGAAGTGTGAATTAAGTTGTTCTGGGTAGCAGGTTGAAGTCCCATGTTCAATAATATTCCAAAAAAGACAATATCCAGGGGGAAAGGATCTTCATCCTTAAGCTTCCAAACAACAAAGTATACTTCTGCAAACTTTTACATCTTGATTCCAGGCAGCCCAAGAGACCCAGTTAAAAAGTGGTCATTCTGACATGGCCATGTGAAGGCACACATTCAGCAAAAAGAAAATACTTTCTTTTTTTTCTCTAAACTCTTGTTTCTTTATAATGTATGATAGATTTAAATATATATATATTACAGCAAGACAGTGATATTTTTTAGTATTGCTTTCCAAAACCCATTTCTTTTGAGGTGGCTGGAAAATGTTTCTGTTGCTTTTCTTATCAATCCAGTATGATCTTGCTAAAAGTATGTATGGGGCACAAGCACTCTTATGAAACACAGATGAGGTTTTGGAATCTGAAAATTTGATCTTATATTTTTAAAGTTAATAAAGTTATTTTATATTAATAAAAGAGAGAGGCAGCTGATGTTTTTGAAGTTAAGCTTGACCTTTTCTGTAATGTAAAGCAATCACCTTTAGTGTGTACAGTGTTCATTCTTGGCCTTAAAAGACTAGTATAATTGTATTTAACTTTTTTCTCTCAAGAGGAAAGAGAACATTTTCAATTTAGTTTAACATTGTCTCTTCTGTTAAATAAAGGTTTAAATGTGCTACACACAACACAACTGTGAATGTTTCCTGGGAAGTTTTCTAATCTCACACTTTGGTCTGTTCACATCTGACTCTATGCTCATAAAAATTAATGTCAAGTCATCAGACTTCTTTCCACTTTTTAATTTGTCATTTTAGATCTTTTCAAAATTACATCTAGACATTCACTCTGTAACAGCACTCCCATGAAAAATTTGCCAACCAAAGAGAAATGACCGCCTCTCTCATAACACAGTCACAAATCTCAGCTGAACAATGTCAGTCATAGTCTGGGTGGAGGTCTGCTTAATAGTTTCTGCAGTGATTTTGACCTATGTGTGCTGCAAGCCTGAGGCTCACTTTGGAAATGTACATTCAGTGTCAGATGGCATGTTTATTTTGGGCCCATATTGGGCTACATCATTATGTGCTGGCTTGGCACCAGACCTGGCAGGCGTTGTTTGCAGAGGTCTAACACTGCTCCCAGGGGCTTCTCCTAGGCATGCTATGTGCTGCTGGTCAAGGTTCCTGGTTTGAATGTACAATGCACAGAATATAACCCAGCCAGCCACAAATATTCCACCTAAATATTTGTCTTTACATTACTGGAGTGCCACAATCAAATCAAAGAGATGTGTCAATACATCATTGCATCAAAAAAAGTAATGCATCAACCAATCACACCAATGGCACAAAAAGTAATCAAACTAAATTCCAAATTCTGTATCTGCAATGGACAGAGTAACACCAGACACAGTAATAAATGGGGAGAGGAGCAGCTGGAGAGCTGCCCTGCAGGAAGGGTCTGGGGTGCTGGCCAACAGCATCTCCTTGTAGCCAGCAGTGGCCCTGGTAGCCCCGAGGGCAAACCCCACCCTGGGGTGCATCAAACACAGCACAACAGCTGGGCAAAACAGGTCACTGTCCTGCTGTGCTCAGCCCTGGGTGGCCTCACCTGGAGCACTGAGGGCTGTGCTGGGCCCTACAATTCAAGAAGGATGTTCAGGTCTCTGAATGTATCCAGAGGAGGCTAACAAAGCTGGTGAAAGGGCTGGAAGGAATGTCCTGTGAGGAGTGGCTGAGGACTCTTTCTCTAGTTTGGAGAAAAGGACACTGAGGAGCCACCTCATTGCTCTCTGCAGCTTCCTGAGGAGGGGATATGAGGAGGGAGATGCCAGTCTCTTCTCCCTGGGATCCAGTGATTCCTGTATGGGTATGGTTCGAAGCTGTGCCAGGGGGTGTTTAGGCTGGACATCAGGAAACATTTGTTTACTGAGAGGGTGGTAAAATTCTGGGACAGGCTTCTTTCTTCTTCCTGATCAATGCCTGAAGTTGTCAGAGTTTAGGAGGCATTTGGACAATGTCCTTGATTACAGGCTTTAAGTTTTGCTCAGGCTTGAAGTGGTTGGGCAGTTGGACTAGAAGATCTTTATAGGCCCTTCCATCTGAAATATTCTAGTCTAGTTTAGTCTAGTCTATGCAAAAGTAGATGAAAGTGATGAGGTGAAGCTTCATAATACTATGGTAACTCCAGTGCCACAAGCCAAGCACCTTACTGAGCTATCTCTTGTATGCCATTAGTATATTTTGAAAGCAGAGTATCTTATTTCACTCAAGGATACTTCTAATTATCAGCAAATGTGTACTGTGTTGTTTATCACAGAATACTTCATGTGCCCAACTGTAAATTCTGCTTGCCTTTGAAAAGCCATCTACATGCATACCTGACTTTCTGGAATGTCTTGAAAAATGAACGAAGATAATGTAATACAAATATTTATATACACACATTATTCTTCATACTCTTACTTGCTTTCTTTTGAGTGGCAGGTATCCAGTCACTGATTTGCTCATAGCTTCTCTGACACTAAAAGAGAACAAGGAGAACAGAATGAATTATACTTTTTTTTTTTTTCTATCTTCCAAAGAGTTCCAAACTGTTAGAAAACAGCTATTATGTATTTTCATGATTGTTTGTTTGATCACCAATCTTACTACAGTAAACTATGTACAATAATTGACAGCTGTATAAGGAGTATAAGCTTGCTTGGTCAGAAAAACAGGCATGAATGAACAGTGCCAGAACTGGCTGAATATATCTTCTGTGTTTTGGGAACTGGCTTGTCATTCATGTCTACTATTTAACTAGGACAAAGAATTTTAATTGAGACACTGACTACAATCTTGCTCAATAAAAACCTTTTCCTTGAAAAAATTAGTGTCAAATGTCATTACTCTTCACTGATATATCCTCATTACTACAGCTTCAGTCTAACAACAGACTTTTCTCAGCCACCAGTTTTTCTCCAACTCCTCACTTTTTAAATACATTTTGTTGTGGTTGTACATATGACACATTAATTCACATGAAAATATTTATAGATAGTTTTACACACTGAGGACTGAAGAGTAAAGACTTTTGAAACACCTGTATATAAAACCACTAGAAGTTTACATTTAGTTATTTGATAACTCTTTATTTTAGGATGAAATTACAAAATATAAGAAAAAAATCCAGCTGTAAGCCAATGGCAGAAAATCACCCTCAGTGTTGACAAAATGGAAAACAAGGTCTATTTCCTTAAAGAAAGCTTTCATTGAAGCTCAGCTGGTAGTTACTGAAGCAGGAAAATCCCATCTTACAAACCAGAAATTGTTTTGATGGTAAGATTTGCAATTTCCCCACCTTTTTTATAACATCTTTTATACACACATCAGCAGAAGTTCTGTTTTCTCTTAGCATCAGCAAGTTTGCCAAAAGTCTTTGTTAGACTGCAAGTCTAGGTTTTGTTTCTTTTGAAAATCCTAGTTCAAATAAGCTAATTTGGATAACATTCATCAGACAGCTTCAGGCACAAACCACTCCTGACACATTTCATTTCGAAGCATTGATACTTTATACCTCAAAGCAGTTAAAGTTTTCGGAGACTTCAGCTAATTTTATCTCGAAGGAGTAAAACAACCCTAAAGTAAATTAAAATCGTATATTAAATAAATTGTATTTGATCACAAAATGAAGCAAATAATTTGAACTCCAAATTAATGATTTTTTTTTTTTTTCTAGCTTGGTTTGTTGTTGAAAATGCTTCAGCTACTTATATACTTGTGCTTGTGTGAATCATCACATTTTCCACATATTTATGTATACATTTACTGATGAGTAGCTGTGTTACTGCCAAGACTGTCTAAGTGCATAAATGAAGCTATATTTGTAGGGAACTGCAATAATCTTTATTAGACTAACTGATACAGCTGGTAGAAAACAAACAAGCTTGCAGGTTTACAAAGCCTGCTCCAGATCTGGAACAGATGCAATCCACCTCAGGCTAAATACTCACTGCAGACAACTGCTCTGAGTTTCTCTTGATTATGTTAAATTTGAGGCAGTATGAGACAATTAAAAAAAAAAAAGTGATGGGCATGAGAGGAGCAGAAGGGCAGGTTAGCAAAAAGGAAGACGATAGTGTTGCTTACCCCCACAGGACAAGCAGAAATTGAGAGAGGGAATAATTATCAGCTTGAACTGTCAGATACAGGTGCTGGTTTTTGCTTCAGTTGAATAATGAGGAAATGAAATATATTTAGTTTTGTGATAGCTGAAACAATGGAATGCACTGCTAAAGGCAGCAATCAGCATGGAAAAACCTAGTGTGGATCTGAGGAGTAAGACAATATATACTCTTTGGGGAAAATTTTCTTGTAATCAGTTTCTGGTTTCCTTTGTCTTGAGACCCAAATCCCAGTGCCTCACTTGTGCCAATGCTATCTGCAGGGATTTCATGGAAGCCCTGGAATATTTAAGGCTTGTTCAGCAGGCTGGTTTGCTTTTGTCCTGATCCAGTTTATTGATCCCTTTCACGGTACTTTCCCCTGGCTCCACAAACAGTCCTACTGCACCACCACAGGTACAGCATGTCTGGTGGCATGTGTAACAATGATAACTTAAATGAAATAATATTTAATTTAAAATTTCTTGGCAATTAAAGAGATTATTATTTGTAATATAGCTAGATTACATAAAAAGAATAGCCTTTTTTTGCACTGGAAGCACTCTGGGATATTTCAGCATTAGAATCTAGAGATTATTTTCATCCTCTGAAGGACAATGTGCAAACATGTTCAATAATTTTGTTATTATCTGCTGCATCAAGCAGCAGATGTATTTGTTTTAGAAAATGTAGTCACCAGTAATTCTCTCACTCTTGGCTGGGTAAAAACACTAGATAGAGAATGAAACGAGAATAATGCTTCTCAAATAATACAGAAAGAACAGTTTAGACATGATTTTGAAACACTATCCCAGGGAAATAGTTCTTTGTTCCAGAATACTTAAGTTAAAATATTTAATACTAAATTGCTATGAAGCTGGAATTGGATAAGGAAATATATTGTGTTCCAGAAAGTGCCTTCTTTCAGGTCTGTGCACAGAAAAAATAATGGTCACTTAAGTGAGTGTGTGCAGCAATGGAGAGAGCAGTGCCTGTGTACTGCCAAGCAGCCTGAATGAGGTTGCAAGGAAATGTCTGTAGAAATGGAGATGAGGAAAAGACACAGGATGAAAAGAGTTGACTCAGTTCTCCCCTTTGTTAAAGACTTTGTGTGTGAGCTCGCTTAGGACTCGTTCATAAACATCACAGTAACACTCACATTTTAGATACAATTCTGTTCATTTCAGGAGTAATTCCGGTCCAAGCATCCCTATACTATGGCAAGCAAGAATTATTAACCTAAAATATTGGGATTCACTGATGCAAGAATGGTAGGCAGAACCTAAAAATATGCACAGCCATACCCTGTACCCATAAGGCTGATATAGCAAAGTATGGTCAATGACAATATGAAGTCTAACGGAGTATGAAAAATGAAGATAAATCATCAACCTCAGTCTTAATTATTCTTGTTCCTCTCACTTCTGCTGAGTAAAGGTGTCAGAAGATAAGAAGAAGGTGTAAAGGTGTCAGAGCATAAGGAGAACACAGCATCAGTCAGGTGACTGACATTCCTCTGCCTCCCTGTGAAATAGATATTGGACAATACACACATATATGCACTGATACATATATATGTATATATAGATTTTCATCAAACCAGAAAAGATTTGGTTTATGTCTTGATTTAACTTATCATTTCAGTAAACTTTTTCTGACAATGTTCATACTGTAGTTAGTGTGTGTAGAGATGATAACAGTTGCATTGGTTACTTTACTGACAAGTAATAATATAAGGAAGGAAACTAATTGCATTGGCTTCTCAAGGAATGAGAAATTTTTCTGTATTATAAAGGGAAAGGCAGAATGATATAAGCTGTAGCAATAAAGAGGAAAATTAATTCCAAGCTTTTACAGATGACTGCAGCTGTATTGCTTAGTATGCATGTCAGCTGTAGGAGAATGTTTAAGAAAGGAGATTCAGCTCGACAGTAACAAACCACAAAGCTTCTTAAATGGGCCAAATTCAGCAGTAGAGTAAAACACTGAAGTCAGAGGAATTACAAACCAGGTAAATTTAGCACCCTGTTTTCTTCATCTTTTAATAATTAAAACAAAATTAGAGGTGAAATACTTGGTCTCTACTAAGTTGCTGTTACAGACCGGTTACCAATACCATATTAAAGAGAATGCTAAAACAAGATAAAGTGATTTCCTTTCATTTTTTATGTATTTCTCTAGGTAGAGGAGTATTGTATGACCTTTCATGCTAGAATTAATAGATTTTGTTAGTGATATTCACTGCAATACTTCTTTATTTCCCTCTATAGAGAGTGCAGATTACAGTATTAGATTGAGGACAAGTTTAAAAATAGAAGCACAATCTTTATTAAAACAGAATTCACCATTAGAGCCTTCACCTCACCAAAAAGTCCACTGCTGAAAAGCCACACAGTGCTCCAATGGGTAAAGACAGAGCTAAATGAGAGTTCAGTGCATTACCCTGCTTTGAGTACAGGTACCATAAAATCATCTGTAAGCTGCAGTAACAATTAACCTCCAGTTTTATAATAGTTACAATATTTCTCAAAATATATTCTTTCATACCTGATACAGCATATTTCTGTTTTTCTTTGCCAACAAATAAGTTTTAATGCTTTAAAGGCATAATAAATGAATACATTCTTATTATTTTAGAAAATTGATTGCTATTATGTTTCACATTGATTTCTTTTTTTTTTTTACTTATTCAAATTCTAAATGCAGAAGAGCATTCAAAACCTTACTGACAAAATTACAAGGGAGTTTTATTTTGAATATTTCACTTTATAAGAAAAACAGAAAGAGAGAAGAGTGGTTTACTACCATTTTCCTAAATCTATTATGACATTTTTGGAAACTTCTAGGTGATTTGGGCTTTAAAGTCCTCTTCTCTAAGAAGAGTTTTGCAATTCTAAAAAGGCACTTTACAGAGCATATATTCCAAGAGTTGCATCTGTACTGCAAGATAACTGCTCTCTGTGGAACTGAGGATCTCAGCAATGAGATTCTTTGATCACCAAGCCCAGGGTGCTAGTGGATGATCTGTGTGGACCCCTGCCGTGTTTCCATCAAAGAAAAACAGCCTGCAGGAAGGTTAGTGACAAAGCAGGTTTCATCCTCAAATCACTGTCATGAGGAAGGCATATCATAACAGAATAAGGGGTGAATAGAGATGGCATTTTATTTGCCAGAAATTTTATTTTAGTTTGAATTTTCATCAGCCTCACTGGGACAATCAATATATTGAAGTTAAGCCTGTCGCTCGGTTTTTGAGGATTGGAACTTAAAAGAGAAGTGAACAGAGGTGAGAATACCTGTAGTGCAGTACTGAAGTTAGAGTGGTCTCCTCCCCAAATCCACTTGCTCTGGAGGGTGCCTCCAGATTTAGGGGACACTGTCCCAGCTGGTCTCTTCTCTGGACTGACTCCAGCATCTCAATGTCTTTCTTGCAGTGAGGGGCCAAAAACTGGACACAGTAGTCAAAGTGTGGCGTCAGCAGTGCCGAATACAGGGGGACAATCCCTGCCCTGGTCCTGCTGGGCATGCTATTGCTGACACAGGCCAGGTGCCATTGGCCTTCTTGGCCAAAATGCTGGCTCATGTTCAGCTACTGTCAACCAGCACCTTGAGGGCCTTTTCCTCCAGGCAGTTTTCCAGCCACTCTATCCTTAGCCTGTAGTGCTGCACGGGGTTGTTGTGTCCCAAGTGCAGGACCCAGCACCTGGCCTTGGTGAACCTCAAACAGTTCAACAGACCTGGCCTGGTAGGGAGCCCTGGGGAGCACCTGTGGCTGGCAGCTGGGTGTAGTGCCACTCATCACCCCTCTCTGGACCTGGCCATATGACCCAGAGATGAGCGTGCCCACCTAAGCCAGGAACAGCCAGTTGAAGTTTACAGTGTAACAAATTCCTGGAAAACATAGTCATGCTGACCTTCCAAACTCTGCTGTGGAAGGGAATCAGCAGAAAGAGAGAACAAGAATGAATAAAAAGAGCATTTTGTCACATCTATTTGTTTTTTCCACCTCTTCAGCAGAACTGCTCAGTTCAAAACACTGGGCTGTCAGTGCAGGACATGTGTTGATTTTAATAATTAAGCACTGCTGGATTGCTGACACTATTAGTCAGGGGTCAGTAGACATTTTCATTACAGTTGCCATTTTCTAAGACTTCATAAATGTCATTTTGATTCACGCTGGGTTGAGACTTAGAGTGTAGGTTATCAACTTCCTGGCACTTTTGCCTCACCATAATAATCTATTTTTAAAGTTTTCAAACCACAGCAATTAAGATTTTTGTTTCAGTCTGCTTCCAGTAGCACTCTGTAGGCTGTGGGAACTGAAAAAGCAGCAATTTTGAAACCTCTTCTCACACTCTAACAAACAACACTGAGGCCTTTGGAGATGGAGTAGCAGAGAACAGTATAAATCAGACTGTTGGAGCTGTGGAGACAGGGTTCTTAAGGTCTTGTGAGAGAAGTCTGAGATATGGGTAACTTTTCTTTGAATGTAGTACCACAGGACACAGGTGTTGGGAAAGGAAATGTACTTTAGAACTCATCAAGCAGATGGAGAACATCTGATAGCTGAGCCAATACAAGGCACGAGGTTGTTGGAAAACCTTCACTGCTGCCCTGTTATTCCCTCTCCTCCTCTCCTGCCATACAGCAAATTATGCTATTTACTGAGCTCTGTTTCACTGTCAGGTAATGGATGTTCCATATTCATCTATGCTATAAGAAATTATACATTAACAGTTTGTCAGCTAGACCTCCCTGCACACTAATCCCAAATTTAACACAGTTTTCCCTCAGGAAGAATGCTAAGTGTATTTGTTGTGACAGAAAAAACCAATGCAGTCCTTGCCACTATGTATAGATGTCCTTGCAACACATAATAGTTCTATTTTGACGACCCAGATGAATTTGTCTGGACTTCAGCTACTTGTTTTGCTTTGTGATATTTAAAAAAGCTGCAGCAATTTGCTTTTTATAGTGACTTTTTACTTTTTTTTTTGCATTTCTTATCCAGCTTTGCACTGGGAGGGCATAACATCTCAGGAACAGTAGAAAACCCTTCCATATAGGCTCAAGTCTTAGGAAAAGATAACAGAGTGCTCAGGTCATGGACAGACCTTCTCTGCTCACCCATGAGAGATGGCACTTGAAGTGAAGGGCCAGTTCTGAGAAAAATGTCTTATGCTTCTGTAGTCTGTATTCTTGCTTATCCAGTCCTTATCAATCAGAAGTGCCAAACAAAACTTGAGCAGAGCAAGCTTTAAAGAAACTTGCTGTTCTGTTTTAGATGAGTTGTATGAGACATGAGCTAAACACAGAATAAATAAGATGCAATCTCTTGCTATTCTTTCTATCAAAGTCCAATTAACAATATCTGAAATGGATCCCACTATTGCATATTTCTTCTATTTATTAGTAATTTTTATAATATGATTAAAAGGATAGTAGGGCCACATGGGGAGCTTTGGTCAATGGCTATTGGGGATCTCTTGATGGTCTTAAATTATATTAAGCTGAAGCACATAATTCCCAGAGAAAAATGTATGCTTTTGCTCACCTGAAGAATTCCAACTACTTGGAAAATAATTTTGATTCATTCCCAAAAAGAAGCTTCAGTGTTGACTAGAGCCTAAATTCTGAGATGAACTGGTAAAATATTTTTCATGTCTATTAATTGCTTTAAAAATACTACCTTGAGCAAAGAGTTGATAGACACCAGAAAAATTAAATGAATTTATTTCAAATGCATGGCCTGAAAGCATAAGTACTGGGCAAATTCTACAGTTTGTTGAATTTTGATTAGTTTGAAAATGTATTGAATTTGCATGACACACACACAAAAAGATTTTTAATGTAGTCATTTACCTTAGTTACTACTCTTCAAGTTTAGTCATATACAGCTATTATAAAGAAAGGAAACATCAAAATTAGGTAAATTTAAATTTGAACAGAAATATTTCTTTATTGTATGTGAACCAGTAAATAACCTATCAATTTCATTCTCTGAATTTCAGATTTAAAAAAAAATTTAATCAAAGCAGTGAAGATGTACATATTCATGTATACATGAAAAGAAAGACAAAGTCAAAAGATTCAAATCCACAAAATTAATTTTTTATGTTTTAAATATGCAATAAACAAAGCTATTAGAATTAAATTTTGCTTCTATTTCTTAGTATTCTCTTTGTGGTATTGAAAAAAATCAAACTACATAAAAATTTTCATAGTTTTAATTTTATTTAAATTGTTTTGGTTTACCTTGAAAAGATCAGAAGTAAATATATTTTTATATTTTATATATTTAGTATATATATATATATTTAAGAGATTATATTTTATATATATATGCATATACATATATATATATATACAATATATATACTATATATTTATACAAGACATATATATATATGCATATACATATCTGTGTATATATATATACACACACTACAGCTTCTAAATACCTATTTATCTTTGGTTGTAAGTGTTACTGTTTTGCAGATTTCTCTATAGAGGCTTTGAAACTGCACTGAAAAATCATGTTTGAAGAGAAAAAAACATCCCTCTATGGTTATTACAACCACAAAGGAGCTATAGGTGAGAAACAGTTCATAACCATATTACCCACTCTATAATTATAAGTGTGGCAATTAACTGAAAGCCAGAGTCAGCATTCCACTTCATGACTCACAGCAAAGCTACCTGTAAAATTTTACAGAAACTCATTGAAAAAGCTCATATCAACGGTTAGGGGGAAAAAAATCTATTAAAAAAAATTGATATCCAGCATTTTCTGTGTAATTACCCTGATGAGATAAAAAATATACATAGGTTTATCAGGAATTTGGTAGAGAGCAAATGAAAAAACAGCCAAACACAATACCCCACACCAAAAGAGCACCTCTATTGATGATGAAAGAGTATTCGAAATCTTGAAAAAGTTAATCAAAAATTCAAGACATAACATTCAGCCAAGTATATCAAACAAATTGTCTTCTTTAATTTTTCATGTCTAAACATGGTTTTACATTTTTCAGCTGCATGTTCGATTGTATTTCAAAAGAGTAGTCATTTCAGTCAAAGATAGAAGCATTGTTCTGTCTCCTTGCTGTCTTGAGCACACCAAGAAGCTCCAATTGCCCCGATCAGCTGTAACCATCTTTATCTGTAATGAGCTTCTTCAAGAGTGTCTCCCCACCAAGGCTTTATCTGCTGGTGCTGGGGGTCAGCTCTGACCTGTGTGTGACCTTGGATCAGGCTGCTGTGAAGGGACTGGGAAAGGGCTTCTCCTGGTCTCCACCTGCAACTGGGGCTGAATGCAAGCTCAGGACCTGCACCTTGCTGTAGGGAAGGGCTGTAGGGACCTGCCTTGTGCCAACTTCCCACTGACTTTGACCCTGTTTTTACATCTCTTTCTTGTCCTTAGTACTGAACTGTCATGGAATCATGGAATGATTTGGGCTGTAAAGGACATTAAAGATCCTCTTGTTCCAACCCTCTGCCATGGGCAGGGACACCTTCCACTAGACCAGCTTGTTCAGGGCTCCATCCAGCTTGGCCTTGAACACTTCCAGAGATGGGGCATCCACAGCTTCTTGGAGCAGCCTGTTCCGTTGCCTCACCACCCTCACAGTAAATAATTTCTTTCTAACAGCAAACCTAAACTCTATTCTTTTAGTTATCAGCTGTATTGCTGGTGCCTGGTTATCCCTGTGCTGCTGGATGGCCCTGGTTTCCATCACTGGACCTTCTCTGCTGAGGCATGGTGGGACTGCATCCAGGCCAGTGAGGACCCTGACTGCTCCCCATCTGTGTTCTCTGTTCCTGGCTCCCATGGCCCATGGGATCATCTCGTGAGTGCAATGTCCTGGCAATAATCAGCAAAAGTGGATCATGCCAGCAATTTTGAAATGTATAGGCATGAAAAAAAAAATAGCAACTTGTCATGATGGACACTTCTAACTCCTATCAGTTAACATTTTCTCATTAAAAAATATACTGGAGGAGAAAAAAAAAATCCTAAATCCCAAACTGTTCCTGTATTGCTTTGCATTTGCCCTACTTGACTGTTTACATGTGGTACCTCAGAGGAATTGTGAGATGAACTTGATTGATGTTTCTAAAAAACAAAGTTGTGAAACCTGTGCTGAAGACCTTCCCATAAAGAAGTGCAAGTAATTTAGTCATCATGCATGTTAAACATTGTCCAAAAAGACCATGAATTTAGCATATTCTCTTTAATTGCTTTCTGTCTCATGTTTTAATTATTCTAAATCAAGCATGAATATCTGAACAACTGATTAATTTCCCTCATTAAGAAATATTTTGATGGTCTGCACATTTTAGAGTGTGACATTTGGTTGAATTAAATGTTTACAATTTAACTTTTTGTGGGGAATTACATTAGATCTATGTTACAGTTTGAGCATTGAGGTATCATCTACTTCATCTTGTTCCATTCAATAAACTTTTTTTTTTTTTCTGGATACTGGCACTGATTAACTATTTGTAATTACAAGTGATAATGGGACTATAGAGGTAGGTAAACAGTAACATGAGATTTGCTTAATGATCGGTTCTTTCTTCCCCCTTAATTTCAAGGTAGTAAACAATGGTAGCAGCAGGTTCATTAAGGGAATCAGTACTTTTATGGACAGTTAAATACTAATTGTAAAGGTTGCTGCATTCAAGAGAATTTTAACTCCTTTTTTTTTTCTTATTTTCTAATTAGAAGAAAAGCTAAGGATGTCAAGAGGAACCACATCCCTCAGATAAGAACATAAATTTTAGAGGAACAACAAAGTTTTATATAATCAGAAATTTAAGACCCAGAACATTTGCCATACTGACATTGTTTACATTTAAAAAAACAAACAACAAAACAAAGCAAAAAAACCCCCACAACCTTCATTTTCTTTTATGGTTATGCTTTGTTTTTCAGTTGCAGTTTCTAGCCGTGTTTCTTCTTTATTTTTTGGCTGTAGAGCATCATTTTAATTGTGTGACTGTAAGACAAAGAAAGAAATAAGGCTGATTTTTAATGGCAAAGCTGTATATTCATAAAGAAAAAAATAAATGTGTGTTGTGAGTGAACTGCTGCCTGTCACTGTCCTCACTTATGTTCTAAATCTCAAAATTAAGAAAAAGACAAATTTTTCACTTTTTTTTAAAAGTCTTTTTCCTCATTATCTCTAACTTTATATCCATACAAATAAGCTTATGCAAAGGACTTGAGGAATATTAGTGCTGAGCAGAAAAGAGCAAGTGAATTACATAAACAATATTTTTTGGTTACTAAAGATTTATACAAATTACAATTTCAAACCCATCACACATTCCAGTATTTCTTCATTTTTTCACAGACAGGAATAAATGGCAAATATATTCAGATTTTCACAGAAGGGAAATTTTTTGAATTTATCCTTTCAATTGTTAAAATTCATCTGATTAGGAAAAAAAGTGTCAAAAGTTCGCAGAGGATCTAAAGTCCATCAAAAGTTTGATCCTTCTTTTCCAAACACCAAAATATTTTTTCTTCAGTGCGCTTACTCCAGTACAACTATAATGTGGTACAGGCAATAAAATAAAACAAATTAACTAACTAGTAGCAAAGTCAAAAGAAAGCACTGCGTGTAAGGTTCTTTGCCTGAGGAAAGAATGACAGAGGGAATGGATAAGACATAACTACAATTACTTAGAGTGTTTAATGCATTTCTGGAAGCTGCTCTCACATGATATCAGTGGGGGCACTGCAAGAACCTAAAAAGTAAAGCAGTCGTTGCTTTTTATTCTTGCACCAAATTGGAACATCATGTTTGTTTTCCATTTGTTATTTAGATTTCCCTGTGGCTATGCCTGTATAAGCAAATAGTGTGATGCAGAAAAGAAGAGATCAGTACATCAAAGCAGTTGGTACTCAGGATCTCACACCCACACTGCATGAGAGAGTTGCATGAGAGGGTGGAGAGTTTTACTGAGTTTCACCGGGTCCCACACATCCCAAATGTCTTCAGTGCACATCTCTGGCCTCTGGAAGGAATCTACCTTCTGTGCACTGAGAACTTCTCTGACCCAAACTAATGTGTGGATACAACAGGGAGATTAACTTCAAAACTTCAGTTCTGTTCTCCACTGAAATGTCAGTCTAAACACAGCATATGTCAGATGAAGCTTCCTTCAAGTTGTTAATTGGAGTACATGTTCCCATGATCTCACTTTTAGCAATGCACCACAAGCCTAAGAGTTACACTTAACAGCATTTTGAGTAGGGGAGGCCCACAGTGAATCATGAGTGACACATCCTAATCTGGAGAGCACAGCTAGACAACACAGTAGTTGTCTGAACACATGGGAACACATGAACACACTAAGCTTCAGCAAATTGTAATGTTTCAGATGACATCTATCAAGAAATAATTTTGCTTTATTTCTTTATGGGAAATTAAAGACCTCAAAAATTAACACTTTCAAAAGTAAATTTTAGGAGAACTAGTAGGCATAAGTTCCAAAATTGTTGCCTTTAAATTAGCTATTAATATTTTTGAAAAAGATCTTGGATCTCAGTAACACTAAATAAGCAGGATGGTAGAGGAACAACAGATGTTTACCTTAGGTCAGATACTAACATTTTTAGTGGCCAAAGTGTACTATGATTAATGCTATATGTGATAAAATGCACAAAATTGAAATCCAGAAGTCTGCTCAGCTATTAAACACACCTGCAGTATTTAAATAGGTGCTGGTTTCAACCAGAAAGTTTTCCATGCTTGTATTTATTATGCTAAGTTATGGTCATGAGCCATATAGAACTATTAGAAAGCAAATGAAGCTCACAGAGATGGTGGAGGGTCTAGAGTGGAAGCCATATGAGGAGAAGCTCAGATCTCTTGGTCTGTTCAGCCTGGAGAAGAGTGGACTGAGGGGAGATCCCACTGCAGTCTGCAGCTTCCTCACGAGGGGAAGCAGAGGAGCAAACACTGATCCCTTCTCTGTGTGACCAGTGACAGGACCTGAGCAAATGTTAGGAAACTGTGTCCAGATATTAGGGACACTGGAAGACACTCCCCAGGGAAGCGGTCATAGCTCCAAGCCTGACAGAGTTCAAGAAGTGTTTGGACAATGCTCTCTGGCACACATTGTCATTCTTGGGCTGTCCTGTGCAGGACCAGGAGTTGGACTTTGATGATCCTTGTGGGTCCCTTCCATTTCTGGATAGTCTATGACTCTATGCTATGATTATTTTTTAAAACCTAAAAAAGGAGAATTATACTAATAGTACCAAGTGTACAGCTACCAAACAATTAGGGCAATCACCTATCAAATGTGAGACCCAACACGTATGTCCAGCTATCTCAGAAGGGTTTCCACTGCCCAGATGTTCCCAGAAGGATAGTTTAGCTAGGAAAGAGCAATCCTACATCAAGTCTGTGAAAGTCACAGCAAATAATCCAGCAGAGAGAAGAAACCACACATCCAAAATACAAGGAAAAGGTAGTAACTTGCAGCTTAGTACTACAAAGACATTCAGCTGAAAAGTGGGACTCAGGATTACTTGTGTTATATAAAACAAGTACTGGAAAAATTTAGCAAGAAATAAGTAAAAATAGAAAAAAAATCCTACTCAATTCTTTGAAAAAAATAGTCAAATAGAAAATCAAAATTCAGACCCAGATGCAGAGTGGACAGAGTAGCTGTTGCCATGAGTAACATAGCTTATCTGAGGGACAGGGACTGGATTTAATGTGTATCCCTATGTGTCCTGGTAACTAAGCCACTCTCCCAATGGAGAGAAAAGATTGCTGGACAGAGATTCACTTGACCACATACAGTCACCTATAATCTTCCCAAAAGAGATTAAATCAGTTTCATCCCGCAACAATCTTGGCTATAGATGAACACTAGATCAGATAAAGGTATCTCAAACAAGATGAGAGAAGTGACTTTGGTAACTAGGTGTCCCCAGGAAATTGTGATGGCAGTAGGGGCCTATATCTGGGACTTAAAATTGTCATTTGGGTCCTTAGAAAAGATACTCTACTACATTAGGCGCTTCAGCCTTTTAGTAGATAAAGGTCTTATTGATGATACAGGCAAGAGATAAATCCAATTGCTTCTTACAATTTTCTTCCTTGGTTAGCAATAACCCAGCCTACAAGGCACACTTGTAGCACTTAGAAGCACAACAAAGGAAATAAAACATAGTTTAAGTGCAGAGACATTTTAAAATGTTAAGTGATACAGTGCTGTGAGTTGCACAATTATTAGAATTTAGCCACTTAATAAGGTAGCAGCTCTGATTACATGCATCAGCTACCTCTGTGTATTGCAAATCTGAAAATAGGTTAGAAATGACAATTTATTTTAAAGATGTTTCTATTTAAGTTAATGGTATGGAAAAATCTAAAAACTTGTTCCATCAAAAGAATTATCTTAGTTTAATAGACACAATAATTTTTTTTTTGCAAAAGATTTTGAAAATATTCTTTATAGTTTTGGATACATTTATGCCTATAGTAGCTGATTCATATGTAGAAAAGAGAATATTGTAAAGTTTTATTCATCCTACACTTTCAAATTTACTAAATAGAGATAAACAGAATTGGCATGCTAAGATTTTTTTTTCTGATTAATTTTATGGTAATTCCAAGTGTTTCAATTTTAAATTAATTGTTTGAATACTAAATTATGCAGCTTTATGATCCAGGAGATAAGCAGAGCTCTAAAGATGCCTCTGAGACTTGAAAGAGACAGCATTAGAAGCTCATTATTGCCAGCACATTTAACATGGTTAAAGTAGGGGAAAATAGCCATTAAGTTAATGTAATAGTTAAACTGCATTAATTTGAAAAACTGCCCAGTGAAATGCTTACAGTGATGGTGTTGGGGTTTTGTTTGGCTTTTTGGTTGGTTTGTAGTTTTTTTCATTCTGTAGCATCTTCAAATATTAAAGAGTCAAAACCATTTGAAGAGTAGTTATTTTCAAGCAACTTAACATAATGTTTATACTTGAAGAAATATTCAGTTTATCACTCAAATATGTGTCAGAGTATCAACATTTTCTAAAGAGAGAAGAGCAGATGTTAATATGCATAGAAGACGAATGAGTTCAGGACTATTGGGTGATAACAAACAAACAAAATAAGCTCTCACTCTCCTTCCCATTCGTCCATTTATCCTCTGGGTCCTTTCTTCCAAACTTTCAAAAGTAGTAGAACTTAATGACAGTAACAGTACCTGTCTCTTAATTGCTTAAAACTCAAAAGTAAACATTACAAACTGTTGAAAAGAAGAGCAAAAAGGTAACACCTAAGTCCAAGAAAATTTTACATTGAAGAAACATAATGATTGATATCATAGGATTAGATTTAATGCACTTTATGTCTCCTAAAATGAAGTAATCAACCCTGTAGAAGTAAAATGCAGAGTAATCCCCAAGACGTATATATGGCTTACCACTTGCTTCAGAGTGGTTGCAGAGTATATTGCTATGTTTAATGTCCCCTCAAATTTTTTTCATATTAATTATGCAAACTTCAGTAATTTTTTAAATTGCTGTTTCAATTTTATCACTTTTTTGTTATCTTGTCACATTTTTGGTCTCAATAATTTCTTTGCTTACAGAACCCCCTTTCCAACCACTTTGGAAAAAAAAGATTTTATTCCCTAGGTTTTCCCTTCAAATAATTACTTCTTGTGTTTTAAATTTGAGACAATGATCTACTGAGGCTCTACTTCTCAAACTTTGAAAGGATCATTGTAGATGCCAAGGGTTCTGGACACAGGTGGTGGCATTAGGTAGAAGTGAGGTAATAACTTTGAGACCATCAAGATGAGGAATGCATTGTGGAGTACAACTGTCTCAAGAGACAATATGCAGAAAGAAAAGCATTCACAGAATTTCACTGTCAGGGTGTATCCTTAAATGGGAGCAGTAACTGTGTAATGTAAAGCTTGGAGCTACTTCCCATACACCAATGTCATACACTGATGTATCACACCTGACTTCATGTCTGATAAAACCTGGAGAGTTGATGTCACTCTCTGTTTTGGTGGACAGAAGGTGTGGGGCAGATGGGCTGGGACTGAGCAAACAAGCACTGGTTAAGAGACTTGGGCATTTCAAAAAGTCATCATCACTGATACTGCCTCAAAGTAGAACTTCCCAAATCTCCTATCAGAGCAAGGAGTAAACTGGTTTGGGCCAGGTGAAAAAAAAATAAAGCTGGGGAAATTTGGCACCTGCTTTGTGCCCCATTTTACATTGTGTGTGCCACTTCTGCCCAAGTGACTCTCAAGATGCTTTTGGTGGCAGAGGAGGACAAGAAAAGATGAAGGATTGCTCTCTGTTCTTAATCTCAGACATGGAATTAGCACACAGGAACTCCTAAATTATAGGCCAAAACAGTGCTTGTGGGAACAGAAAGCTGATGCAGATCTATAAGAGAGCAGCAGAGCCAGTATCAGCCAATTTACATCACTGCTAGAAGACTTCAGGCAGCCCAGACACACTTAATTTATTCCTTGTAACTAGGAAGAATGTGGCTGTTATGAAGATGTCCTACTATGTGGTTTCACACCATGGTGTTTGAGGAAGGAGGAATTCAGGCAAACTACTCTTCCTTCTTTAGTTGTTTTTCCTTCCCATTAGCCCTGACTACAGGATTACAGAGCTCCTTGTTCCTCTACCCTCTCCCTAGGCAATGATGGAAGGCTCAAGAGCTGCAAATGTTGCTTCTTTGCAAAAACAGTTAGAAGTCTGGTCTGTATAGGCATTGAGTATCTACCTGAGGAAGAGGTTGAATGTCTCTGCTGTCCATGTTATTAATCAGGCTTTGGCAGCACTGGAAATGGGTGCCAAAATCCAGCTACTTCAAATTTGACGTGGAAAGGTAGAAGTAAAAGATGGAGAAAGACATCAAGAGTATTTTCCACCTCTACTTTTTAAAGTAAAATAAGCCTTAGACTTCCTGAATCCCAGAGGGATTATGTTATGATTTAGCTCCAAACCCACACCTGGTAAAATAAACTCAATGGGAATTTTTTTCTAAAGCCGGTATAGTTACCTCAACTATAACTTGTCACAGATCATAAGTGAGTAGAAAACAAAGTGAAATTAAGAACTCAATAACTTTAGATTCCATTTGAAGGATAACTTTTCTACTACTAAATCAACTGGAAATCGATAGAGGCAAGAGCATGCTATAATTTACTGTTCCAAATTTACTGCACTGTAAATTGCCTTTTTTCTTGTCTTGGCCACCTTAAACTCTACTGAATTTTCCTGACTTACTAAGGCTTTCTTAAAGAAAAAAATTGGAGAAGAAACAAATGAAAAACATTTTAAATTATTTTGTATTTCCACTGATACTTCAATATGTTCAAATATTTGCTTAAACATTATCAACATGAGTTATGATTCTTTATTTCCTTTTAAGAAATATCCATGCTTTACTTTTGGTGAAGATATATATTTGGACTATATTTTTGAGACCAATTTAACATTTTTCCAAAATGAAGTGTTACCTACTATTCCATGTCAGTGAAGTGGATGTATGAACAAATAAAAATATCCTCTTCCTTCCCACTGTATTCCCTCCCCTCTCCTGAATTTCCTACACTGATTACACAATTATATGACCTTCACTGACATGAAATTCAAAAGAAAGCAGAATAAGAAAAAGTAGAAAACAGCTCTTCATTTGTTGGCAAATTCACTTTGGTATCTGCAAAAGAGATTTTAAATAGCTGATTCTCTGAGAGTCTTTATAATGAAATCTGATCAAAGTTTCTGCCCTTCAAACAGGAGCAGAGCACTATTCCTACGAAAAACATGTGCTCCAAAACCATTATAGTTACACACAGCATAAAAGTTTCATGTTTACATACAAGTAACAAATGGGTGTGCCTTGAAAGAACTTGTTTGTCCCATCCAGCCTTGAATATTTGGATGCAAAAAGGGCCCAAACAGGCATCTTCTTTTAGGTTTCATTCCCTTTAGACACAGATACATAAGAGATGCCTTTTGGTATTTTGTGCCGCTATAATAATACTGTGTACACCTACTGCAACTGAAAATTCTTGTAGTATATTCCACTGGTAATGATTTGTATTTGAATTAGTTTGCCTGTTTTTTCTCTGACATTTTTTATTCCCCATTTTTATTTTCTTTTCTGTCCATTGTCTTGAATATTGCTTGAAGAATGCCTACCATGCAAGCTGCCATAGAGCAAAATAGCTGTAAAACCAGGCATTAGAATCATTATGATCACCAGGCCTCCCATGAGTTTATTGCATGAAATATAAGCAAACTTCCATTTCATACAAAAATAGAGCTTCGATTTCTGTAACAACCCCAAGCGACCTTAGATTGGAATTTTGGGTTGTAAAATTCAGATTTTTGGATTTCATAGATCTCTGTTCCATACTTCCATACTGCTTCCATACTAATTAATTCTCTGCAGACTATAGAGTAACCACATAAACCAAAGAAAATGTTCTTTTGTAGTTTGCTCTACGAGAGTCCATTTTGTTAACTTCATATTTACTCTAACCATAGTCTAAAATTCTCTTTATCAGTGGCTAGCAACAGTGAAATGATGTCATTATGTGAAAATGCATTCCATATTTTCAAATCTCACAGCATGCATAGATCAGCTTGCAAGGTGATGTTACACAGATCAGATGACATACTATCAAAGAAGATAGGCTGATCTTTTGAAGGCGGCTCATAAGTAAAAATTGCAATTAAGGATGAGAATTAAAAATCCATTACATAATTTAAACATACTGATGATTGCTTCTTACCTTACAAAAGGTTATATTATTCTCTCTTCAATTAATGCAATTTTTATTAGCAGAGAATATAAGGATCCCAAAGAGTTGGAAAGAGCAAAATGAATGTGGATCTTTTTAAACTTAAGTACCTGCAAAATGCCATTAACTGATGTAAATTTGACACTCAATTAGCCTCTCAGATGTTGTAAGTGCTTTTAATATTTGGAAGAAAAACATCTCAGCCACTAATTTTGAATTGAAAATAGGCTTAATTTAGTTGGTTCTAAACTGTTTTTGCCAGAGTTGAGAGTTTCTTATAATGGACAATAGGGCTTCTGAGAACAGTTACCATAAGTCAGACTGGGACTATGTCATATTTTCTTAAGCATGCTTAACACTCCCCAGTTATAAAAAAAAATAAGTTTTCACTTTCATATGATTTTGCCAAATTTCAACAATTTTTCAGGAAAGATTTTACTCCAGGTGTGTGTCTATGGCTCATTGTTTCCTTATCCCTAAGAAAGTCAGTTAAGTAGTTCAATATATGGCTTTACAGTATTAAAAATGCAATTCAGCTTAGAATTATGGAGCATTTCATATGTCCACAGAACAGCTTTCATTGACTTCACTTACAGCTGTGTGTACCCTGCACCTGTGCAAATCAGACTCCAGAGTGTGCCCAGAAAATTGAGGAAAACATGCAATTCAACCACCTGTGAAAAATTTAGCAGCTTGATACCCAAATAAAAGTCAAAAATACATAGCATTTTTGATGCCTTCTTGTTGATGTGTCATTATTAATGTAAATTAGAAGTCAGGGATGGGCATGTGTACTCCTAATTATTTGAGTGTTATTCCAGGGGGACATATGGGTTCTGTGACTGGAACAAGAAATGGGTTAATTCTGCACTTACACTGACTTTGAAGGTGACTTATTTCCTATGTGATACATCTATATTTCCACCATAGCTGTCTTGGAAGAACACTGCACTGGGATCCAGCAGATATGTTTATACTATGCTACAAAATCTGAGTTACATGAAATTATCATCATTTTCAGCTGATGGCTTGATGCAACAAAGACAAATCAGTCTTCCACCCCTAAACCCCACTGTCAAAAGGAGTTTTACTTGCCATAACTGCCTCTTTCTGAGACTTTACAGGTATTGCTGCTGGATATCTGACTCATTCTGAACAAAGTTGTGTCAACAGAACTTTATAATGGAGACAAAGCCTTTGAAAGACTTGGTCTCACTCATGCAGTCATTTAAATGAGCCTTGTTCTCTTCAAGGCTGCAAGCTTTTCTTTTTGTGATATACAATTTCAAGGGATCAATGAAATGTTTGCTTTATGAAGAGAGGCACCTCCTTTCTTTCTGATATTTCAGTTTAAACTATTTCATCCCTTGCTGTGATTACTCCTTATAAGGCAGCAGAACAAAACAGATTTTTCCTTGTCTTGTAAACGACTTTCAGTTCTCATCACTATTTTGTCTCAAGAATACATTCATTTGGTGCAATTTTCCACTTTTCTTAAATTTATTATTTTGACCCAGAGAGTAACAAGGACACATGATTACTTATTGAAATTGCAAGACATTGATGATAATGCACATAATTTTCATAGAACTCCCAATAATGTATTTTCAAAACAGTAACCCTCAACTTTTGTTTCTAGGGGATTTTTTTTTTTTTTTTTGCCAAGACACCCAGTGCTACAAGGTTTCACCACTGCACCATGGGGGCCTGTACCATGTACAGGCAATACACTGCATTGCCTCACAGAAAGATATTTTTCTATTTGTTCATAAAGCAGGCTTTGTTCCTTGGTGGAAAATGCATTACTAATGTGCCAATTTAACAATTGGACATTGCATATATTCTATCTAAGTGGGACATTATGATATGTCACTGTTTCTTTTGTTTCCTTTTTGTTTTTCTTTTTACAGAACTTAGTTAAACTTGGCCAATACCCACATGAAGTAATCTGTAATGGCCCCAGAGACACTGAAGCTCTTAAGAGCAAAGCTCTTTTTAGCTGATTGTTAAATTAAAATATTCAAACTTGCCAAATGCAGTAATCCCACAGTGGCAGAGCTGCTGTGCTGGTGTGTCCCCACACCAGCCACAGCAAGGCTGACCATGTAGATACACACACACACGTGGGCACCCTTTATTGGAACACATGTGCATGTACACACAGCCAGCCACACAGGACAATGTGCAGAGAAAAATCTGCACTCATGCAAATGCCAGCAGCACCAGAATATAGAGTTTCTCACCCAGTAAAATGTTAGAAATGGAGTCTGATGAGAGCACAGGACAGACTGCAGTGATTAGGCACAGGGTATGATCAGACAAGTGACAGCTAACATGGCACTGGCCCCTTTTATTCCCATACCTCTGTTTCCATGCTTGTTCCTTTGTAGAGCATGCTGATTTCTCCATTCTATGCCTTTGGTTCCTCCCCTAAACATTTCATAATGAGGTCTTGTATAATCCCAAGATGCTCTTCCACAGCATCCCACAATGACCCCCAAACTTGGCAGGCAGTAACCTCCTCACCTCACCTCCTCACCACAACCTGTGATGAAGTGATCCAGAAAGCTCTCTCTGTGACTAATGGTGATGAGTGCTATCCCCAAAGCACTGATGGCTGTCCTCTGAAAGCCTTGGGAGGAGCCACGGCCAGGGCTCATCTTTTCTAAGTTTATTGTGATTCCCTCACTTCCTAGTGTGACTCTGCATCTTAGTGTTTGTGGATATCAGCTTTTAATAATTTAACCTAACACACACTGGTACATTCTTCAGAAAAAGTGGATGACTTCTGGGCAGTGATCTGTTTGGAAGTTCAAAGTGGCTTAAATGCAATTTTGACAACAATGACATATTATAGTGCATTTGTGTTCAGCCACCTCTTTGATGACTGGAAGTATTACAGTAACACATATATTTCTAAAACTGAATAGGAATTTATCCTCTTCAGACAGGATATATAACAATATCTGAATAGTTTCAGTTTTCAATGTACCACGTTAAAATACAATTTTGTTTTGCTTGATATAATGATGTCTAAGCTCAATATAAGGGAATGTATTTCTGTCTCATTTCCCTGCCTGTGCCAAAGGGCACAAAACCTTGGAGGGAAGAACACCGGACATTTAAAGGCATTAAACATTTTACCCCTAGCAGTCTGATGTGCCATGAAGTAGGATTCAACGTACATAAATTTGTAATAGATTCCTCTGCAAGTGTGTGTGTGTGTGCATATATATATATATTTACAATATTAATTCTTATAATTCCATGTCTTCACTTACTTGAACTCAGCCAAATGAGCTATGGAAACAGCATTGCTGTGTCATTAGAGGAAGAATTTGTATCAAGTGGGAAGAGCTTTCAGACTGGCATTAGGACTTTAGAGGAGCACCAGCAGAAGGTGCCGGTGGTGCTTGGCATATCCCAGCCACTGGATCATCAAGGCTGTTGTCTCAGTGTTCTTCATAATGTGTCAGGTTCAGGTTCTTTTCCTCACTGTCCTGCCATGCTTGACATCTGTCAGAAATCTGTCATGAATTCCTGAGGCTGACCCCTCTGATTGATAAGCATGGGATTGATCTTAAGAGGCAAATGCTAAATCTTCAGGGTCAATCCTCATCATCATACACAGAAGGAGAATGGAGCCTCTCTGAAATAATTCAACAACACTTAAAAAATAAAATCAAAAAACAAACTCAGAATTCTTTAACAGGTACCCAACTATACTTGGAAACAGCTACAGATAAACGAAACAAAAATGTGTAATGATGTAAAATCATCATTCTAGGATCTTCTGGTTAGTGACGGTCATGTTAAATTATCTTCTGTCATGCTTTCTTTAAGTGGAGCCCAGTCATTGACATATCCTGTCCTTGGCTTTCCCTCTCTGAAGTAAATACAGACTGAAATGACTGTATTGATTTTACATTTTCTTTCTTAGTTAGAATTACTTCAGTAAGTGCATGCTCTCTCCAAAAGTTTTCTACAATCTCCAGTCCTAACGACTGATTTAATTAAGCAAATTGCTCATTTCTTACCTACAGAAATATAGTTTTGTTTCACAGAAATTGCCTTTTTTCATTTCATTTAAAGATTCCTTTGAAATTCTCCATTCTACCAGTGAAACTTCACACACAGAAATGTGTTTTTGATTGTAAATCTGCCTAGTTACAGATGCAGTGCAGCATATCCTGGCAGATAAATGGGTCTTTCCAGATTGCATTTTCTCATCACAGATTTAAGCACCTAAGTTTTTCAGAAAGCTGCATGTTTATCATGCAAATCCATAAATGAGGACAAAGAATATGTCTCTTTACGAGGACTTGTCAGAAAGTAGATATGAAGTTATAGAAAAAAAAAATCTTTTGGGATGTTTGACTCAGATGACCCTTGGAGACAGCCTGTTAGATTTGGAGAAATGCTGGTAACAGTCTGAGTTACCCTGCATTGTAGGATTGTAAAAACAAGTTCTGCTACTTGAACCTATCTGTACAAATGTTGGGCTGTTCCTTGCTGGATCCTTGCTGACTTTAGGAATGTACTGTAGGCACAAGAGACTTGCAGAAGAAATCAGGCACACAGATGAAGCCTGGTTAGACAGCTTACTTCTTTTAATCCTTGATAAGATTAGAAAGTCCTGCATTACAATTTTAGAATACTTTAAAAAGGAGGTTTGTGTGTTAGGGCCAAAGTAATTTTAAAAAGGAATTAATGTAAAAGTCTTTATATGAGGTCATGTATTTCAATTATGGAGAAAGATGTCCCAGAGGGAATATAGTAGTATCTACCAGCAAAAAGGATTTTGCTGCTTTATTTCAGAACTGGTTTGCAGAGGATCCCTATTGCACTGGTCAGTACCATAGTCAGTATGGGTCAGTAATGGTCCCCTAAAGCAACATTTTCATGTTCCAACATGGGTGAGAATGAAGCAAATTTGCCCCTGCAGCTGAAACAGGGGAGAAGCGTGGAAGAATAGATGTTTCTGTACTGCTTCTCCCAGGTCACTTCTGCTGTTCTGTTGGCACAGCAGCAGTAAGCTTGTGTGATGGTTTCTGTTTGGTTTGAAGTGGAGATCCCTGTCTAATCAGTACCAAAAAGGAAACATCAGTCCCTTCCACGCAGAATGCTGCACTACCTTCAGGGATAGCTGAGGAGAGTCAAGGATGCACTTTGTAATCCTTTGCCTCTAGTCTAGCATTATGTATTATTATAGTAATATTTCAATTGCCTTGTCAAAGGAAGAAGGTGCTTTGCACACAAATCTTACAATTTTTTTTCTGTGGAGAGAAGTGTCTCCTTTTCTACTAGTATCAGAAAATATGATCCATCCATCAAATTTTCAGGCACTTACCTACATGGCAGATTAACAGATTTTGTTCGAATGAATTTTAGGCAAGATGAATAAATCCTTTTAAAAAAAGATAGTGACACCTGCCCACAGTACCATTTGGTCCAATTCCAAATCTGATGTAGCTATTTGAAGTTCTTCCTAGATTGTCTGGAGCAATATGGAGAGTTGAATTTGGCCCTATCTATAGAAAATGACTTGCTACTTTACTATGACAATTTGGGTAGTGCATATTGATCCTCCTACTGTAAGTGATACAGGCTCCATTTTAATTAGATTATTCTGGTAGCAGTACACCAAATATTACAGTTTTTACAATGAAGTCATGTTTAAATTATTAATTATTGCATTATTACCTTAATAAATGCTGAAGGTACAATAAAATTATGATTAAAGGTGCATTATGAGAAGAAAATTATAGCATCTTTTAAGTTCTGTTGTTTACTGCAAGGCAATAATATTACTGTGCTATTACACACAGCATTTTCAGCCACCAGCATTAAGCTACCATTTAGCCAGTTTCCAGTTTATTTTGAAATAGTTCTCTGTTGTTAAGCAGAAAACAGAATCAATGTGCAGAATTTAGTGCTTTGAAGGTGGGAAAACTTTGGGCTTAAGCTTCTCAAATATCATAACATAATTTGAGCTTCTCAAATATCTTAACAAATCTCAAATATCAGCAACATTTTCTTGGAGCTGATGTAATAGCCAAAGCAATGAACAAAAGGAATGACTCCTCCACAGGTGAAGACAGAGTTCTGATGTCAGAGGATTCTGCCCCAAGCTGAAGAGTCTTGAGGTGATGGACAGCATTGGCTGAAGTATTCCTATTTTAACAGTAGCACTATTAAAAGACATACACAAGCTTTTAGTACTCTACTTACCTAGAGTTCCCCACTATAAGAATAGACTACAAGATATTTTTCATGTGTTGTTGCCTAATATGTTTTCATCCCATACATTCCTGATTAAAGGGAAGAGAGAAGTTCTATTGGAACACAATGATGAGTCTGATTACCAGTGTAACTGAGCTGTGTAGCTTTGGTAATTAGATTTGCAGCACCATCTAAATTTTTTTTGCAAAATTTTTTTAGAGAAGAAAAAAAAAAAGAGTAAAAAACAGAGACCTTCTATACCCACACAAAAACAAAGAAAGCTTGCAATTTATTCTTCATTGATATTCTATCTTACTGTATCAGCCCTGATGCTTATCTGATTCCTGGCAATTCTGTTAAGCAGTGCTAAAAGAGATTTAAACATCGCGTTTGCTGTTGGTTGAAAATTCATAATTTTAAGGAAAAAAAATTATTACAGTTCCACTATTAGTTTTTATGAACAGGATATTCACATCTGACCCAATAGTGCAGAACACAGTGTACTGCATGGAGGCTTCTGCTAGCTCTCAGCAAGATAAAACAACCTTGTGAAGTGAGCAGTCCAACTCTGTTACCTTAGAGCTCTAAACACCAATTAACCCTGGGGTTTAGCTCATATTTCTTCCTTCCATGTTGTCGTTTATATTGCAGTTACAAAGTTAATTAGATAATCTATCTGGATGTTTCGTGTTTCTATTTAAAATGACAGATTCTCTTGGATAAGGTGATAAAAAAGTCACATATGTGGGAGCTGTAATGACAACGATGTGGGATTTCTTTTAGCTTTGAGTGATGGTGAGAGTTTGTCTTCTGAGAGACAGATATAATTTTCTAGCCACAGTTTGTTTTCTGTGTTGCACATCAATGTTTGCAGCTGTCCTGCATTTCTCTTCACCATATGCCAAGTATAAGGTCCTTTTGCATCAACATGTCTCACTTGCTTAGTATATTTAAAATTAGTTCAGAATTAATGAGCTTGATGTATGTTGCCACATTTTGTCTTTTCTGCTTCTAATATTTCTTGAATGCATAAAGTAGACAGGTTTGATGGGAGTTATGAAGTTACTCTAGATTGAATTTATGCTTTCATCCATATAATATTATAGAATATAATCACAGAATACCCTGAGCTGGAAGGGACCCACAAGCATCATCAAATCCAGCTCCTGGCCCTGCACAGAGCAGCCCCAAAAATAACACCAAGTGCCTGAGATCAGTGTCCAAACACTTCTTGAACTATGAGTTAACTGTAAAATTTTACACACACACCTCAGTTACATGCTTTTCACAAGAAGAAAAGTATGCTGTAAGCCAGGAACAACATCATATATTTTCATTTCTTGACACCAGGTCTACAAATATGTATTTAGTCAGATTTCCTTTAGACAAAGCAGTCCTTGAATATAAGCATTTAGGAAATTATGGAATTTTAATGGGTATAATCTCCAATGCATAAATTATCTGAATATATGAAATTTCATCTTGATACCAAATTAGCAAAGCAGTGCTGAATAACCTTTCCCTTTCCCTTTCCCTTTCCCTTTCCCTTTCCCTTTCCCTTTCCCTTTCCCTTTCCCTTTCCCTTTCCCTTCCCAACCGTCCTAAACCAGGTTTCTTTTCATAGCCCAGACCCCCTGCTCTGGGTGAGGATAATATAAGGTCAATTGCTGCATGGAGTATAAAATTTTTTGCTTCTTGCACATAAATTGCAGGTGCACATAAATATCTAGAAGGAGAAATTGGCCAAATATATATATATATATTTTATGCTGAATTTAGCCAAATTTGTCTGAGTGTGAACCTGTTACTGGGTTGCTCAATGCTCCCAGCTTCAGAAGAGTAAAAAGTCACCAAGATTTCTCTATTTTCTTACAATCTCCCATAGTCCAGACTTAGCTGAACTATCAGGACCTTCCTAACAAAATGAAAATACAACAACATATTAATTAGAGTCAAAATAATAACGCATAACTGCAGTTAGAACAATAGTCTGAGCAAGGCAACAAAGGCTTATTCTGCCTTCTCTAGAGAAATACCAGATCAAAATTTAAGGAATTAAACACAACAGATGGCTTCTATGACTAAGGCCAGCTCTCTAAGCAACATGGGTTATAAATACACTTATTAAACAGAATTACTTGCATTTTGGAGCCAAAGCCAGATACTTTGGTATATTTCCCTTCCTATGTAAGTGTCTGAAAGTTTTTATTTTTGTTCCAGAACAGAACAAAAATACAATTCTAAAGTTCTTTTGATACAAAATTTTCATCCTCTTCAGTCTAGTGCCAGATACTTCCTGAGAATCTGTGCTTTTAATCTCTCTACATCAGTTGAATTAACTTTGACACATAACAATCTGTGGCTTTCAGAAATAACACCTAAAGAATAAATCTTTTACACTGGTCCAAATGTTTAGGGGTTCAGAAGGAAGAAATTGCCTAGGCTATTTCACTAAGCAACCAAAGAGACTGAAATGCAGAAATTTTCTCTGCATCCTCAGAAAACAGTCAAGGTATGCAGAATGTGAAGAAAAGCCTCTTCTCTTCTCACTCCTGCATAAATGAAGATGCAATTGAATGGGGTAATTTTAGTAAATCCTGGAAGATTAAATGAAGGCAATCATAGAATGAGTGGTGCTCTTTTGTATATAAAATACTAAGAACAATCTGCTGTCAAAGATGTAAAGTTTTCTTATGAACATATTTCGTTGTGCCCAAGAGCTGAATAGTTTATTACAAGCCTGCAGATCAGCATCTCTGTAGTCCACCAACAGCTGTATCATTGAAATACATCTATAAAAAGGATCAGATGTAAATAACGAAACAGGACTTACCCATGACCTTCCTCAGCTATTGAAAAGTGTAAGGAAATATTACTTTAAGCCATAAATGTACAGTAGAGATAATGCCAAGAGAATTAAACAACCATCTGGTGTAATTATTCATGTTCTCTAAAAATAGTTTGCATGTGAATGTGGCACCATATTTCCCTATATAATTTAGATGTTTGAATCTAAAGGAAAATTACAGAAAATCACAGGAAATAAAGACTAGTCTTTCTCTCTCTCTCTCTTTTTTTTTTTT
>VZRH01002005.1:225105-244257 GCA_013397555.1 Urocynchramus pylzowi
TTTTTTTAATGCAGATTAACACACTCTCTTCTAAATAACAAGGCACAGGGAAAAATGCAGGGAGTGGGGGTGAATGAAGGGAGAGAAGTGTAGTATTGGTACTTTTAAAGCAGATCTACATGTGACAACCCATTTGAATTCATAATAATCTTTCCTTTATTTGCTGGTGTTTTCATGCAACTTTGTAATACAGATATTTTTGGACTGTACAGTTATTAGGTGAGGAACTTCATGAAGATTTTGGTGGCTGCTATTCTAAATATATGATGAAGAAATGGGATCGAAGTAATTAACAAATGTTAATAAAAGAGATTTTTGTCATAGAAATAAATCATTTCTCTCTGAGGAGGGCTAATTTGTGCATCAAAGTCCATTTCTTGTTCCTGCTGCAAGAACCTACCAATGTTTCTAGGAGCATCAGGCAGTTATAGAGAGCTTCAGCAGCCTCCAAACACTGGCCAAAATTCTTTAGCAAGCCATAGACTAAGCTGCATTTGAATACTGCATTCCAACAACTCAAAACCAAATTAAATTAGTAGCAACCTGTCCAAGGACAAACTGCAGAAATTGTTCTCCCCACTCTTAATTACACATTTATGTTCTGTTACAACAGGAAAAAAAAAATCTATTTATAATACAGGCAGCACTATGAAATTGCAAATTCTGTTGGGCAACTTGAGAAAAATTCAGCAGAGGTATTCTTCAGTGATAATACATGACTAATGCACAGCAGTAATGAATTTGCAAAGAATGAGAAATTACTGCTCTTCACTAAGATAAGATGACCAGAGTCACCAGAAACGAGGATATGAACATGTGTGGCAAGAACAAATGGAAGCTGATTGCAAAATAAATACCTGCAGCAGGTGTTGTTTGATGTGTCATTTCCAGGACTGCATGTGAGCAGGAGATCATACACACCACTGTGTACTCTGGGAGCCAAGTTTCCTATAAAAAATGGGCAACAGAGATGTGAGCTTAGCTATAGCTCTCCCATATCAGATGGAGAGATGGACCTCTCTGTGTGTTAAAAAACTCAGTAAAATATCTCAGATAAAAAATTTTGAAATGAAAACTACCACAGGAGGCAAGAATGTATAGGAAAACCACAAGTAGACATTCTTTTGCTGCATTTTATTTTATGAAAGCACTGTTTGCTTCAGTCAGGCTTCAGGAGACACAATTGCACTTGATGTCAATTCACAATTCCTTCTTCTAACTTTCAGTGATCATATGAAGTTCAGCAGTTTGGTTTCAATACTCTCAGAATCCTATTCAATAGAGAAATAGTGTATTCCTTCTTAAATCAACTAAGAAGAAATAAAGAGCAGATAGGCAGCAAGATAGCAGAGTTAGGAGAAAGAAGAGCTTAGCTTGTCAAAGTCATGTTCCTAGGAATTTGTTTAATTGTCAGTACAGACTTTACACACTTCTAGAAAGAGAAGGAGAATAAAGATTGACACAAAAATGGATAGTAACAGTACTTTTATGATTTATTTTCACAAAGTCAAGTTTCTACAAATGCAACTCCACACCTACTTAGTTCAAAATAGTATTTTTGTATCAAGATGGTCTCTTGGTTTTCTCTGCTTTTTTTAACTGAGAAATGAATTCAAACTAATTAAAGAAATTCCATCATGTTTTTGTTTTCTGTCAAGTGCTCGACTAAGACCAGTGCTCAGGAGATAGCCTTTCTGTGGGTTAATACAAAGGCTAACACACATGTAAAACAAGGAAAGGTGAGTAATTCCTATCTTGTCTTCACTTCTTACAATGTTTTGTATTATGTTCCTATAAATGTATTCATTAGCTGCTAAGAGTTGCCTTTTTAACACATGCAATGTATATAGTAGAAATCTCTAGATAAAAAGTAGAAGACTCTTATAGGAGTCTTGTATATATTTCACAAACATTTAAAACAGCTTCTTTTGCCAACAGCATTCCTTCTTCTAGTACCAAACATTTGCTTTTAAGACATGATTGCTACCTCAGGAAAAAAAAATGGTTTGAAAGCAATGTTCTTCTTACAAAGATAGGGTACTCTATCAAAAGTAATGTCAAGGCATTCTGTCTGATGAACAAATGGGTTTATTATAAAAACAGGAAAATAAAGCAATAATAAAAGTAAATATCATCCTGTTCACATCCTTCTTTACAAGGTAAAATCACACACTCTTACGTTAATCCTACCAAAAAAATTGGATATTAAACATCTATATATACTAATAATTCTCTAGAGACATGGAGGAAATCAGGAATGGTGAGAAAATATTTTCCACACATAACCTGGTGCTTGCTTTCATCTAATTCCTGTTTCAACTCAACACATTAATCATGTCTTTCTCTTGAACTGCTTAGGATGACGAATCCCCTTTCAGAGCTGTGCTTGCCAATACTCTTTATATTATTAATCAGGAAATAACAACTTCCAGATAACCATATTGGATGACTAGTAAAATGGTTCATGTGTCAAAAAAATCAAACAACTTCAGTGGGTTCCTTACTAGGAACAAAAGCCATTTGAGCATATGCTATTTATGTTAATTGGGGAAGTTGTTATCTGACAATACTTACACCATGTCTGTGCCAAATTCAGAAAGACAAAAGTTGTCTCTCCAAGAGCTATTAATACATTACTGTGCCTTTTGGGATGGCTGTTTAAATTTAAAGAGACTTTAAAAAAAAAAAAAAAAAGTTGTGTTTAGAGAGCCTATTTTGAAAACAGAGAAGCTTCATAATAAGTGAGATTTAAATCAGAACAGAAATTCTTGTTGCTTTCTGAAACCAGAGATATGCCTTAAGGTAGGTCAACCAGAGGACAGTTTAAAACTCAGATGTCAAGAACTTTTTGCCTCAAAATCAGTTTAATCACCAAGTTGACAAAAATTGCAACCCTGAATGTGTAATACCAGGCCCCTTTCATGATGTGAAACTGCTAACAAGAGAGAGATGAAATGATGAAGGAATAACAGCAGCTAATTTTGAATCCAGCCAAGCCTGAAGGAAACATATTTTCCTCTTTCCATGAAACTCTTGAAATGGTGGGGTGCTGCAAATCTCTCTGCAGTGAACAGGCAGTAACAGATGCCACTCCCTTCCTGGGCTCTACAGAGCTCCTCAGAGCTTCTCACAACAAAAGCCACCTACAAGACAACATGCAGAAGAATAAAATTCATCTTAGAAGCATCTGCCCATGTCACACAGTATCTGCACTATGGTGACTTCATGGAGATTATTTTATTATGGATAAGGCAAATTTATTAATTATTACAAAAGTTGAAATTTTTCTTTCTCTTGAACTAATTGAAGTAGACATTAAAATAACATCAAAATTCAAAATAATGGTAAATTCTCCTGTAAAAAAATTATTGAATGCTAAATCCTTCCAGTCTTGAATAAATATTGGAAGTAACAGTTGCAAACAGAAGAGAAGGGACCTAAGTGAAAGAAAAGAATTCTCTATGTGCATAGATTTTTCTATTATTAAAATATTACCCTTGAACTGTTTTCCTGAAAGGGGATAGGTCCATTCTTAATGGTCTCATTAGGAGACCATTCTTCTCAATATCTGGCATGTAAACTATAAAAAGCACCTAATCATTGGTATGGTTCACAGTAGGTTCACTGCACTCTATGCCTGATCCTTTAGGAGTGTAACACACTCAAAATGGTATCTAAAAAACACAATATGCTAATAAATGCTTCATTATGCCCAGATTAAGGGCCAATTCTCCTCAAATGCACAAAATACAAGAGATATGGTACTATTGTTTTTTCTATGAGATCACAGTACATCACAATTTTGTTGCATTCAAGGGATCTTATGTTAAATTATGCATTATCACTTAATTTCAAAAGCCGATTGAGTGTTTACTTACATAATGTCTGTGTGAGATTACAGATGCAGTCTTTCAAACCATCAATACTGCCAATTATATTACCTAAACAGCTGAAAATATATTATGGAGAAAATCCACAGATGTCCATAAAAGCCCAAAAAATGACTGTCATCATGCTTTAAATACTGTAATCTTTGTGTGCAAATGAATTAGACAACTCAACTACATATCACCAAGCGAGTAACTGAGACATTGGTATCAACTTCTTGGTGGATAGCAGTTAATAGTGATTAACTGCTAATCTAATTAATTGAAAATTCACTTGGGCCTGGATTCATCCAATAAGCATTCATAACTTTAGCCACTTTAATGAGATATTCAAATTAGAAAATTAGATGTAAGAAGTAATCTCTACAGTTTTTGGAAAGACCTCAGCCATTCTGAGCTTTATGTGGTTATTTTAACATTAAGAGGTGTCAATCTTCTTCTGTCACCTCTTACAGGTGAGGTGACAGAAGAAACAGGGTTTCTAAAAACTAACAGGGTTAGTTTTTCTAGAGGAAAAACTAACCCAGGTGACTAAACTGAAGATGTGGGGACAATGTGGAACTGAAACACCTCTGCCACAGGGAGTGATATATAAAAAACCCTACTAAATCTGCTGGGCCGTTAATTAAACTTAATGTTCAGATGTTGATCCCATAGAGAGACATCACTGTATCAACTGAAATGAAATCATCATATGCTTAAGTAATTTGGGTGGAAAAATCTGAGAGTTCAAGCATTTAAGATGTTTGATAGTCACATAAAACATTTGCTGCAGCTACACTAAACTCCACAATGTCATAGTTGAAAAGAAAGCATCTTAGGTGGTTTGTGCACTGAGTGTAGTGTCCTTGTTATTAACTGCAATGATTATTCTGATCTCACTTTGCAGACCAAGCAGTGATGTGGTGACCAATAATGCAATCTGTAGACAGATTTTAGGGCTACTTAGCAAAAGACTGCTGTTCCTGGGCTGTTCCTGTTACTACTTTGTTATTGTGAGGTATGGACAGCCTGTTTCTGATTTATCAGGTTGTTACTTTTGTCACTGCCTCAGTGGTCTCTGTGGTGAATGCCTAACATTGGAAAGCAAAATATTGCCCTCTGGTGTTGCAAATTGCTGGCCCAGATGACATAGTGGTCACATAGTTCATATACACAATGAGAAGTTCTCGAGGATTATGCTGATCTCTGAATAGAAACTTATCCAAGAAAAAGTTGGATTATTAAGACAACTTTATGCTACTTTTAACTCTTTGACTTAACACTGGAAGCATATTGCTCATCAGGATTCTGATATAGCGGCTGAACCTTGGGTTCTGAAAAGCTTCAGAGGTACAAGTAATACTTGAGTCATGCAGAAGCCAGAGTATGGCTTTGTAGGTACTGATGGGAAGAAGTAAATTAGCAGATATCTTGGTCTCATATATTTTGTTTGGCTCATGCAGTACTCAGGTCATCACTGGTTTCAGCACACAGAGTACCATGCAGACCTAACTGCTGTAGAAAGAGCACAGGGCTCAGAAGCACAGAAACAGAGAGCAAAGGGAACACAGAGAGGTTCAGAGGATCTGATGTGATCCCTCCCCCAGGCTCTGCTCCCTGCCCCAAGGATTGTTTACACATTTTGGCATTGAAGAATCCACAAATAAAATACAGGAGCAATATCTGAGCTGGCCTCTTCCTGGGCCAGGTTGCGTGTTATGAGGCTGTAAGTTACATTCCCAGTTGTTTACTCTCTTCTCCTTTCTGGCCCTCTCAGTCTTGTTTTTTCTTTCTGCACAGTGGTACAGCTTCAACAGAAGAGCAGTGAATCTGGCCCTCTCAGTCTTGTTTTCAATTTCTGCACAGTGGTACAACTTCAACAAAAGAGCAGTGAATAAACTTCTATAATTCTTGTCTTAAACCAGGAAATGAAGGCACTGCTTCTGGGATATGCAAGATAATTTGTACTGCCTCTGAAAGTCCTCTGTTAAAGAAAAGGTGGACAGAAACTGACACCTTCCTTTTCAGCTGAATTTTCAAAGAGAACTAGAAGACAGCATCCAAACACAGAGTGGCAGCTAAGGCACTGAAGCCCTCCAGGCTGTAAATACCAGTCTTTCACAAACACCAGCTTTAAAAGTTTTCTGAAATGCTGAAAGCTGGAACAGAAGTACGAATTTCTCTCTGCCTCCAGCATTTCCTCCTAGCTCTTTGGCTGGCTGAGGCATCCTCAGTTCAGATGAAATTTCACAAGGCCGGCTCATAATCGTAAATCTCAGCTAACAGTCTAACTCTTTCCACTTGTGATGCCCAGAACAGGCAGTTTCTGGAATATGTCAAATACAGTCATAGCTGACTAAGGCCTCAGTGCAGAGTTGTCTGCTCTCCCTTTTCTCTATAATGCTGTTATTTCAGCATCAGCATGACAGAATCACAGCTCTAGTCCACTGTGTTAGTGTGGTTTTAGTAGGTTTCTATAGCTCCTCATCAGTGGTTTAATCTAACACACTGAGATATGAACTGGAGCAATGAAGTGCAAATCTAAGCTCTGTCCTACTGCCTCTGCTCTCGAGGGCAGTGGGACAGAGACAGAGGACAGCCAGTTGCAGAAAGAAGTATTTTAGTGTACTACTTGTGCATAGTCTCTGCTGCCATCACAATCAAAAATTTAGCTTGCTACAGTGAATTTGTGGCTTAGAGGACTTTTCTTTAGCTGACTTTTAAGTAAAAGAAAGATCTACTACCAAAATGTTCAGGAACTTGCCAAATGTCTGGCGTAGCTGGCCAAATTTGTTATCATAGAGAAGTATTCTGCTTCTCTGATGGTACACTCAGCACACTCAATGAGTGTCACTAGAAGTGATAATTCTCTGCCATTTTCACAGCTTTTGGCCTGAGCTGCTGCTACCAGTCAGGGAAGGAAAATTCCACAGTATGAGATAAAGCAGAGCTCAGAGAATAAGAAAATATCATCTTTGATTGCTTTTATTGAGGATAAATTGTAGAGCTGGCACACCCTGCTGCTTTCTACAGAATCAGATCAAAAGAGAGATCATCTGGCAAAAAAGTACTCGACTGGCAACTCTTGAGTAGATGGTGTTGATTTAATGCTGTTTAAGTCACTTGAGAATAGGAACTTCAGATAAGACAGAAGAGTGACAAGTGCTTGTAATGAGTTTCTACTTCATTTCTGAGTGGTCTGGAGCTTAGAAATAACAAAACAGTACACTTCCAAGTGCTTCAAAGACAACTTTTTTCCCCAGACTTCAGCATAAATTGAGCAAGGAGAGGAGTTCTCAGTAATACATATGTGAAGACAATAAATGGATTATGCTGAACTTGTATACTTAAGGACTATTAAAAATATAGCAGACTTCTCTTAAAAGAAAACTCATATCCTTCTTATTTACAATATATAACCTCTCCACTGGCCTTGTTATCTCATTCTTCCCAATGTAATTTTGCTTTATATGGGTTATTCAGGAAATAGCAGCACTGAAAAAAGAAAGCGATGTATTAGTCTGTGAGTCACATAAAATGTAATTTGGGCTTCAACATCTGAAGCTTTTAGACACTTTAAAAACTTCTGAAGCTTTATGGCGGCACTAGATCTGGCACAGGAACCTGAACAAGGACTTTCTGTGAGACTATGTCTCTAAACAGGCTAAAGATTTTGTGAGTGATTAAGGAAATATTAATAATGACTCATGTCTTCAGTGGTATTTAGGTGTCAAATCCCCATTAAATAAGATTTGAGTAAAAGACCTAAGCATTTAAAGATCTGAGATCATATTTTTATACAGTGAACCCCAACTTATGCTATTTGCTTCTGCCCAAATTTTGAACCATAGTTCAATGTTCTTCTCTGTGTGATCATGAATTTCACAATCAGTTTGGTCTGCTTAGCATAACACTAGCTTTGCCATTTTGTTTATTTACATGTGTGCTTGCAGGGTTTTTTTAATCCGTGCCAAACACCAGAGCTGTTATAGATGTGTTGGTCAGAAAGAGAAATCCATAAAAGCCTTGGTCCATGGTTCCCAGTTCAGCAGTTTGGCATGTCCATAGCCAGGGATGGAGTTCCCTTTGCATTTTGTGGGTCCTGGGCTGGGCTGGTCCTGCAGTGCCCCTCTGTGTCTGTGGGACCAAGGCAGTGCAGGGTAACTTATCCCTCAGCCCTACTGCCCAGGGAAAACTGCCACTGAGCAAACTTGGGACTGCATTTGTAAGTGCATTGCACCACTGAAACAAGGATTAAACCACTGGTTTTAATTCAGTAATGTACTGCTTTTGTCACTAATAGTTATAATTTTAATTAGTTGTAATATTTTAATCCTCTGATATTAATACAGATTTAAGAAACCATGTGGGAACAGGGCAGACAGAATACAGAAAATGGAAAAAAGGAAAACCACAGTGTTGCATAAAACTTACAGGAGAAGCAGAATAATGCTATTAAGCTGATTCAGCAGGTATTTTGACTTCAGAATGAGTTTTGGCAGGCAGATTGGGCACATAATAATCTTAAAACAATATGTCCTGTTCCATTAAGGGTTGCTTCACGCCATCAGAAGCAGGGAGCTTGCAAAACTGAGAGCAGGAGGAAGTGAACACGGGGAAACTGAACATGGCCTGAAAAGCACAAATTTTACTTCTAAGTTATACAAAGCCACAGAGCCAGTTCTGGCAGGTGTGGGTTACAAATCCTTGCTTACTCAGGAAACATCTCATCCTGCTTGGTATGTTCACCCAGAAACTCATGAAATATTATTTCCCTTTCCAATTCTTCAGAACAGCCAACAAACATGATCACCAGCTCTTTTCATCCTTATCTCAGATCATTAACAATAGCTTTTCAACAATAAAATGTCAGTGGAAATGGCAACTGAAAATAATACTCAAAACCATGTTCAGTTAAATTTTAACTTTAAACTACATGACATTTTTCTTTCTCATTTAGTTATAGATGTGAATACCTCTGCTAGTAAAAGAAAAATCTTACCTCTTTGTGATGCAATACAGATTGTTTTTCAGATGTACAAAATTTCAGTTGTCATTTTTTGGCAATATTATATCTGCTCTCTTTACTATTTGTGTTTGAATTCTCATGTACTTAATTCTATACTGTTTGTAAACACCAGAAGGAAAGAATGCACTTTTGTCAATAAGAACTGCTTATAAAAAATGTCAATAAAAATTCTGAGAACATAGGAAATATTAGGGCAAAAATTTCCAC
Source organism: Urocynchramus pylzowi (assembly GCA_013397555.1). Taxonomy (NCBI): domain Eukaryota; kingdom Metazoa; phylum Chordata; class Aves; order Passeriformes; family Fringillidae; genus Urocynchramus; species Urocynchramus pylzowi. The sequence goes on from VZRH01002005.1 coordinate 234,211, forward strand.
TATAAGTTTATGAAAATTGAAAGTGTTGGCAATTTTAAAGTGTTTTGGATTGTTGTAAAAGCTTGGTTTTAATGAATAACAATTAAGTGCACAATGTCTGGCCATTTTTATAGCATTTCTAATGATACAGCTATATGTTGATCTGATATTCTGAAAGTAATGTTTTGTGTGCCACAATGCATTTGCAGACAATTTATCCCCAAATGAAACAAAACACCTGTTGGCACAGCAACGGTGAGATGAAATGGGTTCAGTAAGTCTGCAAGTTTCTTAATTAACACAAAAATAGCATTATATCTGTATAGAACAGTGTTAAATTAAAGTTTTGTAGAGAGGTATAATACCATTTATTCAACTAATTGAGAAAAAAATGGCAATGGTTTATGAGCCCTTCTTCAAGTCAGTGTAAGAACTCGGAAAATCCTTAGTTAAGTATAGTCCTGAAGAATGTCTGTGTGTGTCTTTTTTCTCTTAAAAAAATATCCATTTGCCAAACCTCAGCCAAAGCTTCTTAAACTCTCTCATGCAGTGTCACACCTGTAGAAAAAGAAAAGCATTACTGCTGAAAATCCTCTACTATAATAACACAAAAAACTAAGAGAGGACATACTATTTTGACATAAATGAGAATAGAGTGGTGTTAATTGTAAGTAAAAAACCCCAAACAAACAAAGAAACAAAGCAACCAAAACAACAAACACCATAGGAGCAGTTTCATAAGGGAGTTGTAAAGGATCAAGTCTATAAATCTTAAAAAAACCCCATGGTTGAAACAATGCCTGAACTTTTCTAGGCACCAGAAGCAGAACCAGTGAAATCACAAAGCTTAGTAAGGGGAAACCTTTCTGAATTTATTTGTGGAGCTGTTGTGGATTGTGGTGGAGAAGAGCATGAAGTCAAATGACAGATTAGAAAATGTCACAGAATCCACAGGAGCAACTGGGAAGCTGAGTTTGCAGAAAGTCAGGTGAAAATACAACTTAGGAAAGCACTTTATTCATGGAAGCAGGTGAGAATTAGCATACATTTATGCACTAAGTGTATTAAGTGATAGATATTTGCATTGAACTGAATGACATATATTCCAATGCCATATACACTTCTAAATAGAGTTCTACTTAAAGCAAATGCTAAGGACCAGCTAAGGCTTTGCTTTTCACTGTGTTTGTGCATGCACTTCTGTCCTTAGCCATAACTACACCAGATGACCTCTGTTCCAAACTCACACCCAGTGTTACCCAGCCTGAGTCAGTCAAAAGGAGCTTGATGGTTGCTCTACTCTAGCAGTTCAGCAGCACAGGCAGAAAGAGGATTCACAGTGCAGGTTGAATCTCCAGGCAGAAGAATGAGAGAAGAGCACCATGGTGTAGGAACCAGGAGGGAGACACATAATTCCCAGGCCAGAACACTGAGATCATGAAACACAAAAAATACTTAAGTGTACTTTGCTGCAGTAACCATATAACAGCCAGACTAGTTACTAAAAGATTGTGTTTTTTATAGACATAGGGATGGTGAGGGAGGGGAACAAGGGAAGATCTAGGAGACACTGGACAGTGGAGGATGCTGTAAGACTTTGTGTGTTCACTTGTGTAAATGTTTTACCCAGGTGATGTTTTAACAACATTGAGTTTAGTCACAGCCCCCCACTGCCTCTGGGAGGCCCTGCCTCAATACCTGCCTCAATGCTGCTTTCTGGACATGCACTGCAGGCACTGGCTTCTGGTCTTCTGGTTTTCTGTGTATTTATTTGATTTATTTAATATTTATTTGATTTATTTGATAATCAGTGGTATTATTTGATTTAATATTCCTTTTCATCTCTCAGCGTCATATTTGGAAAAAAAAAATTAGCTACTCTTCACCAAATTCTCTAATTATTTATGGAATGAACACACCAGTACATTTCTTTTCCAGTGTTACAAGGAGAACAAACAACATGAAAAAGAACAACCTAAACTCTCTGTTCTTCAAGGGATACAAAAAGCAATGAGAACAGGACACAAATCAAACTATCATCTGGAGGAGAATAATAAATATATTCATAAAGTCTCCACATTAAGTGACTGAACACATAGCTCTTAACAGCAGAATTACAAAACACAATAAAAGTAAAACCTATCCTCATAACACATCAAAGGAGAAGACCAAAGAGACAGAACAAGCATACACTTCTTCATTATTAGATGTTGAGTACCTTGAGAATGATATTTAGAGAAACATATTTGGAGAAAAGGATTTGAATAGGGAAACATTTCTCACAGCAATGAAAAACATTACAATTTGAATTCAATAACAGCAAACAAAACAACCAAGCAGTCCGGGCAGGATTTGAAATGTGAACTGTGTTAATGTTAAAAGTATATTATTTCTTTGATGTTTTGCTCCTGCATATTTTGGAAACCAAGAAACTCATCATGACTATTTTTCAGGGCAAGGAGACCACTTGCATGCATAATTTTATCTTTACCAGAACAAATAGAAATATTTTCATTTGTCTGTCCATTTTTTCAGCAGTGCTTCTGATATACAAAGAAACAAAAATGTTAAGTTAATTTTTACCTGCTGCATATAGGCTCAGTTGTTCATAGGTGAATTTTTCAAAAACACTAACATTTGAAAGCAGATAGTTCATAAAATTGCTAATAAAAATATATATCATCAGATGCTTTAAAGCATATTACTAAATAATGAAAGTTTAAATAACCCCACCAAACCAAACCATTTTGTTCATTTTCCATTTATTTATGTAATAATTGCAGCTATCATTGCTGGGTAGATTATTGCTGACTATTTTTCACTTAGGGAATTCAGTTAGCACTTTAAATAAGCCAGCACCATATTTCACAGCTCTATATTCGTTCCTCCTCTCCAGTCTACTAGTTAATTTTTCTTAGAATTCTCTATCTTTGGTACATATATATGTCTTTGTAGTTCCAATTATGGAAACTCTTATTGATTCTTCAAATGTTCAAAATAAAACACAACTGTTCACTAGACAAATTAAATGATATTTTCATTCTGTAGAAACACCCTATATGATCACAGGGACAGATATGATATGGATAGGATAAAAAATGTCTGGTTAAAGTATTATGAATTTCCTTGCATAAGTTCTGTGCAGAGGTCATTTGTACAAAATATTGTCATTCTGTCATATAACACAGTCCAGTATTTCTTCACTCATCAAATAGATACAGTTACATTATGCTTTAGCTAAATCCATTAATTTTTATAATTTACATTATAAATTATGTGAATGACATTGAGGCAGATTTAGCTATTAATTCCCTGAAATCTGCCCCCATTTCTTTCCATCAAACCTTTGTAACATTCTGCAGTGGCACCTGAAATTTTTTTATGTTTTCAGTTTCTCAAAAATGGAAAACAATATTTTGTAAAGCATTTATTGATCTTTGCTGGGGCTTATTGACCTTCAGAGGGTCTTGGTGACTTAGGAGGGAAAATGTCAATTAAAAAAATAAAGCTAAAACCAAATGTCCCCAAATGAAATAGAGGAAAGAGAGAAGTGGAGAACATCAGTGATTACAGATGTTGGCAATAAAAATATCCACTTGGGTATTTGCACTTGGGACTGGTTCCTCCTTCTTACTGAGTAAAGAGGCAGAAGACCCTTGATTTAAGATAAATCCATTTTATCACCCACCTAAAAACAAGAAATAAAAATAATAGCGGAAAAATTTAAAGCAAGAGAACAAAAATAAAACAGTGGTTCTAGCACTGCCGCATGACTTCTGTTTCCAGAGGAAAAGTGTTCATGTAAACCTTCCTCTTATCTTTGCCTTTGCTCATTGAGAACCTCTGGGGCAAGTGGGCACAAGGAGCCAGGGAAAGCAGCAGGGAGTCATTCACAGGAGCCTGCTTTAGTCAGCACAGATCACCCCATCATCTGTTCCTCCTCCTCATCCTGAGACATGAGGAAAGGGGCTGCCCTTGCCTTCTGGCATCTCTTTGGAGAGATGATCGAAACAAATGGACACAGATATATCTGAGAGAGGAAAATAAATACACTTCTTCCTCTTGTAAGGTGTTTTCACAGGAAAAATAATCTAAAGTACAAGCTAGAAAAATTCAACCCTTAACACAGAAAGCCAAATTTACTTAACCATGTAAACAAGAAATCTAAAGCTTGAAAATTAAAGCCAATGGTAGCAATGCACTGGATTTCTCTGGATGCTGGATTTCTCTGTGGGTAAAATTCTTACATATTTTGCTTTTCCTTGCCATTATATAACAGTGGATGAACCACTAGGGAAGACCCCCATTACCATGAAAAATGGCATGGAAAACAAAGGCATGAAGAAACAAAACTGCATGTTATGGAGCTAATATCCTTCTGATCATCTACAAAACTTGATGGATTAGAGAGATGGGCAACCAACAACCATATGAAATTTAACAAGTGCCAGATTCTGAACCTGGGATGGGGCAACCCTAGCTGTGTATGAAGACTGGGGAACAAATGGCTGAAGAGCAGCACTGCAGAAAGGGATCTGGGGGTCCTGTTTGATGACAAGTTGAACATCAGTCAGCAGTGCCCTGGCAGCCAGGAGGGCCAGCCCTGTGCTGGGGGGCATCAGGCCCAGCATGGCCAGCCAGGCCAGGGAGGGGATTGTCCCACTCTGCTCTGCACTGGAGTGGCCTCACCTCACATACTGGGGGAAGTTCTGGGTGCCACAATATAAAAAATACATGAAACTATTAGAGAGCATCCAAAGGAGGGCCACAAGAATGGTGATGGGTCTGGAGGGGAAGGTGTATGAAGAGTTGCTGAAGGCACTTGGTCAGTTCAGCCTGGAGGAGCCTGAAGGGAAGACCTCATCACAATCTGCAACTTCCTGGTGAGGGTGAAAAGAAGGGGCAGGCACTCATCTCTGATCTCTAGTGACAAGTGACAGGACCCAAGGGAATGGCCTGAAATTGTTTCAGGGGACGTTCAGGTTGGATATTAGAAAAAGGTTCTTCACCCAGAGGGTGGTTGGGCACTGGAACAGGTTCCCCAGGGCAGTGGTCACAGCACCAATCCTGACAGAGCTCAGGAAGTGTTCAGACAACGTTCTCAGGCACATGGTGTGACTCCTGGGGATGGTGCTGTGCAGGGCCAGGAGGGCCAGGAGCTGGACTTTGATGATCCTTGTGGGTCCCTTCCAACTCAGTATGTTCTATGATTTTATGATTCTGTGATTGCATTTGTTAGCAATTGTTCTCAGTCTGTTACTCTAAATAATTTTTTTTTTATGCCAGAGTATTTATTTCCATAACATTACATCATGTTGCAAACACCACCCTTCCAATACAGCAAACTGCAAAAGATGAGAACTAAGTCACAAGCCTTTTCCCCAGTGGGCAAAACTTGTATTACCAATGTGGAGATCATGTGACCTATCAACAAATTAAATTTTGCAAACTTCAACACTCAGATATTAAGTGACCATTAAAACTCAGATAATCTTATATTAGAAAAAAAATGTTCCTCCTGAATTTGGCCTCTACTTCATACAATCCTCAATTGCTTGCTCATTTTATCCTGTAGAAGGAATATTTTTAGTCCTGCGGAACTGAGGGAAAAAAATACATATAATTATTAAATAATCACGAAATGCAAAGGCAAATGAAAGATTGCCTTAAATAAGAAGCACTCAAGTATGACTTGCACATCACCTCAAGACACTGTTCACTGTCAGGGGAGGTAATCAGATTTTTTAACCTTTAAGACTGAGCTATACACCCTCCTTTGACTTAGAGTTGAATAAAGACATGAGAATATAAAACAGGATTTAGGAGGACACTAGGAATTCTAAATCAAAAATTATGACCTAAAAAGGTTTGTTTATGCTCAACTAGACAGGAATGGTGATGGGCTGTCCTCAGAAGCGCAGGGACAGGTGGCTGAGGGACAGCAGTGGAGTGCAAATTGAGAGCAGAGCTTTCTGCATTCCCAAAGTCTTACAGAAACCAAAAAGGGAAATTTGAGCTCACCAGCTACAGAACTCCTGGCCTAAGCTCTCTTTGTCTCTGGCCTGGATGAAAGTTTGCTACACACCCAGATCACAGTATTGCAGCCAAAAAAACTGCTTGCCTAAATAGCTGCTTAGCCTGATTCTTCCTGCCCTGTCCCTGGAGAGGCTACCAGAGAAGCCTGGAGAGCCAATAGTGCTGTGGACATGCTCTATGGAATCCTCCTGAGGAATCATATCCAGGCTCAGAATCCTCAAAACCAGTTATTATTTGGCACAAAACCTATAAAATGGATGTTGTTGCTGAATCTATCTATGTTAAGTTAGAGAAGAGTAAACTAGAAATCAGGGCTTCCTGCCTTTATCTGGAGTTGTTCAAACCCACCATTCTCATCTCTGAATAGCAGCAAAACACTTCTCTTCAAAAACATTTCTCCATATTCATAAAACAAGATCCAAGAGGTGAAGAAGCAGGAGCACAGTGGTCAAAGTATACTTGTAGATGCAGAATCCTGAGATTCCTGCCTTTAGCACTGAAGCACTTCTGCCATATAAATAAATCTTACAAATTTACAGTAAAGGTGCTTTGGAGATCATGTTACATCAATCAACACCATCTCAATTTTAATTTTTTCCTTTTTTGAAATTCTACAAGATCACACTGAAAGAGGTTACAAATGTGGAAGTATGTCTCTGCATCAGGATCTTACTTCAAGTATCTACAGGTATGACTAAACACAGGAAAATGCAGTTTTAATGAAGTGAGGATCACACTGAGATTCTTTTTAATTAGAGACTTCATTTAATGTACCTGATACATTTACCAGGTACGGTGAGATCATCTAAAATCATGCACTAAACATAACACCATAGTATTTATTAGCACTAACAATAACAAAACTTTTGTTTCACTGATTTCTCATCAAATGTGTTCACAGTAGTTCCTGCCATTTTCTGACACTTGTCACGTGTTGTAAACTGACGCAGGTCAGCAGATTTTTTTGTAATCCTGATGAAACTTCAGCCAAAGCCTGGGGTTTCTGGTGCCCTCTGGACACACAAACAGCTTCAGAACCGGAAGACTTCAGAAACAACACAGCACAAAGGTCGATTTCTATCAGCAACAACAGTAGTATATTTTCACTTATTTCACTCTTTGGTGAAAAGAGTGAAAAGGCAGGTCCTCCAGCTCAACAAATGCTAGCAAAGCTAATTAATAACAGACAGCAAAACTGTCATAACTTAATGGTGATATGAGACCAGTTCCACAAATTCCAAGTTGTCAAGGTGTAACAATGAAATTTAAGCTGCAAAAACAGTATACCAAGAGATAATATAGTGATAAGAAAGCAATATCCTGGGATCTTGAGAGCTGGCTAAACATATTAAAAGAATTTTTTAAAAAGCCATGAAAAACCCATCAGTTCTTAATCTGCATCACTGCCATCAGATAAATTTATAATTTGGCTTTCTGGGTATAAGTTTGAACTATGTTTTTTTGATGAGTCTACATCTATTCTAATAGAAAGAAAGGATTAGTTTTCTGGTTTTTTAATATTGGCTTCTTTTGATGATTAAAGGCTTTATTTCTTTGCTGAAATCCAGCTTTTCTTCATTATCCTGTTGGTACAGGAGCTGAAACCAGCCACAAGGGACCAGCAGAGATCAGTCCCTTGCTTTAAGAGCTGTTGGTCCAGGCTTGGAGCTTACCCCTTGAGTCTCATTCTTTTAAGTTCCTTTGGAGAACAAGCTGGAAATTCATAAGAGCCAAGAATATGAAGGACATCACTCTGAGACCAAATTTAGGATGACTGAAGCACAGAGTGCCTTCCCTATCTGGCTTTAGCTCCGTGACCCCGGGACCGTGTCAGTCGGGACTAAGAGGGTGATAAATAAAAGGATGGGTGTGATGGAATTGTCCAAAAAGTAAAAGGGTTTAATGACAAAAAAAACAAACAGGAGAAGTCGAGTGGCAGTATGGGACTAATTCAAAAAACAGGATAGCAGGAGATATATATATACATGTATATGTATATATGTATGTATATACACACACATATGGTCAGTTGAGGGGCAGAGCTGAGGGTAATGGTCCAATCTGAAACAATGATTAGGAATATGGAAAACTCTACACCAAATGACAACCAATCAGGGGGAAGAACAGGGGAACCTTCTAGAACCACAACCTTATATGAACAGAACCATTACCATATTCTTTCCCAAGAGTCAAAGCTGCTGGAATGATGCTCACCCTAATCTAAGTATCAGTTAGGCTAAATACAGACTAGGTTCCTCTAATTTCAGGTGGATATTTTCAGGCAGCTCAACTCCCACAGCTGTCCTTATTGTGGATCAGAGCTAGCATACAAAGAGGTCAATAAGTAGAGTCTACTTGCATCCTAGGATGACTACAGGCTGACTACTAAATTTTGAAGTCAAATCCATCTATTTTTCCCACAATCATGCAGAAGAACCACAGCTCATCTCACCAGGTATACCTCCTCTTCCTGTCTGGGGGTTATCTATGTTTGGTACCAGAACGTCTGATCTGTACTGTGGAGATTTGAAGAAGGTCCTCTTTAATCTCCTTGCTAGTTTTTCCCAGCTAGGTGGGCTCATGATGCCTCAGGTCATCAGGGTGGAGATGCCACCTATAAATGGGCATGAGGTGTGATTTAACTATGGACAGTATATCTCAGGTTATCCGTGACTGTGAGACATGTGCTGCCATCAAGCAGGCCAAGTGGGTGAAGCCCCTGTGGTATGGTGGGTGGTGGTCCAACTAATAAGTGTAAAGAAACCTGGGAAATTGATTAAACCACATTGCCCCAAACATGCCAAGGTAAGCACTATGTGCTCACAATGGTAGAAGCCACCACAGAATGGTTGGAAACCTACCCTGTGCCTCATGCTATGGCCTGTAACACCATCCTGGACCTTGAAAAGCAAGTCCTTTGGAAGCATGATACCCCTGAGAAGATTGAGTCAGACAATGAGAGTAATTTCTAAAACAGCCTTATCAACACCTAGGCTAGGGAACAGGGCATTGAGTAGGTGTACCATATCCCCTACCATGCACCAGCTGGAGGCAAAGTGGAAAGATACAATAGATTGTTAAAAACCACCTTGAAAGCATTGGATGGGAGATCTTTCCAAAATTGAGAGCAACATCTAGCAAAGGCCACCTGGTTAGTCAACACCCAAAGTTCCACCAACCGAGCAGGCCCTACCCAATCTGAGCCCCTGCATACAATAGATGGAGACAAAGTCACAACAGTACATTTCAGAGATTTGTTAAGAAAAACTGTCTGGATCAATTCTGCTTCAAGTACAGACATGAGGCTGTCTTTGCTCAAAGACCAAGTTGCACATCGTGGATAATGTAGAAAGATGGAACAACATCATGTTTACCTCAGAAAAATCTTGATTGTTGAGTAAAAACCATGTATAAGTATCACTGTTTACTGAATGTCACTAGCAATATTTGTACATAGCTATATATGATATATATATATATATATAAATATATGTATGTATGTATAAATTTGTGTGTGTAAAGTTAGAATATATATTAGTTTTGTTAGTAAGCTGATGATATGGGGATAAGGGGTGGAATGTCCTAGGCTGTCTTTATGAGGCTTGTATCCCCAGTTGTCTGTTCTGTGCTGGATATTGAGTTCTGCACCTTTAAGACTGATTCCAAGAGTGAAGGGGGGAGAGGAAGCATGCAGTTTATTGCAGAAACTGCACTTGCTCCCACACATTCCTGCTCCACGAATTCCTGCTCCTGCAGCATGGACAGTGGGAGAGAGCTCTCCTTTGCTTTTAGCTGGTTTTTTTTTTTTTTTTTAACTTAGCTGAGGCCAGAAGTTTTTTGGAACTATTCAGATATTGTTCAGTCCAGGAGCACCAGAACTTTTGTCTGGGGGCCCCCCAAGCTGCACTGCAGCCAGGACACTGGACCTGAGCCCCAGAGAGAGACACCCAAGCCCTAGAGAGACAGAGAAAGCCAAAAACACACCCACAAAAAAACCTCTGACCTACAAAAAAACCTCTGACCTACAAAAAA
>VZRH01002005.1:244362-323798 GCA_013397555.1 Urocynchramus pylzowi
AAAAAAAAAAAAAAAACTGTCTAAATTTGCCATCTCTTCAGAACAACAAAAAGTTCCATTGTTTAATATTATTCATATTTTCATGTTTGTGAGTACTTTGCTTGTTAAATAAACTATCTTTTCTCTAAAAAAATCTTTTCGGAACCTATAGAAAATGAAAGACTGCTTAAATTGGCTTCCTAAAAAGACCCCATTTGAAAGTTTCCTCCCAAATTTGCCCAAAACCAGGACAACATGGTTCAATAAGCAGCAATAAACACAATGGCACCATGTACTCCCACTAGCAGCCAAGCTTGTTAAGAATACTGCAAAGGACAGGAGAGGTGTGGGGCCTTTTATAAATGTTCAGCTTTATTTTCACATCCTCGAAATAACCCAGAATCGCTGTGAAGGATTTCCATGTAGATATTCAGTTAAAGTTTCAAATATTCTGGTTTCACTCCCATAATTACCAATATAATTGGGATTGTAAGATGCAAGACCTCAATCTTTTCTGTATCTAGGCTGAAATGAAGATTTTTGCTGGCCTTTCAGAGTGTCTTGTCATCCCATGCTTGCTATATGAATGCCTGAATTTTCAGATTCTTAGAAAAAATTACAACTAAAAGTCCACAAGCTGTCTAAAAAAAAAAAAGAAAACCAAAAAAACCCAACCCCCCAAAAAAAAAATCCTGATTATTTCACCCTAACTTCAACATTTCAGCTTCCATAACTTCTAAAGAAAAATATATAAAGTTTTGAGATGTATAGATATAGATATGTATTTAGTTTTAGAATGATTGATTCAAAACAAAAAAATAATCAAAATATCTAGTTTATAAACTGTCAAAATGAACTATTTCCCATTAGAAAATATTATTTATGGTGGGGTGGAACTATATGCCAAACTTGGCATAACATCACAAATAGCTGTAGTCAATCAAAAAATATGGTTTTGGATAAATGAGGTATTTGTGTTTTCATAAAAAATTACCCACTGATGTTCTCCACTGATTGCTTAAACCTAAGGTTTAAAAATTTTTCATTTGCTTTTTTGTGATATTGTTCCAGTGCTCTTGGAATTGCTTTGAAGTCTGATGATCTGCATTGTGAGCAAATTTGGCTTTAGCTTTGTACTCTGTTTGTACTCCAGAATACAACAATAAAGGCATGTCTAAAAAATGGATTTTTTTTTTCCCAAATAATTTTTCTTGTTAAGTTTAGACACGTAGATTAATAGCTTTAGGTATGATTTTATACACTATATTTGTTCTCATAGAGCACTTTCCCCATCCTATATGAATTACCTGTTCCTGATTCAGACAGGCTTTTGCTCCCCTCAGGGTTCAAGACCCAGTATCCTGAATGGTTGCTGCCCACAAGCTAATGTATATTATAATTACTCTAGATGGTATGAACTCAAATAACCCCCCTTTAAGCAGATCAACTATTAATGACTTCCTGGAGATTCCAAACTCACTCCCATTAAATATTAATTGTAAAACAACTTATTACCCTTCTGAGAGCAAGAATAATATCTCCTTAGTGACCTCATGCATTCTGATGATGGCTAATTCGAGACTGATGGGAAACAGTGGAGCTCAGTGGAGAACAAAGGTGCACAGTGAAATTTTATGATGCCAGTGGCACCACACAGGAACCTGTAGGGCTGCAGTTTACTTTGCTGTTATCCACTGATATCGATCTTCACCTCAATATGTAAAGTCACTTGGATGCAAAGTAAGCTTTATATATCAAGTCAAGGATCCAATGATCTCTAAAGGACTGAATACAGAACTTTGGAATACTCAGTCAGTTATTAAGTATTAAACTGTCTCCTCTTTCTCTGTTACTCAACTTTTACCAGGTCTTTCATTTTTCATATAAAGGAGACAAATTCAGCCTCATGCAGCACATGAAGCACAGCTGGATTTTGCTGTGAAATTTACTTCTTTATGGAGAGGTAGAAAAAGAATCAACTGCCCACAAAACAGCAGTCTATAATCTTGGCCTGCTCCCTGTCCTGGAGGAAAAGTCTGTGTGGCTGCAGGCACAGCCTCACACACCAGCCCATTGTCCCCAGGTGGGGATGTAGCCCTGAGCCCCTGTGCAGGGCCAGCCAGCCCTTCATCCTGTCACATCTGCTGCTTTTCCTCCTGGGCCTCCAGTCAAGCCTCCCACAGCATCAGTGAGTTTGATATTGCAAGAATCTCAGACTGTGATTGACATCTAGATGCTCCACTGCTTTTGTTTGATGCACTGTTGATGCCTCTGGTATGTGTGTCCTAGAGAGAGCAGAGGGTTCTGTAAGGTTGTGTTTGCCATGCTGAGGAAAAGCTTCCATCTGGGTGGGAGACTGGGGTGCTGTGATGTCTGCTTGGCAAAACAACAGACTAAGAGGAAACAAAAAATAGAGGAGAGATGATAAGTAAGCTTTAGGCCTGAAACCATTGTAATTGAAAGAAAATACAAAGCACAACATCAAATAAACATGGGGATAGTCCTGCATTTTCTTTATACCTTCACTGAATATATGAAGGTTGAAGTTGAAAGAAGGTGAAAGTGAGCCAGCAACATAATTTGCTATGACAAAAAATACCTCTTTTCTAAACTAGCAGAATTAACCTCATAATAAATCCACTGTGATGAGCTTAAGGGCTGCAGTACTACAGCTGAGAAACAGTGCACTTGGATATTTTAAGCTGATAAGATTTTGTGGCACCTGGAGGTTGACTCCTCAGCAGTGATGCCAAAAGCCACAGCACTTAACAGTGGGTGCTTCCGACCCACTGGCACCAAGAGCTTATGGTTAAAAATTTTATTGTGTGTTTTCCAAGCCTGCTATTTGATTAATGCACTGGTCTTGCAGTATTGAATGAAGCTTTAAGTGAATTTAAGATCCACTATCTCAAAGGCCAATAGAGTCAAGCTATTTCAAAGCTATTTCATATAAATAAATAAATAAATAAAACCAAACACATTTCCTCATGTTTGAAAGTCTCAGGACCAAGTTTTCCTTATAGATTCTGAGCACTTAGTTCTGTTTTTTCAATCTGTCACTCTAGTTAAACCTAGAATTAGAAATTTCTGAAATATTAGCTGTCAGACCTAGGTACCAGGTTTACATAAAGCATGAGAAATGTAGGATTGACCACTAGAATATGTATTTAGAAGACTTTTAAAAAGCCAGTCTTTAAGCACTGCAAAGTTAATTGACTGGTAAACCAAGTGGGATGTGTTAAACAAGAAATTTATAGTGGTTTGGTTGCATAATCGATAGAAATTAATTAAATCAAATTTAAAAATTGTGCTTGACAATAAGACATTCAGACTACATCTGGATAAGATCAGGCTTGTCACAGGTTCACTGAGATGCACTTTCCTCTTCTGGTATTACATATCTCCCAGGTGTATCAACCTGCAATGGTTTTTGCAGGTAATTATGCCCAAACAAAGAAAAATAATCTAGCCCTAGTGCTTTAAAAAGACATACAGATCAGTAATATAATATCATCTATGTTTAAAGCCCATGTAAGGAGCAAACTAGATAACGAGGATTAAAGGAGTAACAAATTACAAAACCTCAGTTAGGAAATGTAGAGGAATAGCAATGGTTGGTAAATTTTCTTACCAACAAGCAAGGAAAATCTATCCCTTACTCAGCTGTGAAGAGCACAAAACATTTAACTCCATTTTCAATGAAAAAAAAGGAAAGATTTGCCAACCAAACAGCAGGAGAGAATGAACAAAATCCAATTGTCCTAGAGGAAGCTGCTGAGAAACTTTCTGAGCATATCTATTACTTTTCATAATTAACAGACACTTGAAACGATAGACATTTAAAAGGACTGGAGGAGAGCCACTATTAAAAACTGAATAAAAGCAGGGGCTGTGGGAATTCAAGTGCACTTAGCAATTCCTGGAAACAAATATGGAACAAATTTGAGACTGCCAATTAAATTTAAAGACTATGGAACTGTTCACCATCAGTCAGCATGAATTCGTAGAGAGTAGGTCTTTTCAAATCAACTATTCCTTTCCTGTGTCAGGATTTCAGGTCTAAGGGATATAATCAAGTTTTATTTTTATATATTTGGGATTGTCTTAGAATTATGACAATTCTGTTTCTGATTTTTGATCTCAAGATCTTGGAACTAAAAGACAGCAAAATTATTCAAAACTTTTGAGATCCCTGAGGGATCTCAAAATACAAATCATACTGAGAATGTAGTCAGAAATGGAGCTTTAACCATAAGCCCAAAAGGAATTTTTTCTTGTCCCCTATTTTTATCTGAGCTAAAGCTAAAAAAATCTTACTAACATGGTAACTTACAGGATCAAAGAGTATACTTTATAGTTCTGTTACTCTAACAGGGAGTAGTAGATCTGAATCACTTGGTAGATGATCACAAAGTAATATAAATACATTTTATATGCTCAAATATAACACAAGATAACTAGGAACCCAGAGTGCAGGTTGTACAAATTTCTGTCTAGGAAATAAATAATTCAGAAAGAGACTAAGAGGTCATCATAGGTAATTGTCTCAACATGAGTTCACAGCACAAAGCTGTGGCAAGAAGTTCTTGTACATTTAAAAAAACTAACTTCAAGGGGATGACAGCAACATGGGGTGGGGGGGCAGGGGTGGGGCAGGGTGGATATCTTTCTGCACAGCACAGGTCATGAATTTCCTGCTATGATCATCTGGTCACATCTCTCCTAATCAGCTCCCTGCCACTGCAGAGGCCTCAAACTCACACCGTGGTCTCTCCTGTCTTTTGCCAGTGGCACACACTACCTAACTCTCTTATTGACCAAATTTATTATTATTTAGGCCAACCATACAGCAGCTTTGGAGTCAGTATTGAAGTTTCTAGATGAAAATGTAATGAAATCATGTCATGGGTAAGGGGCATCAAGCTTCAACAGCAGAAGCCAACATTTCGTCCTTCCCAGGTGGGGTGAGAAGAGGCCAACTGTGTTAATGCACACAGCATTTCTCTTATCAAGGGCAGAAAGAGCTCCTGAGTACACTTTTCCCTGTGATGAGGGACAGTCAACGCATGGAGCTTCAGAGCGTTTGCACCTCAGAGCTTTTCTGTGGGATATTATCCTCCCAGAGAAGCCAAATCCAAACTGCATAAGGGTTGGATGCAGTAAAAGGGCTACAGATTGGCACCCCTTTAGTCAGATGTATCTTGTCAGCTTTAAACTCTAGAATTTGGTGATACATATTGTGCCAGTATTAATTTCATAAAATTATAATTCTGCCAGAGAGAGAAAACATCAGGCTGACAGCTCTACACCAGCTTTGCAAAATGAGTGCATGGATTTTTATACTTGACTGTAAGTTGAAATGTGTGGGCAAACTCTTTAGAACAGGTTCCTTCTTTATGGTACCCCAGGTTTAACAATCAACTATTTAATGTCATATTAACAATTAACTATTAGTTTATTGTTTATGTCTGATTTCATTCAGAATCTGGTGTTTCATATATTCAAAAGGCATAGAAACAGCATTTTCAGAGCAATGCTTTATTTGGGTATCTCTTCTCGCAAGTATTTGAAAAAGTGTGTTTATAGAACAAAAGACACAGACTCATAGTTTTGTGACCAAATTTGAATTCAATGAATGACTACCAGCTCTTTCTGAGAGAGGATTTCACCTGTTTGCTCACAGCATATCACTATTGCTCTGCATTTCTAATGACCAAGAACCCATCCCACCCCCTCCTGGAGACTCCATTTAGCCTCATTCTAAAACTTGGGAAGAGTAAACTTCCAGTGTGGTGGAGACAGAGAATACTTCCCCACAGGGAGACTTCCTGTCTTTCTAGACTTGTGTCTATTCCCTACCTCTTTGGTTTCTCCTTCAGCAGTTTATTTTGATATAACTCCTAAATTCAGATAGTATAAAAGGGAGTTTAAAAGCATGTAATTTAAAAAAATCATTTCTGCAGTTCTTTCATTCTTTCACTTCCCCTAAAAGGATTGCATAAAGCGTTTAATACTTTATGTTTGTAGAAAGATATTAAAGGTCACTTTTTTTTTTTAATAAATCAGAAATTCAGAGAAAACGGGGAAGTAAGAGAGATAACTTGGTCAAATCATTAGCACAGTCCTCTAAAAATGTGGTTCAATGCATAATCAATCATTTTTGTCTGATCTTTATTACTCTCCTAGGGCCTGAGTAAAGTAGAGATGATAAAACACCTGGAGTATTATTAGCTGGAATTAATTGATCTTCATGAAGGTCCCTTGCACTACAGATATGAGGGTCTTAAAAGTCATGCCAGATGGACATTTCTTGAGTTGATGCAAAAGAATCACTGTCATGATTCTTCCCCATTCCACAGAAAAGGGGACTGCTTTCTTCTTACAGATCATATATAGACTAATTTTGTTAGAGGAAAGAACCATTCAGGAAATCTGGAGTATTCAAGTGCTAGTGCCAGGAGGCTGTGAAGAGAAGAATCTGGCTTTGCTTCAATCCATGGGAAATATTTCCAAGATTATATTCTTCAGGTTATACAGAAAACAAAACAAAACACTTGTTCTTTCAAAAATTTCTCTTCCTGAATGTTAGCTCTTGACTAGTTGAGTTTCAAGGCATAAATATTTATGTTTATTGAATGTGAAATGCTCAGTTCAGTTCTTTTGCAGCACGATCAATGTCTCTATTGTAAAGACTCTGAAGCAGCAATCACTATGGATTTAGGGGGATATTGCCCACTTTAAGAAAAATACATTGGGAGCAATAACCCAGTATCTGTTAAAGAAAGTCTCCTGCTGATCCTTCTTCACTGTGTGAAGCCCTTGCTTTTGTCCATGGGTAATTTGGTAAAGGTCCATAGACTTCCCCTGAACAGACTTCACCATATCACAGATAAACATCAACAATAACTGATGTTTATTTAATATTCCATAGGTAGAATTACCATCCACTTCAGTCAGGCCAGTCCAGAAACTAAGTGTAGGGGTTTGACCTGGTCTGGAGGCCAGGTGCTCACCAAAGCCACTCTATCATTCCCTTTCTCAGCTGCACAGGGCAGAGAAAATGTAGCAAAAGATTCATGAGTTGAGATAAGGGCAGGGAGAGGTTACTCACTGATTACAGTCATGGACAAAACTGACTCCACTTAAGAAAATTAGTTGAATTTATTACTGTGAAAATCAAACTAGGATAATTAGAAATAAAACAGATCTTAAAACCAACTTCCCCTAACCCTTCCCTCCTTCATGGGCTTAACTTTATTCCTGATTGACTGCCTCTGCCCACTCAGTGGCACAGGGAGATGAGGAACAGAGGTTGAGGTCAGTTCATCACACATTTCTGTCACTGCTTCCACCTCAGGGGAGAATTCTTCACACCCTTCACCTGCTCCACTGTGTAGTACCTCCCATGAGAGACAGTCCTCCACAAACTTATCCAGTGTGTGTCCTTCTCACAGGTCCCTGAAGTTCTTCATGGCCTGCCCCAGTGTGGATCCCTCTGACAGGATGCAGTCCTTCAGGAACAAGCTGCTCCAGTATGGATTCCCCATGAAGTCACAAGTCCTGCCAGCAAACCTGCTCCATCATGGGCTCCTCTCTCCAAGGATTCACAGGTCCTGTCAAGAGGCTGCTCCAGTGTGGGCTTTCCACAGGCCACAGCCTCCTTCAGGCCTCAGTCTGCTACGTGTGGGGTCTTCCATGCACTGCAGATGGTTCTCTGCTCTACCATGGACCTCCATGGACTGCAGGGGGACAAACTTCACCATGGGCTGCAGGGCTACCTCTGATCCAGCACCTGGAGCACCTCCTCCCTCACACTCTTCACTGATTTTGGGGCCTGCAGGGATGTTCCTCTCACATATTCTTACTCCTCTCTTCTCTGACTACAATTACTTCTGCACAATATTTTTTTCCACCTTCTTAACTCTCTTATCCCTGAAGTGCTACCACTGCTGCTGAAGAGCTCAGCCTTGGCCAGTGGTGGGTCCATCTTAGAGGCAGCTGGCATTGGCTCTGATGGACACAGGGAAGCTTCTGGCAGCTTCTCAGAGGTGCCAGTCCTGTATTCCTCCCACTACTAAAACCTTGCCAGCTAAGCCCAATACACTAAGCAATCTATTTCTCATCCATAGACTATTTTGAGCCAGGGAATTCTTGTGACTCTTCTCCCATTTCTTCTGTGTTCTCCATTTGTGGTGCAGCTCTGCAATGTCTTTTGGAAACACTGCTAGTCACAATCAGGAAAGCATCTCTGTTTAGTCTGTGAAGGCTTAGGAAGCTGACAATATTAAGCAATGTTGAGGTCCACAGGACTTCAACCAGGGCTACTTCAGAAACTATGACAAATTTGAAGACTACAGGCTATCGATAAATTAGCAAGATGACTCAGAATGAGCAATAAATAGATATTAATTTAAATCATGCTGACCATAAGTTTGAAGACAGAAGAATTCATGGAAGTTTAGAAAATTATATTCTATAACATATACAACCTGAAAGAAGGCAATTATATTCCGTGATTTTATTAAATTGCACAGTAATTTAAAAATACAATTACATTTTAAATGAACAATTGAAAAGAATAATTCTATTTCATTATGTCAGCTGGGTTGCTCAGATGAACACTGTGTACTGCTGGATAGGTGCAGTGGCATAATGTGATCAGTTTAAGAAAATCATGATTAGCAGCCCCATATGCTGGAAGATAATTTATTACTGCTGCTGGCAACTGACATATTTAAAACTCATTAGTTGGAAATGGGATAGAAATTGGGGAGAAAAATAGATCAAAAGGTAACACTCATACCTTAAAACACCCTTTTCCAACTTCAATCCACCAAGAAACTTTTGGAATTTTTTTTTAATTTGATAACATAGCTAAAGATAAGTCAAGCTGCTCTAGAATACTTTGATTTCTTAAAGCACCCATTCTGCAGTCCTTTGATCATCTCTGTGGCCCTCCTTTGGATTCTCTTCCATCTATCTGCATCTTCCTCAAATTGTGGAGACATAGTTAGAATCATGGAATCATAGAATATCCTGAGTTGGCTGGGACCCACAAGGATCATCAGGTCCAGCTCCTGGCCCTGCACAGCACCATCCCCAAGAGTCACACCATGTACCTGAGAGTGTTGTCTGAAGGGTGCTTAGACTCTGCCAAGCTTGGTGCTGTGACCACTGCCTTGGGGAGCCTGTTCTAGTGCACAACCACCCTCTGGCTGAAGAACCCTTTTCTAATATCCAGCCTAAACCTCCCCTTATACAGTTCCATACCATTCCTTTGGGTCCCGTCACTGGTCACCACAAAGACCTCTGTGCCTGTCCCTCTACTCCCCCTCATGAGAAAGTTGTAGACAGTCATGAGGTCTCCTCTCAGCCTGACAAGGGTTGAATAGAGTAGGATGATAATTTCTCTAGGTCTGACAGTAATGCCCCTGTGGATGAAGCCCAGGAGCTGATTTGCTTTCCTTGTTATGTTGGTGCACTGCTGACTCATGTGGCTTGTTGTCACCAGGACCCCCATGTCCCTTTCAGTCTCAAAAATTCTGTGCTGTTCTCTTTGGTTATGCAGGTGCAGGGCTTTGAATTTTGCTTTATTAAACTTCATCTGTACCTTCATCTCTGTACCTGAGAGTGTGAGCACAGTCTTCCAGCCTGCTCTGGTCTCTCAATTCTCTGTAAGATGTCACTCCCTTCTGACGTGTTCACCTCACCACTCATTTTGAATCATCAGCAAACTCCACCTTTTTATAAAAATTATATATTCTTATATTTGATGTAATACTAATGGAAAGACCTTCAAATGTATTCTATACAGGTGACCCAGTTATTAGAAGACAATAATTTTACATTACCTCCTTTGCACACTTTAAAAATATCTCAAGAAAGAGAAATTGAACAAATAGATCAGAACTTCATGTGGTAATATTTCAAATATGCTCCAATTTAGCCTCTAAATCACCACTTGTAGAATCATTCACATGCCCATAAATAACCACCTTGTTGAAAACAGACTGTGTGATGAAGAAGAAAATTTCACTCCCAAACTTGCAATTAGAGCTAATGTCAACTGCAGGTATTTGAATCTCATTAATGGACAGAAAGTGCATAAGTTGTTTTTTAGCTTTTTAACTACATTGATAGAATTTAGAGAAAGACCTTTTGGTTGTGTAAATAGCTGCATTTGCCACATGTGGCAAAATGTGGATGAGTCTAGCTGCACCTTACAAGTCTGAACAATACCCATCTCTCCCCTTCTGACCCATCTCCTCACAGTCTCTTCTGCCTGATTGATTTGCTTTTCATCCTCACAGTGATTTACTTTCTGGGGACAATGATGTTGCCCAAGACAAAGTTCAAGCACAATATTTCTGATAAATAACATTCACCTTTATGGAAATGCTGGTAGTCATTAAAAGTTTTGCATAAATTTTAGGATTTCTGAGAGACCTTTTAAGTAAATACTGTTTATTCACCATCCTAAAAGTTCTAAAACAGAAAGAAACTTTTTCTGAAGACATCTTTCAGACTTGAGGTGTTGGGAGATCTGTTCTCAGTAATCCAAAGAAAAAATCCCTGAGGTTAACACACTTCAAGTTTGCACCATTACAAAACAGATTTGTTTGATGTAAAGAAATCTGTCATCCATTCTATGAAGAGACATTCAATGCAATTCAAAACAGACTTGATCAATAGAGCTACAGACCAATTGTGTGTGTCATGATAAAATGAAATTCCACTGAAATAAACTCATTCTTTGTGGCATTTAACTTATGATATCTGGATGTCAATTCAGAATTCTCTCTCACAGAGAGCATATTTTCAAGTGGGTTTTGTTTCTAGTAGCTCTAGGAAGATTCTGTTCCCAATCTCAGTCCATTTTTTTGTTCATAATTTCACTTAGGCTTAATTTTCCTTTTAATCTATTGTTACTACTTACATGTCATTTTAACATTGTGCATAATTCTTCATACTCCTTGATATTAATTAGTTTGTAGTTGAATTCTCACTTCTTCTATGTTATTTAAAAACTCATGGACATTAATTTTCAATCTTAAGCAAAAAAAAATGGGCATACTTCTTGTCCCAGATCAGATTTTTTCTTACAGTGGACAGTAGCTGGTGCTTGTGGGAGAATAAAGAACATATGGTTATGACCCTTTTCTTGACAGATGACAGTAATCAGTAGTGTCGAGACTCCTCAAGCTGGAGGTTACCTCTGGGCCACTGTATTTCATACTGTTATTATTCATGAATTTGCCTAATACCTTTTTGAACCAATTTATAATTTTGACCTCCTCACAAATTGAGAGTCATCATTTAAATTACATATAGAGGGGAAAATGTGCTTCATGCCTTTTAAGTGCTGCCTTTATTATTTCACTAAGTCTCCTTGTTCCTGACTGTGGCACAAAACAACCACTTCTTTACACTATTAATGTGTTCCTGACCTTTATCATGTACAGTGACTTTTTTTTTTTTTTAATTGAAAGTTCCCTACAACGGTAGGGAAGCTTTTCATACTTTGATACTTTTCTTCATCTGAATCTTTTTAAGATGGAAGGATCAGAACACATAGAACACATACAGTAAGTAAATAAGTTTTTTTTTTCCAAACTCTTTCCAAGTTCTAATAAATCTGTTTTTTCAGGGCTTCAGTCCTGGCTGTAACAATGCATTAGCAGTTACACATCCCAGAATTAAAATGCATCATGCAAGTGACAGACAAGGAAACTTCAAGCTGGAGAAAACACAGGAAAGTTGTCAAAACATTGTAAGCCTCTCTGTGCCAGGGACAGGAAAGTGACAACAGCATGAAAATTACAATTATTCAGGGCCAGAGTTCCCCTCAGCAGCATTAAGGATGTGTTGCAGCTGTGAAGAGATGCAGATATTGTTTCTCAAGAACAGAGAGACAGAGGAATGGAATAAATAAAGAGTTTTCACTCTCAGCTGGAACAGAAACGTTGCCAGTAAACACTGAAAACAATGAATCATGTGATCTTACAAAAATTACCAAGATCCTAAACCTGCAAGTCTAAGGAAACTCATTGACAGCAAACTGCCTCATCACTTCTAACAGCCCTGCTCACAGTACTGTGACTACTCACAAACACAAATTTTTGCAGTTTCAGGACACAATTTCTAGATTACTGGCCAATTTTCAGCAGTGAAATAAAACCAGCATTTATCCTACTGCTGCAAGCTGCTGTACCACTATTTGGGACAGCACACTGAACAGCACCAGAAAGAACCTTGATTTTACCCCATACTGGGTAACCTATAAGATAAAAGCTTATATGTTCAGTTCTATGAGTGGGCCAGGACATACATGCTTGATGACATCTTGTTTTACTAATGTGAAATATACTTTTGTGGGGTTATGGCTTGTGATTTATGCCTTGTGCTTGACTGCAGAATATGCACCTTTGCTCAGCAATCCACTAGAGAGGAGCCCAGAAGGGTGCCCTGCCTCACTTCCTTCCCCGACCCCCATCAGGGGAAAGGTGCAGATCTGTTGTAAGTTATTTGTACACAAGCTGTCTTAAGACAGAAAACACTGTAAAAAAAAATGTAGAAAAAGCTAGAACCAATTGAAAAGGTGAATGTGAAGTCATCAACTACATCTGCCACAGAAGCATATTATTCTGTACCGTTGACCAGTAGAAAATAATGACTCATAAAGATATTTTCTTATTATGATATTTTAAAGGAAAAAAAACCCAACAGAATTAATCTTAAATTAATGGAATTAGGCCACAATGTCAATATCCGCAGTCCTGTTAGAATAACATTCAACATTTTTTAAAAATAATCTCATAATCTCAGAAAAATCTCTAGAAATCGTAATTTGTGTTGCATAGGAAAGAAAATAAATTCCTTTTTTTTCTGAGCCTTTCTGTCCAAAACACTTTTAAATATGATCCCTTTATTTGCAAGGTGCAGGAGGGCCAGGCAGCGAGAGAAATAAAAGGAAACCAGCACATATTTCTTTAAGTGATATTTTTAAGCCCCCTTCTTTCCAATTCTTTTTTCTCCATATTCCTTGTCTTGTGACATTTGGCAAGGCAAAGCCTGAAAACTCTATTATTAGTTAGTGAGAAAATGCAGCAAATGGCTTAGATGGCTTAGCTTCCACATTCCCCTTCTCTTACACACAGTGTTATCCTGCAGCTCACCTCCCTTGAAAGGTGGGAGAAGAAATTCTATGTTTTGAAGCCACTGGTGAGATTGCAGTCAGTGAGGCAGGGAGGGAGTTCAAGTCCATGGGAGGAAGGACAGAAAAAATAGAGCAATGTAAATGGTGCACTGGAAGAAGCCTAATTTACTTGCAATTGGTTGGACTGTGGGTTTGCAAGCATCACAAGGAGATTTCTGAGCAATAGCAGCTAATATATGCTTAGAGACCGCCTACTAAAATTGCATTTCTAGTGCTACTTTTGTCTCTGATTCACTCCTGAAAGGCAATTTCATTTTCTCTGACATGCCACTGCCAGTGAGTCCTTCAGGGCTCACAAACTGACAGGTAGAGGAAAGATAAAGGCAGAAATACTTCTTTCTCAACAGTATTTCAATAAACCTTATTAGTCTATTTCTCATCAGGCCTTTTCTTTTTTCCTTCTCTTTCATATTTGCTGACATAGGCTTTAGAGGTTAAAAAGGAAACTGTGGCAGGAAATCCACCCTGTTAAAGAAAATGCAGTGTAACATAAAGTACTGTTTGAAGCAAGTATCACCACATAGAAGAAAAACATTTCTATAAGTAGTATAAAAAAGAGAAAATATTTGTATAACACCAGCCAAGTAATAGGATATTTTTATTCACAACCATTGTGGTTTATTGGAGAGACACATGAACATCTCTAAAAAAAAAGCCCAAAACAACCAACACCCAGAAAATGGATTCTTTTTAGCTGTTAGGCTAAAATGTATCAGAAAAGTCCTGTGGCGAAGGACATTTGAAGATGTCTGAAATAACTGAAGATTGCCGTTGCTGTTGTCCCAGTGGAATTTAATTTTTCACATTTATGATTTTCTACGAATTCTGGGGAAACCTTGGTGTTATTGTTTTACCCCACAGAATTGAGATGTATAAGAAGATCTTGCTCTCTGCCATTTCCCCACTTTGTCCAGCTGAGCACAATGGCTCCTACATGAGGTTGCCCAGACGTGTGGATGACACATCTCTGGAAGTGTTTAAGGCCAGGTTAGATATGGGGTGTAGCAACCTGGCCGAATGGAATGTGTCCCTGCCCATAGCAGGGGCTTGGAGCTAGATGAGCATTAAGGTCCCTTTCCAAGCCAGACTATTAGAAAATTTTATGATTTAATATTATTCACCCAAACAAGGTACTTTTTTGCGTACCAGGTGAGCACTGATATCAATTTTTTATAGTTTAGATGACATTTTCACAACAGTGTTGAGTATGGAAAATATCTTGCATTGTTAAAACATTTTATCAGTGTAATATTAGATGAAAATTATCTATTCACACACCATTTTCATACAGCTTGTTAATGAGAAATATCACTTAGAATTATAAATTAACCATTTCTTTATGCAAAAACTTCAGTTTTCATGCTACTGAAGTACAATGTCCACTTACATATTTGACTTAGAAATTTTTCCTTTAAAAGAAGTTTGAATTATTGGAGCTTTTCTCTGCATTCAATTTCTACTGAATGTCTACAAATATAGCCCCTTACTGATAAGTCTCTTAAGGAATGTTCTGATTGTCATTATTCCAGAAGAGGAAGACAGGTATTTGTAGGTGACATACCTGTCACAGGAATGATAGTTGAGCTACAGGGTTTTCTTCTACAGGAAATCACTGTTATGATTACTGCCACTTTTGGATTTAAATGCAAGTGTCACCCTTGACTTTCCTTTAGTACATCAGAAACAAAGGCAAGCAAATAAAATCCCATAAACCTCTTTGCCTCAAATTAGGAAAGAAGAGCCCCATTATTTCAATTCTAAGCAGTTAAAGTACATTAATATCCTATATGCCTTATTACTGAAAGACATTTGTGGGAGGTAGAATAAAAGGATGTCTTTTACAGAAACACGAGTGAAATTTAACAGGTCCTTTTGGTCTCCTTTTTGAATCCAAGTATTTTTTAAAATCAAACAAAAAATTAGCCCAGAATAAGCAAATGCTTTTATGTTTTTCTGGGCATAAGTTAACATGAAAATTTATGATTTTTCTGTTATTTTCCAGCAACCTTTTCTGTCATAGTTTCCTGTCCTTCCTTCTTTGCTTGGCAAAAGCTATTAACAGTTTGTAGCATTTCCAAAACACTCTGAAATATTGCTCAGGAATATGACTTCTTCCAGGTCCTTGCTCATTGCCAGCGATTTTTTATCCCAAAAGAAAAATCTTTTGAAAAATAATGTCCTTTGAAAACTTATTCACCAGACTGAAGACTGTGTTAAACTTTCCTCTCCTTTCTCTGAATTTTTCAGATTTAGAACTGATAATATTCAGAAGGAGTAATGACTTAAATTATTATTTCTCATCACTACTGCATTGGTAGAATAAGGAATGATATGCATGACATTGCTGTTTTTTCAATCTCTGCATTTTTAATTTTTTTAATTCCAAAAGCACAGCAAAACAAATAAAATTTCAATGCCAGTTTAAGGCTGAGTGTCTCAAAACTGTTCCTGTAGAACTAGGCAACCAAATAGGCATTACCACAGATAAAAGACTCATCCTAAAGACAAGACTGCAGAAGGTAATAAAAAGGAAACAGGACATGATATTATCTTTGAATTACCCATGATTCACTATCGTTTTACCACAGCAGATATCCTTACAGACTTAATTTTCCTTCATACTACTTCAACAGCAACTGCTGTACATACACTGTTCATAAATCACAGTGAAAATGCACTGTAAGAGCAAGCAAGACTCTGCATTGTAAAGATAATTCCGCAATAAGAACCTCTATTCAGACTAGTTTCCTTTTATTTTTGTAAATACCTCTACATTTTCAAGTGGTTACTACAGGGCATGCACACATAAGTAAACTGAAAATTATTGAAAAAGCATCAACATTAGGGTAGAAGAAAACAAAAGACAATGAAGTCAAGATATTGAATGCAATTTAGAATTAACTTTCTACAGAAGAAAGGAAACCTTAACTGAATTCTCAGTAAAAAAAATAATTTCAATAGAATTTGGAGGAGTGTTTTCATATTGTAAATGCTTGTTTTCTCCACTTCATTGATATGTTGACATTTCAGTGGTTTTGTTCTTGATTTAGAAGAAAGAATCATAACATAATTTTTCCTAAAATGTAAATTTTTAATATCTCCTTTTGAAAACGTGTGTAGGCTAAATATGTTATGAGAACTTTCTTTGGAGAACTTATTCTCCAAATGGGAAAATTCCCATGTGGAAATGTCATGAACATCTTAGCCAAGATTCAAAGAATTGTTAATTTTGTCAAAACTACATTTTCTGTACTAAATGGCACCTTCTGCTCTTGCATAGTTTTTATTTTTGTTACAGCATGTCTTAGGACCTTCATTTACTCAAGGTCAATGCAGGACACACACATACAAGTGTCCTTCACTGAGAGTGTTTATAAACTGAAGAATGTTTTTAGAGGAAATTGTCTCATCCCAGTTTTACAGTTAAAAACAAAGACTAAGTTTTCAAAGATAATACAGGAAGTCTGAGGCAGGATCAGGACTGAAACACACATTTCCTAAGTGTCCATGCAGCTCTTTTTATCACAAGGATAAATTTTTGCCCCACAGACATACAGTCAGAGATTCTTATCTTGATGCACAAGTTTGTTTATAAATTCAATCATTTTTTTTTATATAGAATTAGGTTTGCAATATAGAACTATCTATTACTGCCTACTGTCTCAAATTAAAGGTTATCACAGGTCGGTATTTTATTCAATACAAAGTTAGATTTTAGTTTCAACAAAAAAAAATTCCCATAAGGATGACACTGTGATTGTACCTAGATGACCTTTCTCTAGGAATGTGAAGATTAGCACACTTCAGCACCTGCACGCTATTCCATCTTTAACTCTCCTTCATGCCCGACACAGAAAGTACCGAGTTTTTTCTCATCTGTGATACGCTGACATTTCCAACCCAATGAAACTGTAGGTGTTGTTTTCACACTGCGTTCTTCCAAACTTTCAGATTTCACTACAGGCAAACCTGTTTCAAGATGTTGCCTGCAGCACTATGTGAACTTGCTGTCAGATCAATTTATTTATGGATGATTGCTGACTTTTATTCTCATGAGGTCAATATTTGCTTCATGTACACGTATGGATAAGGAGCTGACATATTACCAACATTTTACAGAACTTTTATATTTCTGACAATTATTTTCTTCAGAATTACAAAGCAAATAAGTTACTGACTTTTAAAACTATACACTTGAAAAGGAGGAGAAATAGTAGCAATTAAATCATAGAATAATCGAATATCAGAGGATATCTGAAAGGTACTCACAAGCATCATTGAGTCTAACTCCTGCACAGAAAAATTCCCAAAATCACATTGTGTGTCCTAGAGTATTGTACAAATGCTTCTTGAACTCTGTCAGGATTGGTGCTGTGAGCACTTCCCTGGAGAACCTGTTCCAGTGCCCAACCACCCTCTGGGTGAAGAACTTTTTCCTGATATCCAGCCTAAATTTCCCCTGATACACCTTCAGGCCATTCACTTGGATCCTCTCATTGGTCACCAGATAGAAGAGATCAGTGCCTGACCCTTTGCTTCTCCTCACAAGGAAGTTGTAGATTGTGATGAAGCCCCCCAGTCTCCTTTCTCCAGGCTGAACAAGGCAAGTGACCTCAGACTCTCCAGACCCTTCACGGTCTTAGAAGCCCTCTTTTGGACATTCTCTAATAGCTTTATATCCTTCTTCGCTTGTGGCACACAGAACTGCACACAGGACTTGAGGTGAAGCGACCCCAGAGCAGAGCAGAGCAGAGCAGAGAGGGGGACAATCTGCTCCCTGAGCTGTCTGGCCATGCTGTGCCTGATGCTCCCCAGGACACAGAGGCCCCTGATGAACCCCAGCCCTCCTGGATGCCAGGGCACTGATGACTCATATTCACCTTGCCAGCAACCAGCAACTCCCAGGGTCCTTTCTGCAGCACTGCTTTCCAGCCCCTCATTCCCCAGACTGTCTGTACTTCCAGGGTTGCCCCATCCCAAGTCCAGAAACTGGCCCCTGCTGCCCAGTCCTCTGATTTGTCAAGATCTCTCAGTAGGGTCTTTCTGCCTTCGTGGGAGTCACCAGCTCCAGTTTTGCACCATCAGCAAACTTCCTTAGTATAGATTCAAGTCCTGTGTCCAAGTCATTTATAGAGCTGTTGAAGAGCACAAGGCTGAGGATGGAGCCCTGTGGAACCCCACTAGTGTGACAGGTCTCCAGTCTGATGCCACCCCAGTAACTGGAAACCCTTTGTGTCTTACCCGTGAGCCAGCTGCTCACCCATCACATCATGTGTTTATCCAGTGTGGGCCAGACATTTTCTGCAGAAGGATCCTGTGAGAGACAGTATCAAAAAACTTGGCATCCTTAAAGATTGTATTAATTGGCTCCCTTGATTGAGTAGGTGGGTAATGACGCCATAAAAGGAGCATAAGTTTGTGATAAGCAGGACTTTCCCCTCATGAACCCATGCTGGCTGTGATCAGTGACACTGACTGACAGGCCTGTGTTTACCTACAGGTACAGAAGATCATCCTTCTATCCCTCATTGAAAACTGGGAAAACATTTGCCACCCTAAATGCTCACTCAGCACAAAAGCTGCACAGCCCTTACAGGGGCTTTGCAAGAATATCCCAGTTTCACAGAGCTGTGTAATAAGTGCCCAGAGGGCCAGGTGGGAGAGCACGAGATGACATCACTTTAGAGTCAGCAGCATTCTGACCTCCGTGTGAGTCACAACAACTTAAGCAGCTTGCTGTGCTAAAGGAAGAAGCTATGAAAGCAATCATGGATGCAGACACAGCCACAGCCTAAGCAGTAGTGCCCTGCCATACTTTTCTCTCTGGCCATGCACATGGCGCCTGTCAGCCTGTTTCAAGTGCTTGTATCTTCCTGTAACAGTCTGCAAGTTTTGAAGAAGCTGGTCATTTGCTTTGCTATTCTTTGCTATGCTTACTTTGTTTAGCTCTGTCTTTCATCTTCAGTTGAGGTTTAGTCATAAGCTGTGTTACTTGGGAGGGTATTCACAGTTGAATGAGTCATCACAGTTATTTTAGTGACGACTTTTTCACTGCAAAACCAGAACTAGGGGCTGACCCCCTACCATGGGAAATAATACCAAATTCAGAAGATCATGTTTATTCACATTTGATATATAAAACATTTCTAAGCCTCAACTATATGACAATATTCCATGTACAGACCCTTATGCACAACCAGTGAGTGTTCTGACTTTGACTTCATGGGATCAGCACACTCACAATTATACATTATCTACTCAGAGAGATTACAATGCAATCACCATCTCTGGGAGAAGTTGAAGATCCTGACTAGAGAATACTTAATACCAAATTATCAAGAAGATGCTGAGATTTTACAGTGTGTTGTGCATTCTCTGTAGACATCAGAGCTGAAAAATTTTTTACATGTAACCAGCACGTCAATTTGAAATACTGAATTAATTCATCTACTGTAGTCTTCACAGCAGTTTGCATCCCTTCAGACTTGTATTTAATACCATGTCTAAGCCTGGAACAAAGCAACACTCCTGTTGAATGCCATGATGCTTTAAATTTTTCACTGCTTGGGCTTCAAAAATTAAGCATCTACGAACTAAATCCTGGTGGGATTAGTGGATATGGGGCAATGTTCCCTATGAATTTGAAACCTATAGCAAGTTTGAATTTTCAATACTTGCAGATAAATTAATGAAGTACAACTCAAAGAAAACCTGTAATTTGTTTAAACACTACATTTGAGCACTACTAATGACAGAAAATATTGTATATGTTATAGTAGTAGTCTTTTACTCTACGATTCTGCAGTCTGGTAAAGAACTCATAAATTTTGCCAAATAGATTAATCAATAAGGAAATGTGAAGCTAAGCCTTTGTATAATATCACATAGACTTATGTAAGAGTCTGTTACTATATTCTTCAATCATTAGGGCTAAACAGATCCCAGAAACTCAATATTTGCATTCCGTGGGGCTATAGAATAGTTAGAATTACATTAGGTCATTTTCCCATTTAGAGAAATGTTTCAATGTTTCAAAAAAAATATTGAGTTTTTCTTCTTAAGCCTTTAGGACAAAACAAAAGTCTCCAGACTTAAAAAAAATCTTGACCAAAAAAAAAAAAAAAAAAAAAGAAAAGAAAAGAAAGCAACAAAAACAAACAAACAAACAAAAACCCAAAACCCACTACCCTTAACTAAATTCAAGCAAAATAAAGACATTAAAAAGAGATACATAATCAAAAATTACCCAATTCAGAGCCTTGAGTCTCATAAAGCTGATTGCACTAACATCAGATTAACATGGACATCAGTAAAGATAATTTCCTGTTTTCCAGAGAAAGACATTTTTCACCATAACCTCCAGGACAATTATGGTAAAATATTTATACATTTCTCTGACACAAAACAAAAACACTTGGATTGCTGTATTCTGTGCTTTGCTTGGGTTTTGTTTTGCTTAAATGAGGCCCTTGCTGTGCCCTAAATTAGCTTCACAGAAACTTTTATGCAGGACAAAGCTTTCTGCTGATCAGGACTCACAGTGACAGAAGAAATAGCCATGCAGGAAACCAACTGGGGGAAATCATTGTTCTGAGGGATGTTTGTCTTGGTTTTTCTTTGTGTGTTCTGCCTTGGACTGCAGAACAGGGTTCAAGGAAAAGTAGGTCAAGAGGTTTTTACACTGAGAGGTTTGAGAATTCCCAAATATAGAAGGAAGCAAGACAAAGGCACCTATTCTCCATTTATCTGCATTAAGATGTGTTCCTTGAAAATTCAGCTTGGTGGAGAGGCATAAACTTATAAGCAGTTTGTGCAGAAATCCTTACAGTGAATAAACAGAGAAAGGTATGCATAGACTAAAATCCTGTAATTCTTGTTAGCATTGATTTCATTGAGCACAGAATCATGCAAAGGGATCTGATGCCCCAGGGAACTCCACTCAGTAAGGAAAGGGAATTCAGTGGTAATGTTGTGTGTAACCTTAGCCTCTATTGAGGCATATGAAGAACTGATTTATGCAATGGCAGCAGAGAGGGCACTGAGCAGGAGGACAGCTGATGCAAGAAAACAAGACATCAGCAGGTAACCTGGGGAGGGCTGTCAGAGACAAGAGAACATTTGGGTGCAGGAGAGGAGAATGAGGCTTTAGGGGGGAAAAAGACATGATATTCTTGGAGATAGAGAGGTAAATGAACAGAATAAACAGCACAGTCTGTACTATTAGACCAAAAGTCCATCCAGTCTAGTGTCCTGCTTCCAAAATTGGCTAAAACACATGTCTAGGATATTCTTCTAGAACAGAGAGGGGAACACAGATAGCTGCACAGACACCCACACTTTTGGCTGAGGGAGCTGAGGTATCTGTCTTCCCCGCTGCATGTAGGTAAGGCAGATTCTCTCATTTGAACTGCTCTATCTGGGAGAGGATCCTCATTTAAGGTTCCAGGATTTCCCCATACCTCTGCTTACAGCCACCATCTCCCCATCCCATTTTCTGTGCTTAAAGCTATTTTCCTTTATCAGTTTGCTGAGGACTGGATTTATGTGTAAAACTAGCCAAAGACTCTTCCAAGAAAGCCTGGCTCTGGCCTTTCTTTGCTAGTCATATGAAAATCTAATCCCTTGCTTTGTTTGACATGAACTGCGTAAGAAACATAAACATAAAACAAATCTCAAAATATCAAGAATCTCATTATATTAGTGAGAGCAACTGTCAGAGTGTCAGCCATGCAACTCCCCAGTTCCCATGAGGCACTGACAGGTTATCAGGGCTGAGCTGAAGAAGCTGGGCCTTCATTTCAGACAGAAGTCAGAAAATTCTTCCAAAACAAAGTTAGGTTTCAAACATGCAATTTTTAATACTGGCAACCATCTTGTGAAGACCTCTACATAAACTTTGCAATGCATTGCTATTGCAAACATTATCTGTTTTAGAAGATTTCATATCTCTGTCTCTTTTCTTGGCATTCTGGACAGCTTCTGAAAAATTATACTTAAAAGGAATTTTGTCAATACAACTGTTAGAGCTTTCTTCCTAACAGATAAGAATAATGATTTTATGAAATGGCTCAGTAAGTGATATTATCTCAAGTTTTAACTGGTTTATTGATGTTACTTTCAATGGGAAAAGTTTCTCCCTATTCAATATTCTTTGAAGTTCTTTAGTAGCAAAACAATTTAATAGCTAAAATTTTTTATGAAATGACAGCTTTACCCCTATTCTTATTATCTTTTCTTTTTTACCCTTCTTTACCCCTATTCTTATTATCTTTTTTTTTTCTGAGTCTCATCTCTTCTATGAAGGTTTTTCTCTTGAAGTCCAGTAACACTCCTCTAAATTCTAAAAGGGTGTCTAGGAACTTCAAAGACCTTGAGTTTGTTTTGTTCACCTAGAACCAGCCACTGCATTTCCACTTCTCCCTGATTTGCCATGGGAGGTTCAGATAAAAGAACAACTTAATAAATGCCCCTCTGAAAAAGAACATGTGTACAGTCCCAGAAAAATAAGTCCTATCACCTTGTCACAGTCTTTTGTCCTCTTGCTGCTTCTCTCCAAGTCAGCATAACCCCACAGGTTTTCAGCTACTTTGTCCTTCCTCTCTTGCACAAATGTGCAGTGACCAAGTACAGAGTGGCACGAGACCAGTATTGTACTGGCAAGAAAATGAAAAGGTTATGTCAAAGAGGAACTGATAGCAGAACTATGAGAAATATCACCTGCAGAGACTGAGATTAATTTCTTGAACCCTAATCACCTCTTCCCCAGTAACAAAATAAGCGCGTTATAAGCAGACTTCAAGTCTTGTCTTGCAGTTTGTAGTTCACATAGAAAACATCATTTAATAATGATAAAGTTTCTGTCTTAAAATGACCTCCAAATCATCAACTCCAAAGAACCTCCTTCTAATAATAGTGCCATTATAATTATCATTATATACACACTATGCAGAATCAATTTAATTGTATCAAAAACCTTTGGAAACACTTTGACCACTGAAAGCTCTCTACTGCTGAATACATTTACAGCAATACCATTGGTTATATGACAAAATATAGTTTCATAAAAGCCAATTGCTACATTACAGAACAAATAAGTATTGTTCAAAATCTCTAGAAAAGTCCTTGGGATACTCTTTATGTTGCTGGCTGTAAAATTCGCTTTTGTATGAAATAGGTTAGACAAAAAAAAAAAATTAAAGCAGTGCTTACGAAATTCCTAAAGGAATTTTGCAAAAAGAAGTAAACTAGTACAATGTCTTCAAGAAAAATCAAGGATCTTTAGTGGGTTTTTTTAAGTCAACTTCTTACTGACATTGTTAAATTACGATGATGACAAATAACAGAAATATTTTAGTCTTATTTCTAGTCTTTCTATATCATTATGACCACTACAAAGCATTTTGTATCATAGCAATCTTTCAGTTCTCAGTGATGAATAGAGCCATGCAATACAATGCCTTGCTTGAAGAACGTAATGGAAATTATTTCAGAAAAAAATAATGGTGCTATTAAATTCATCATGTATACAGACACAATGAAAATTAGCAGTTCAGATCCCTTCTCTATCTTTGATTTACTTTGTGCCTTTGGAAAAAAATACTTGAGGCTACCTTCAATAAGGCCCTGAAAGCACAGGATTTTGGCCACAAGGCAGACCCCCAGCCCAGGTGAAGTCTTGAACCTGCAGTAAGAAATAGAGGCTCCTAATTACACGTTTGCACTCCTGAGCCTCACATTCCT
Organism: Urocynchramus pylzowi; assembly: GCA_013397555.1. Taxonomy (NCBI): domain Eukaryota; kingdom Metazoa; phylum Chordata; class Aves; order Passeriformes; family Fringillidae; genus Urocynchramus; species Urocynchramus pylzowi. The sequence continues at coordinate 268,298 of VZRH01002005.1, forward strand.
AATGTTGTATTGAATATACTGCCTATAGCAGTCAGTGGGAAATGCCAGGCTTAGGACCAAAAATTGCAAATGGTTCTTACTATTTCCTAAACACCATGCATACTCTAGACTGATTTTGAAAATATGTCATGCTGGGAAAGTAGAACTAATAAATATTGAGAACAGAATACATAGCCTGAGTTATTGTGTCTTTCTAGAGGATGACTGCTGGAATTCATCCAACCAAAAGGTCAGAATCTGCCTTTTAAGACAACAACAGCTATTTTTTTAAAGAAATTAAGATAGCTTTCCTTTTTCCCTCTTTTAAAGTGCAGGTTGCATTTACAAATAAATACACTTCTTGATTTCCTACAGTGCCTTTTTTCTTTTTTTTTCGAATTGTCTGGTAGTTGGTATGCTCATCCAGGAAGTATGAAAGCCCTAGCTCTAAACAACATCATCACAAGTCTGAAGAGTGGAATTATTCGTCTCTTCCTCCTGCACCTGCACCATTTCTAGGCATTCTACACTGAACCAAGAAGAAAGACCCAGGGAGAGCTCACAGCTCTGGTGCAGTAGTTGCCCTCACCTAGGAGTTGGGTCCTACATTTCTCTCTCATCGTGAGCTTTCTGTACAGGATGAATAAGCATATGTGTGTGTGAGAACAGAGTCCAGATATTCTCCTCTGAAATTAATTTTCTAAAATCTGGTACACAAACAGGCTTTTCCTTGTGCTGTCTCCCCCCTCCCCTCCTCCATTTCCCAAATCTGGTATTCCTTCCTGCAAACCACCAGAAAGACAAGGGAAGTTTTGTCTCTGCTCCCACACTCTAGTACTAGCCTCAGAGGAAAACATTCCCTGAAAAGGGTGGGTGTTGAGTCCCTGGGCAGAGCCAAGGCTGGGGAGGGATCTTTTCTCTTTTCCTAGGTGAATCACTTGAGTGGTACCTCTGTAGCAATTGGAAACCTTAAAAAATCCTAAAGCAGCTCAAAAAGTTCCATTGTGGTGGTAGTTAGGGAGTCACCGCTGTCACATATTAGGTATGCTCAGAGCACACTTCTCAGAGTTTCAGGAGCACATTGGTGTACAGGGAAACAGGTCAGGTAACTACTGGAGCTCAAACATTCCCATCAAACAAGGAGTCACAGCTAGGAAAGCTACATGGCAACCAGTCAGAGTTTGCTTGCTTAATCACCATGCTGGAATTCAACATTCACTTCCTGTTCTATACTCCTCAGGACATTTTTAATAGAATAGATTGTGGTATCTTCACATGACTCTGAAAATTTAGGCAATGTTTCTGAAGATTTTCTCAGTCACTTCACCTATAAATGAAACTCCAGCTATACAGGCTGAGGAATCAGTAAAAACCGGATGCTTTAGCAGCAGCAAACCTTCTAAACTAAAATATACCTGATTTTTTCTGATTGGAAGGGACTTCATCAGCAGCTCAGAGAAAAATTAGTTACAGAGATTCAGACTTTCATATAAACAAAGGTGAGACACAAGAAGACAGTTTAATCAAGAGGACTTAAGGAAGATGGAGAACAGGGTACATGGCAAATGATTAACAAAGGGCAGATTGGGCATTCATCGTACAACCAAACTTACATCCTTGAAAGATGTGTGGCAAGCAAACTTCCAATGAAATGAAGGAAAAGCTTTCCAAGGGCCTTTACATAATAAATACATATATCTAAAAATAAAAGAAAAAAACTTACAACCTACCATCATTCTTTTCCAAGGAAAAAAAAAATATATATATATAATTGATCCGGAAGACATTTACATTGTTTCCTTTTTGTTTTTCCTGATGAAGAAGAGGTGGCTTTGCAGGTATGAGATTCACTGTTTCTACATTCTTTCAGGGACTGCAGTTACTTTACAAATTACAGGTCACATCTGGACTCACTTTAATTATAGAGATGGCCCATTAAAAAGTTCACGTGCCATCAGTTGTTTCTCAGATTTGCCTTACACTGTTTCCAACTGCAATATCTACTAGTGGCCTATCAGTCTAAAATTTTTTTTTTCCCCATAAGAGCTAAGGGATGAAGAGGAACTTCAGTGCAAAGAACAGATTTTAAAACAGTGAATCTGAATATCCAGAAAAGACATATAGATACTTTGAAAAATTCTCATAAATATAAAAAAGTTTTATTTCCTGCATGAACACATTCAGGCAAGTTAGAGAAATATATGAATATTTTTAATATTAGTTTTAATTTCTATCCATGGATGATGGATATCCACCTGTAAATGGAGATCCTGTTTTTGGATGACAACTTTGTACTGGGATCAAGAACACATATGTTTGATTACCTGGTCAATAAAGAAGTCTAGGGATGCACTAGAATAATAAGCCAAGCAGATAGATTGGAATAAATTTGGCTGCCCTAATACTTTCTGATTTAATATCTGCATCTTCATAGGAAAATCAACATTTTGACCTTCATCCAGTTCAAGCTGTATAATCACCTGTTCAAAATTTCCTGTTTTCTGCAGTCCTCCAAACTGTAAGGAAAAGCTGCGATGTTGTAATAGCTTTGATGGTAGCAGCACTTCTGGCTTTCTGCATGGTATTTAGTTAATCCAGAGTCAATCTTCCTGTAATATGCATGAGGGACTTGTACTCCCAGTCCTGCAGCACGGCAGGTCCATAATATGAATGTTTTAATGATAAATCTGATTCTCAGTCCATGTGTTTGCTCATGCATCGCTCACTTTTATTCCTTTTTCTTCTGAGGCAAAGTTTTCTTTCCAAACCATTTTACAGTCCCTTCCCTTTTGTCTGGAACTGAAGCTCTCTGGGAGCTGGCTAGAACTGTGAGGGAAAATAAAAAGAGTTTTTTCAAATGTCTTAATGGCAACAGGTAGAGTAAAAATAACATTGGTACATTACAGGAAAAGGATGGTGGCCTCACAAACAGGGACAATGACAATGTAGAGGTGTTTAATGCATTCTTTGCCTCTGACTCCAGTATGGATGACAGACCAAGGGGGTCTCAGTGCCCTGAGCTGGAGGACCACGACTGTGGGAATCATCAGCTCTCAGTTGACCCTGAAATTGTGTGGGATCCAGCTGGATCCCTACAAATCTATGGGTCTTGATGGGATTCATCCAAAAAGCTTCAAAAATCTGGCTGATATTATCACAAAAGCTCTCTCGATTTTTGAGCAGTCTTGGGAATCCAGAGAGCTCCCAGCTGGCTGGATACTGGCAAACATTGTCCTGGTTTTCAAGAAGGGCTCTTGCCAGGAGCATGCTGTAAACTACAGGCCTGTCAGTCTCACTTCAGTGCCTGGTGAGGTTTGGAGAAGATTATTCTGGGAGGTATTGAAAAACACCTGAAAGACAACTCAGTCCTTGGTCTTTTCAACAGCATTACTCCAACTTAGACACATTTTCCTAAAATCTAAAAAAAAAAAAAATAATACTTCTTCTTAAAGCCATGTCATTACCCAATTTCCAAATACCTTAATCTTGAGATGAATGACTGGGGTGAAGTGAGTCAGCAATTCATAAGAAAAATAAAGCCTACACATTGTTTTGATTGTAAATACAGCTTTGCCTTAGTGCTGAAAAAGAAAACAAAGGAAGGAAGATCACACACTAGAGACCAGAGCTGAGTTTTCTGAGGAGAAGGGTAAAATGCACTAAGATTTTATGATTACTAGATAGTACAAAGCCTGGCAACTAGATGTAATAAAAAATGACAAGCCAGGAGATCTAGAAGAATAATATCCCATCATTATGAAGTAAGTAGCAGGGGAAGCAGGAAAGCCTTTGGCAAATCTTACAAATATCTCATTGCAGACGGGGGAAGCACAAGTGGAATGGTGGATGCCTAATACTGTTCAAAAGTTTAAGAAGGATCAAAAGTATAAGTGTGATTTCCAACTATCAGATGGTTGCAGAAAGCACTTATGTGGGATGCATACCACATAAAATTTAAAAATGTATTATTTGGCAAAGGATGGTTTGTGATTCTGACTTAGAGTGTATCATCTTGTACTGACCTCTCCCAAGCTAAACCAAAATAGCAAAATAGTGATGAGTGAGGCAAAGAAGACAGAGTTCTTTTCTGAACAAAAGAAAGGAATGGCTTACACTGCAGTGCTTATTGTGTTCAGCCCTACAGTGTTTCAGTTGGTTTCAGCGAAACATTATATTATACTTTTGAAATATTTTTTTTAATGGCACAAAATTGAAGAAATTTATAAAAGCCACTGCAGGAGAAGACAGATTAAAACTGACTAAAGATTCAAAATTCAGAAGGAAAGAGACATTTTTGTTATTCAGAGAAAACTAGATAGAATTTAATGAAACTTCTGATAACTTTGCAGTTTTAAATACCCTGTAAAGCTGAACACAATGGAAAACAGATTGAAAAAGTTCAGAGGGTGAAACACAAAGGAATCCCAGACATGACTCAAAATTTTTCATTTTATTGGAGCTATAGCAACATAAGGAGAAAAATCATCCTTTTCCTACTTTTCAACACGCCTAATGGTAGTGCTCAATCTGATATTGTTATACACATAAAATTACACAAATGCAACCAAAATGTAGGTGTGCAAGAGATAAATGCAAGAAGGCATTCATTCAAGCAAATATGTTCTTCCAATGCTATTCTCATAACAAACTATGCAAAGCAGAAACCTAAATCAAATCTCAGTGGTATCTGAAGGAACAGAATTTTAAAAGCAGCAATACATCACCATTAATAGTTTCTTCTTGCTAGAAAACCTAGATATTGGCTACCAGCATATATGTTCACTCCAGTCATGAGGGATGACAGTAAAGTCTGCATTAAGCATCTCTGACCCCTCAGAAAAATGTATCACATTTAAATTCCTTGAGCCATGAACTATCATTCCCTGTGTCCTAACTGGCTCCAGTACCATTTCTTTCATGGTGAATTTCCTCATATAAAAATGGAACCATTCATTAAATTTGATACCACAATTTAGGTCTCTAGACCTTATTGTGTTATCACTTTTCTTCCTGAAACACTCTAAAGGTTTAAACTCACTTTTCCCTACAACTCATTACTGAAAGCTGGAGCTTCAGGTTAATAATATTTGTTTGTTTGTTTGTTTTTGTTCATTTGGTTGGTTGTCTGAGGGTTTTTTTTTTTGGCTTTGTTTTTGTTTTTGTTTTTGTATAACATGTATAGGTACAAATTGTCAGCTCCCCACAGGATTCTATTGTACATAACTTCCTAGCACAAAGAATTCTCTAAGATTCTTTTCAAAACTTCCTTCAGTCTACAGTCCTGTAGGCTGATGGCATCCAATGATCTTCCCTCCACAGCCTTTACAACTCACCTAACTTTCTTGTATCTGTCTTACAACAAAGCCAAACCAGGCTTCTACTTCTGTCTCTTGTCTTGTGCACTGTGCACAAGAAATTACATCTCTTTCTCACATGCAAACATGTGTGTCTCTTAATCATCTCAATCACCTGAGGTTTATCTCTTTCAAAATATTCAATTCTTTCTTATCAAGCCTAAAGCAATTCAAAATTGAAAAATGCAAAATTTTCCTCATTCCCCACTCTTAAATCTTGATATTCCCATAAAATAGTATGACATTTTCTGTATTTATGCAATCACCTTAAGAGTTCTGATGTGCTGCAGGTACAAGCTCTGTACTTGTAATATGGGAAGACATTTTGAGTGTATGCACAGAATTATGGCTTGAGAAAGCACAGGCTGGAAATACTGCCTTACTTCTCACTCCCCTGCTTTTACAAACAGAGGAGTCTGGAGTAATCATCTGAATGTTGTTCTGAATGCTGATCAGCCCTCACTTAAAGAAAATATTTTTCTTAGTGATAGACTAATCATAACTGAAGTCTTCAGTAACTTGTCTTCAAAGTAGCCATATATGGGGTGGGTTTTACCTTGTAAAGTTAAAATTATAGAAATGACCTGCTTTGAATGAAAGCTGAATGAAACCTGAGAGCTTAGACATTCACTCGGATCTGCAAGGAGAACTTTCTTGATGCTGAATGTGGCATTTTGCTTTTGGGGCAGCCTTTGTGGCAGTAGAGTGAGTTTCACACATAATGTGCCTAAATAGGAGACGACAGCTTCCACAAGTCAAAATGGAAAACTTCATAACCCAAATGGTCAGCCTTCAGCTTGCTCTATCATGCTGCGTAAAGTTAAGATTCACCAACGACATCAGGCTTTGCTCTAGTGTACTGGAGTGAACATTAGTAGAAATACAGTAGTTGCAAAAGTTCTCTGGATACATCAGATAAAATCTCATGTCATTCTTTTCATTGCTGTTGTCTCTGACAGTTTGGGTTATCAGAGAACATAACTCTTGGTACTGCAGTTGGATTAGATTCTACAGCCCAAACTTGCTCCAGTCTTGCTCATTATACCCAATGCCATAGCACTTGGAAGTGCTAAATAGCTGTCCAAATATCTCCCAGAACATCCAATTCTTCATCTGGACATTTTCAAGTCATTCAATATGCAGATGAGAGAAATTGTTTCAGTGGTAGATAGGTCAAATACTTATTTTAAAAGTATTTTAGCAATCGTTAATCAACAAATTGGAATGGAATCTTAATAAAAATTAAGAAAACACATATATATGGTAATGACAATCAAATCTGTTAACAGCTTGTGGCCAAAATCTCTGTGATGTGAACATAAGAAAAAAAAATGTGTGCTCCAAAGAAAGACAACAGAAAACATTTACTGTGACTGTGGGGAAGGAGATGCCCATACCACTCACAAGAAAACAACCTGACATCATTCCAGGCTGCAGCTGATCCAGCACAGGAAGCCAGGAAAGCATTTCAGGCTATTGTCTCACACTTTTTAAACTTAATTTGAAACAAAATGAGGGGGTGTGGTTAGAAGATGAACTGCAAGTTGAGATTAGAGGACCCATGCTCTAATTCTGGCATTGTTTCTGCATCATTTCATTTGCTTCAGCCCACATCTTTGTGTCTTCAGTAAAATATAGACATTGAGTACCTTTGAAATCTGCTTAGAAGATTAGAAGAGGTTTTTTTAAACAACAGAATTATTCTGCTGAGTTAAACCTTTGCCTTGCATCTATCTTACAGCTTCCCTTGACTGACAGCTTCTTTGCTCTCAGCTGCCAGGAAATTTTGACGCTTCTCATTGTAGCACACCCATTCTCTTGAGGACACTCCAAGTGCCTGCCAGCCTCCTTCCCTTGCAGCTCAGAAGAGTGAAGATGCTCAGACATTCAATATTGCATGAAAACAAGTGCACAAGTCATGATGCAGCCAATTCCACATGGGGAAAAAAGGCCCATTTTGGGAGGGGCCCTTCCAGCAATAACATTCAGAGGTTGTTAGTAATATGCCTTGGGTTGAAAACACAATATTCCTTGAATTATTAAAGAGACCAGATACTTGTAAGCAGTAAGATGGGTGCAGAAAAGCAGTGTGGACTACAACTTACTGACACCTGTTTGGAAATAGCATCTTTATTCCATTGGAGTCTAGATTTTTCATATAATTATTTTCCTGATAGTCATTCTTCAGTATCCTGGTGAATGACATTGGAAGTTTAGAATCTCAATTTCCATTGATTTGTATTGCAAAGGGGCACAGATCAGAAAAAATACTAAGGTCTTTGACTCCTCTCTTTCATTCAAAGGCAAGTGGCAATGCATCTAAAAAAGGGTTGATATTGCAAACGTCATAATCCTTACCACAGAGAGGACAAATGAATGAGAGCAGAAACTCAGCTTGACAGCTCCAGAAAAATATAAAAACCCACTCTTTTTTTTCAAGTGCAACCATTCCAGAAAAGTCTTGCCACAAATCTCTTTGCCAGGCTCTATTAAATTATCTGGGCATCATGAGTATGACATTATCCCCATCCTTTTTCCTAAAGTTCAAAAAAAAAAAAAGTAATTGGAAATAATCTAAGACTGAAAGCCTTCAGTCTAGAAAATGCACAATATTTTAATTAACATTTTTGAATTCTAATCACATTCCCTTTTCAAGGAAGATAAATCCCCATTTTATTAGTTTTGGTGACTTTATTTCAGAATGAATAGTGGACTTCAAATGCAGAGCCAGATACCCAGCTTTCACTGGCTTTTACATGCTATTTCACTAGCCTTTCTGGATGTGATATGTGCACTTCTGAAATGTTTGTTCATGAGAGTAACCCTTAACCCTTACCCCTAGGCATTAATTTAATGAAACTGAACATCTGACTAGGACCATAGCCTAGCCAACTATGCAGAGTTAAGTCTCAGCAAAGTTTGTTACCCAGCTGATAAGACCTTACTTCCTTTTGTGTTAAGAAGCTGAATTGTTCTTAACTCAGAAACTGACTTAAATTTAGATAAAACATGCTGGCAATCTATTGGCTGAATCAGATACTTTCCTTTTTCCTGTTTCAATCTCATATACATCTCTTCTGCTATAACAGAACCCTGCCAAATCCCTTCAACCATATGTTCCTTGAGCATTTCTTTACTTTAGGAAGTAACAGATGCCTGCCCTGGAGGGAAAAATCAATTTATTTCTGTAACTTGGTTCCAGTAATGTAACAGAGTTATTTTGTTTAAGGAAAGGGCAACCAACCCTGAAAGGATGCTTCTTTTACCTTTAAGAAATATTACATAAACGGTTTGTACTGAATAATTTATGAGCTTATACAGAAGAGTTATTCAAAATAGCTCAAACTGTACATTCATCATAACCTTTTTCTTCAGCTTTCCACTAATTAATGCCTCTGAAAATTCCTAATTTTAAGTTTCAGGAAACATGCATGTTTGGAAAAGTATCTCATTTTATGTTCGCAATGAAATATACATGAACCATTTTATGAATTTTAATGAATCTTTATTAACTTTGGTCAGTTAACATTATTCATTAACAATTCATAAACACTTCAACCTAGCCCTATTATGCAGCATTATGAACTCTTATGAGAGCGTTTGATACAAAACAGTCGTGATAACAATTTTGAAATAGAGGGGGGAAAAAATCAAAAAGCTTCTTCATATGCCAACAACGTACTTTTCTCAAATTAAAATTTCAGCAGGTTCATAGATACTATTCAAGTGGGTCTGCGAGGATCTAGTCATGTCTGACTTCTGATGCCAGACAGTGCTACTATGTCAACCTGGAACATATCCCATCTAGAAGTTACTAAATTCACCTAAACTAGGCCCACTGTAAAAAGCAAATATGAGATTATGGTTCAATTATGTTCATTTCTTCATACTGAAAAAAAATTAATTTTCTGCATATCACTTAATGGCATTGGATTTTTCTGGGTAGGAGTGTTGGGATTTGACTTCTAAAAGTATTTACTAAAGGAGTAAAGGTTAAAAAAGGGAAATTATTCTTCTTTTACATTAGGTGTGCCTAAATTTTGCAGTCACAACCAATTCATCTTTTGGAAGCCCTTTGTATGTTTTTCTGGAAAACTGGCTGTATCCATGCCCTTTTTATGGTTTTGTTATAGTCACTTCCCCAACACTTGCACAAGTCCAACATGACTACTTTTTCTCTAGAGAAGAGCAGAGCTCCTTAAGGTTACTCATAAAGCAGGTACACATGCTGTACATATAAACCAAATTTTCCTACAGCTAAATGCTAAAGATCTGAGCTGCTAGACTGTCATTTCCCAGAGAGGAAAGGGCCAGCCTGATGCAGGCATGTGGCTGGGAAGTTATCCTGAGCAGCAGCAAACACAGCTCTGTGGGTGGGAGCTGTGTCTCAGCCTCCAAGGGCTCTCATTATGCTCTAGCTAACTTTCCTCTTCTCTCAGCACCTGGGGTTTTCTGAACACCATTACTAAGTGTCTAATTAACATCAGGTGTTTCAGGGATATGACTTATACTGCTCCCCTGCATCGGGCATTTGAACACAAAACACTGACCTTGATGGGTTTCTACCTGTACATTATTCACCCAATTTGATGGATGGATGGATCTGCAGCAGATGGATTTGTAGCCAAATGCCCAGCTGCCCAAACTGTCCCTGTAATCCTTCTCTGGGCCAGAAAAGCATGTACCAAACAGGAGCAGCTGAGCTGTGCACTGCCTGTGAAATCTGTCACAGCAAGGAATTTCACCAAACCATTTTTATTGTCAGAGGTGAAAGAAATTGGGAGAAAGTGGCATTGTGCTGATAAGTGCACGTGAAGTATAGAAGAAAATACAATTTGTTGAGGATGCAGGTAGATGAAAAACATCCCCATTGACAGAATGAGTTCTGTGGGCACTTTTTACTTTTTGTCAGGCCTCTAATCTGATTGATCAATAATGTGCATGTTTTAAACTACTCCAATCCATTCCATACTCAACATTTTAAAATCAATTCTTCGGTGTTTTCCTTAGACAACACACCACAATTCACTCTCCTGTGCCTAATCCATCCACAAAATGCATTTTGTCAAACTATTCAATTCTCTCCCTTGAATGAAGCCCATTCCATCAAACCAAGCCGTCTGTTCTTACAACAGAATGAATTCTGTCTCATGTAATAAGCAGTGTATGAAAAGAGGCATTTAATCTAACATATATGTTTAACAAAAGGAATCATTCCTTGTTTGGCAAGACATATTTTAAATTCTCTATGAATTTTTAAGTATTGCACCACTGTAAATTGACAAATGAATCCTACACAGCTTTTGAACAGAGCAACTGTTGTATACAAAATATTTCTAAAACCTTCTCTCTTTAAAAAATTTGGAAACAGGAATGGTGGATATTAACTAGCTTCATGCTTTGTAAACTTGAATGAAACTACTGAAAAATTCATCTGGTTTTTACCCTTAAAAGGTTTATAGTGATTAACTGTTACAGAGGGAACTGAGTAGAGGCAGCTACAGCAGCTGTGATACTATACTGAGAATTCCTTTAACTATGCTTCTCACATTCGCACTGGTTATTATTGAGTAATGAAAATCTCTTTATTCCCTCCTAAAATCCCAGAAACCAAACCCAGTTCTTTTCAAAATAATGAAAATGAAATACAACCTTAAAGACACACATTAACATTCCTGACATCTGGTCCAGTTGTCTGATTTTACTTTATGCCAGGGATGTTCCAGGGATTGCAATGAACATTGAAATTGCAACTGACATGTCATTTGTACTCTTCCTCTTTCTGCCATGTGAATAATTCTTACCTGAGCTTTTCTGTGTGAAAAGTCTGGACAGGGAATATATGTACATGTACTGCTTGGGTTAAAGGTTTTAGCAGTAAAAGCTTCATCTGACTGCATTACTTCACCATCACCATCACAAGTTATTGTAAAAAAGGATACAGAAAATGTTTATCCTAACACTTTATATTACTTACTTCGTGATGTATGTCACATTTTACATTACCATAACTATTTCAAGTATTATAATTTAGGCTGAACTTCTATTTCTTGCAATGTTTTTCTGAAACATTATACTTGGGCTATTATTTGGACTTATACTTGCCCAAAACAAACAAAAAAAAATAACCAGAGTCCCTTACAGGACCTAAGAGATTGGAGGCTTATAACCTTTACTAGAACAGAGGTTCATATGTGATCTTGGAGGTGATTCACTAAAAGCACTGATTGGTGATAAAAACCTAACACCTCAGAAAGAAAACAAGTGCAATGCTGAGGGGGAAGCAGCAGAAAATCATCTGATTGAGCACTGGAAAATGACCTTGAGAAAAACTGTGGGGGAATTCCAGAGATGAGCAGTATCTGAAAAGGAGGTGGCAACTATAGAAAAATAAACTTTCCTGTGAGAAATCTAATTAGGAAAGCAGATTTCTACGGTCTTAATAAAAATGAATATTTGTTTTCTCCTCTTATTCAACTATATGGCCCTGAATTTTTTGCTAAAATCCTCAACATAAAAATGTGATTGACTTTTATAATTCCATTCTTCTTGAGAATAAACCAAGAAATATTCTCCCACATACCACCTGCAAACCCAGCTGATTTAATTACTCTGACTAACTACACATCTGGCAAAACCCAGCATGCTTTCTCCAGTAAAAGCCAAGAGAATTTTCTAAAATATGATATTGAATACCTTTTCACAGCGAACAGCAAATCAGACCACATATGCATATTTATGCATATACATGTAAGTATTTGCAGGGGAAAATACTTGATATTAACATTATTCATGTCTTAAAACAAACTTAATGAAATCTTGCCTACATTTTAAGGTGAGAGAAAAACAGTCAAAGAGCAAGTAAGGCACATGAAGTGTGTGAGGCACAACAGGAGCAGCAGAACTTCTTTGTGAGCAGGTGCAGGCACTGGGAGCCTGATGCTGGCATTTGGAAGCACAGGAGATGACGTGCAATGCTGTGATTGCAGTCACTGTCTTCAGAAGCCCCATTGTCTGCAGGACCCAGGGCTCACCAAGCTCTATGCATCCCATGGAGCACTGTTTACCTCTCTGCAGGATCAGCTCCCTTTTATGCATATGTTTCACACAGAAGTGCTGAAATAAAATGGTCAGTTCACCTGCCTGCTACTCAAGTAACTCAGAAGATGGTCAGAAAGTTCAATTCAGGAAAACACAAGATGAAAGATGTGCTCTCTGATGAGTACAGTGACCTAACTTCCCTCTACCCTTTAACAGAAAGCTGTGCTGAAAAGCTCTTCACTGCACAAATAAATTTGAATTGCGGACAAATGTATGAAAATTAGTGCTTCATCAATTGTATTTGCCATATTTTCAGCTTGCAGATTTTTGCATGCCAAAGTCTCTTCAACATAAACACAGAAAGGGAACGGAAGATCACAAAAAAAATGAGAATTCTCTGATTTTCCTCAATAGAATTTTACAAAGGAAGGAAGGAAGGGAGGAAGGAAGGAAGGAAGGAAGGAAGGAAGGAAGGAAGGAAGGAAGGAAGGAAGGAAGGAAGGAAGGAAGGAAGGAAGGAAGGAAGGAATATAAGGATATACTCACTCTAGTCAAAAAGATGCTTAAAAGATGTTTTCCTTCAAAAGGGTTTTAAAGAAATAGTAATTCCCAATGATTGTATCTAAGTGTTATGCTGAGAAATTGAAGGCTCATGATTTAGGCTGTATGTGCCCAATAGAGTGGATTAGGATTATACAATGTAACCAGGTTTCACAGAAATTTACAATACAGCCCTGGCTGGTAGGATTTTACGAGTCATATCTTTTTTAAACTCAACTGCAGCACAACCTCCAGTTCACAAATACATAATCATTCTTTACATATGTGTCCATTTACTCAAAGATACTGTACAAATGTATTGGATCTATAATCCAATTATATATATATAAAGCCATTACTGGTTTGTAATGCAATTTTTGAAACAAAGTTTAGCTGGAAGCCAGGAAGCGAACCCACATGCCTAACCAGTCTTCAGTGAGGTATTGTTTAAGGTATTCTGAGTCAAAAGCTTTCTGATTTTGTTAAAGCAAAAGAAGATTTGCACAGAAAGAGTCCCAAACAAGGACTGTGTCTCAGATCTGACAGTCTTACAGGAGGGAATGTAACCTGTGCTCTGATATGCTCCTGACTCTGCTCAAAGGCAGAACTCCCACCGGCTTTCAGGCTCTAAAATCTTGCTCTTTTCTGTCAGCAACACAGTTTGCTAAAAGAGGCACCTCCACCACGCCAAGGCAAGATTTATCCATGTGTAAAAGCAGTCTGGTGCTGTCCAAAGGAAAAGCTGGTCTGCTAGTTCAAAAGAAGATTTGCACAGAAAGAGTCCCAAACAAGGACTGTGTCTCAGATCTGACAGTCTTACAGGAGGGAATGTAACCTGTGCTCTGATATGCTCCTGACTCTGCTCAAAGGCAGAACTCCCACCGGCTTTCAGGCTCTAAAATCTTGCTCTTTTCTGTCAGCAACACAGTTTGCTAAAAGAGGCACCTCCACCACGCCAAGGCAAGATTTATCCATGTGTAAAAGCAGTCTGGTGCTGTCCAAAGGAAAAGCTGGTCTGCTAGTTTTTGGCCTTTTTGTTTGTTGAACTCAAGGCAGACATTGTTACAGCTGCGAAAAAAAAGCAGGGTATAAACTTTCAATAAATTTAGGTAGAAAGTTAAGAAATTAAGATGTCTTCAGTTGAGCAGAATATTCTAGCATGGAAGATTTGCATGAAAATTTAACAATGGAGTATTTGAGCTATTAGTGACACTTATTTTCAATAGATTACTTTGGACTTCAGAATTTGACTGAAGCAGGAATTGAGTCTCATTACTCCGAGGGGGATATTTTGAGTCTTTTTATCACATACTTAGGATTCTGGTCCAATAAAACCTTTCTTCTTTTTTTAGTCAAAATTTTAGTCAATGGTCTCAAAAATTCCAACCAGCACAAAATTTTTACATGGCAATTAGCACAAAATGGAAGTTAGGATACCAGATCTGGGAGTATATACTCAGTTTAATTGCTTCCTTTCTGCATTTGAATTTAGGAAATTTATGAGCTTCTTAGGTGGTTGTCACTCACTGAATAAAAAAAAAGAATCCCTATTTTCTTAACTTTGAAAACATTTTGTTTTGCAAAAAAAATTGGTTCAGAAATACCAGGAGTCACCTGTTTTACCTTGGAGGGGCATGAAAGTGTTATTCTTGAGGATTGTCCTGCAGAAATGTGGTAAGGCCTGTCTTTCATTTCTCCCTGCTTAGTGAGCCACAGGATAGTGGTCAAATAATTATGCTAGATACAGTCTGAGGTAAGTACTGCAGTGTCAAAAATATTTAAATATCATAATATTATTTTAAATCAAATTTTCACACCCTTTCTCTAAATGGCCAGACTCTTGGTTGGTCATATTTACGCACTTACTTTATCTCAAGAAGCACTTCATTCTGTGAGATTTACATCAGCTGAGGATCTGAAGTTGGTCAACTCATAAAACTTTACAATAATAGTTGTCTCAGAAGTCAACTCAGATCTTATATCTGTATTAAATTGGAAAAAGGGTAGATTTTAACTTAGATCTGTAGCTTCCTGTTGTATGTTCTAACCACTGGACTATGAAAAAATCACATTAAAACAAAAGTATAGATGATAATTCAGCCCATATTTGCAAATACATCCTAATCTTCTATCCCTGGGACATAAAACTGGCACACAAAATATTCAAAAATATATTTTGCAGATATATACATATGCCAATACTTAACACAATTCTCAGATTAAAGGCATTGGTGGGATTTTTTTGCAGCTTCTCAGGGTTTCAGTATTTTTTCTGGTGTAATTTCTTTTCTCTTGAATTATATTTATAATTAGATCTGGAAAATAATGTAAGGGATATGCAACATATTACAAATATTAGATACTTTCCTTTCTGAGACAATGTCTGTAAATGCACACAACAGTGCACAGAATGTTTTCATGATATAACCATTGTTCAGCTTCTGTGTGGATACAATTTATAAACAAGTGCAAAAGTCTTTTCTCCCACCAGGAACTGTACTAGCCTTGATTTCCTAAATAGTGTTTAGCTGAAATTATTACAGAGTACAGTGGACAGTAGACACAACGTGTAGACACAAAGGAGGCCATGACCCTTTTCCACAGCAAGCCTTAGGCATGATAAAATGGTTCCTTTAAACATTGAGAGCATCAGGATCAACAGCAGCAACGAGCTGGGTGCCCCACCAGCCCACCAAGCACAGGAGGAGCCCCTGGTCCACCCAAAATTCCCAACCTGTGCAGAGCTGCCTCAGTGACAGCTGATGAATAAGCAGATAAGATGACTACCTGCAGCATTTCAGGCTGACTAATGTGTTATCTGAACATATAGGAGGAAGAGGAAAATGGAGATGTTCTTACAAAAGGGCTTCCTGTCAGTAAGTCTTATTTTTGACAAAAAAGAGTCAGCTCTCCAGAACTTCACACTAAACTTCAATAGTTTCATGTAGAGGTGGTCTTTTCCTCTCATCATAAACATGAAGAACAACAAAATTCAAAGTCATAAGTGTTACTGAGTAGAGGTGAGCCTATGTAAAGGTTTGATTTTCTTAAAAAGAAGAAGAACAAGAATATCAAATGCTAATGACACTTATGAACTAGCAGAAGAGATACAAAAAGAAAAAGTTAGCTGTAAAATTACTACTTCAGGGCTGTAGCACTTATATTGTGCAAAATATAAAGGACAATTACCCAGCCTTCCTGGAAAAAAGCAGTGGGAATAACTCTTTCAGATGGAGGGGTAAGTATACAACAGGCAATTATGGGAAGATGGTTCGGATGAAATAGTTTTGTGATACAAGATTCTGCTAGATTTTATTTCTGAATTTATCCACAGAAAATTGTGTGTCAGTAATTTTTCCCTTCTTTAGTACATTTTTAACACCTTTTATAAAAAGCAATTCTGAAAAGCTCTCCTCCCAATTCAATCATTTTATAATGTCAAAATATAGAATTTATTGCACAATATCAAAGCTATCAAATTTATTTCAGCTTGTTTTCTAATAAGGTTGTAGATGATACAGTTTACACAACAATTTATGCTTTTAAATTTGTTCATCCACTTCATTTGTACATACAAAGACTTTTCCAAATGTGAAGATTACTGAATTATATTTCACTGTGTATATTGCAAAAGTACTTACTAGACTTCCTGCTAAGGAAGTACTTATTGCAAAAGTACTTACTAGACTTACTAAAGTAAGTCCAAAAAATTCATGTTCAAACATAACACACAATACATAATGCTTCCCTACAGGAATTTAGTATACAGAAAGATGCTGGATGGAGGAAATCTCTTACTCTTGTTTAAGAGAGCATTTACACAGAAAAAAAACCTTACATTCATTATATATCAATTACTGCCATAATTGATAAAACATAAATATGTTTGTAGATGATATGTATGTAAAAATGGTCCTTTTACTCAAAAAAGTACTGCAGCACTATTTTTTAAGGCATTAACTTTTCTTGTAAATTCCTCTATGCGGATTCTTCAAGATTAATCTGGGTCAAATCACATCAAAATTACTGTTACCTTTTCCCAAGCTATCAAAAGTGTGAAAAAAAAAAGTATAACACTATCTCACTCAAAACCACTCCAAAAGATTACTGGGATAAAGTCAACATTTCTGTAATCTGTTACAACCAGGTTCAAGTTAATCAATTTTAATTCCATTGACTTGAAACAGGATATTCCAGAACCAGATTTGAACCTTCATTTCCTTCGATCCTGAATATTTGATCATTGGTTTTGCCCTCACAAGTACACTACTATCTAGTGACTCCTCTGTGCTTGATACCATAAAGACAATAATAATCACTACAAATAACAGTCCCTCCCTTTTTTCTGGCCTACAGGAGACAGAGTTTGTTTATATTATGTAGGTTTTTTCAGTTGTTTCTCTGTGTGAAGAAGAGAAAATTGTGTGTGAAATGATATTACTGAGGAAATTAACTGGAAGACACGCTACATAATTAGCTCTCAAATTTTTAAGCCAGTAGTTAATAATTCACATTGTGTGGGTCAGAAAGGTCCATTGACTAGTGCAGATTCTGGTGAAACCATAAACCTGAAGTTCCTCATGACAATCTGTCAGCAACCTGTCCTAAAACTTCATCAGAAAAACAAAAATAAACCTATGATGTAATTAATAGCTTTTCTCAGGAACTGCTTACCAGCCAACACAAAGTATTTTTCAGAATACTCTGAAATATTGGGCAAAGGCAAAACTTTCTCGAGAAGTTGACAACCTTTATAGGAATTGGTGAAAACTGTCTTCAGGAACTGGTGTCTAGAAAAGATTCCTTCTTAAATAAATCAAAGATCAAGTTAGGAGTTTGTATTATTGATTTTATTTTAAGGGAAATTGTTCCCTTATTTTTATTGGGAAAAATACTATTGCATCACCCACCATGTTTAGGCAAAGCAGACACCATGATAACATCTTTACACAGTACAAAGGAACTGAATAATTACAACCCATCAGACAGAATATAAGCGTTCAAGTGTCAGCTGTCATAAAGTGAGATTAAAATTTCATGTGATTAAGAGCAAATTGGATTAAGCATGTCTTAAAAAGAGACACAAATTTTTTCCAACTGGAACTTTATAGCTTGTATATTAATACACATGCACCTACAAAGAAAAGAAAAACTAAAATAGCTCATGGAAGAAATAACTGTGGGAAGACATGGGAGAAGAGTCCAGACACAGATGGTTGCAGTCTGTATTTATTCTCTAGGAAATATCACAAGGCAGCCCATATGATGCTGAGGAAATAAATAGTGTATTTGGACGCTAGCATACACTGTGTTTAAAAAGATCATCCATCCTGTCAGAAACAGAAATTTTCTATAGAGGAAATATGGAGGCTGCAATTTGTGTGCAACCTCTGCTCCCTCCCTTCCTTTTGCTGAAATGCCAGCAAAGACAACAGCAGCGTGTTGGGTGTGCATAGATAAATGCAACCAGGGCTACTAATGCTAAAGAGGATAAAATTCCTCTTTGTGCAGTTCCAGCTACATAATCTTCTTCCTGGCCCTGTCATTGGCATCTGTTTGTTTTTGTACCAGGTTCAGTCACTGGGTCCCTGCTGTCAGACTGATGCCACCACAGCCCCCTGCACAGGTTTCTATCCGAGGGGCTGGACCAAGGGAGCGCCCTCCGGTGCCACCACACCCGGCAGGGAGCACAGATCCTTTCCTGCTTTATGACCTCCTTTTGTTTCCAAACTGAGACTTCCCCTTCTGAATAACTCCTCTTACTTTTGTTTTAACTAACATAATGCTTGTATTCCTTTTGAAAAGTGGAAAGCAACTAAAGAAATCTTGAAGAATATTAGACCTCTTTGATCTTTAGAAGTCTTCTTTTTCTACAGTAAAAAAAAAAAATATTAAACATTTTCCTGGTATTTTTCATTAAATATTGTCACTTTTTACTTTTATTCCTGTGTTTTTAAAAATTGAAATAATTCTTTCAAGTTAAGAAACTATTTATATGCACAAATCCATTATTAACAGCTATGTAGCATGTGGTTGGTATCATAATGGATTTACTCCATTAATTTATTTTGTACACTTTTAGGGATGAGGAGATTGGTTTTTTGTTCCTGAAAAAAAGCATAAAAAAACCCAACCAACCAAAAAAAACCCCAAAAAACCCAACAAAACAAAACAAAAAACCCCAACAAACAAACAAAACAAAACAAAACAAAACAAAAAACAACCACATGAAACAAACAAACAAACAAAAATAAAACCCACCAAAAAACCTCAAAACACAAGACCCCAAAACCAACCCAAAAATCCCAGACAAAAGCAATGAGCAGTGTTTAGTCCTGATCAGTTATCTAAGGTACAGCAGAACATAATTTCAATACGAAAATAAAAGGTACAGTTAAAATTATTACTTCCTTCCTTTTCCTGTTTGTAAAATCAACTTAGAAGTGATTTTTTTCAAGTTTTCAGGACATATGATAGCTAAAGAACCTTATCACAGCTGCAAAGCACATAATGCTAACAATGTTCCAAGGAAAATATTAGGCTTTTTGAACACTTAACATATGATAATAAGGGTATATTATGGAACATGCTTTTCTTATTTTTGTATTTTAATAATTACTTCCTCAGCTGTGTAGATTGTTTAAACTCCTCAATACTCTATCATAAAAGTTAGCAAAGTGAAGCAGTCTATTTTTGCCACAAAAAAAAATTAAAAACCAGAAAATTTCTTGGGAAACTACACGTAAAAAGTCTTTAAGCAGTTTTGTGTTGAAGAAAACCCACACTTACTCTGAGACACTAAACACATAGTAAAAGGTCATTTTGGAGTATTTGTCTAAGAAAGCTCTTTGGGTCTGATCCAAAACATTTTTGCAAGTGACAGTGTACTTAGGAATTCAAGTTTTATGGATCTTAGAATGAAGAATAAGCTTGAACTTTTAAGTATCATACACTACCCTTCCAAAAGATAGACAGATTGTATTTAGAGGTTGATGTCTCTGTTAACAGTTTGGCAATGAAAAGCGTGCCTTTTAACTTAGGAGGAGAGGGCTTTGCATTAGCAAATATAAATCTTAAGTTCAATTTCAGTGCTGTCATAATATCACTCAAATTTTATATAGATGCATTTTTATAGACATCATCTACCTTCCTAAATGTGTAATGGATGGCTACTTCATGACAAAGAGTATGTCCTACTAGTTGCACAGTTTCATAAATTTACAATCATTCTAGCTGGAGAAATAGGAAGTACCTGACCCCATAATGGCCATGTTGAAAAATTTCAAACCTCTTAAGACTTTTCAGCCAGTTCACTGTTTGTGCATTTGAAGACCAGCATACACTTAAGTTCTCAGTGTCAGGAGGCACCAAACACCATGCTGCACTGTGAGATCACTTGCAGCAGACCCACTGCTCCTCCCTGGCTCCAGTGTAAGTCCTTGCAACAAGAGCTGTTTTTGATGTTTACAGCCACATGTCTCTCTCTGTCTTTGTTTATTCTGTTAATCAAGTTTATTTAGCTTAGGAAGTTGTAAAAGCTATTCTCAAACAACTGAAGCTTGTTGATCTCTTTACAGACATGAAACCATAAATTTTGCATTTTCTTCTTTTGATTGTGAGGATAAATTTAATATTTTGTATCAATAATTTAGGACTATCTACAAACTAGATGCCTAATCCAAACTCTGCTTAATTTTCTAAGAAGTGTCTACATTTTTTTTTAATAGGAACAAGATCATTGTGTTCAAAGCTGTAATAATGAAAGGCATAATAGCTTGGTTTATTCAGCTTTATAATCCTCTAAGGCAGTGCTGACTGAAGGTTGAATAAACATTGGGTTTATGGTATTGGTAAACTCTTAGGAGATAAAAAATTGGGGATAAAGTCTTCCCAAAACTAATAAGGTATTAATATGCAATAAAATTGGGCAAATATTTTTTAATCTTTCAAAATCAAATTAGATTGCTGACTTATACCACTAACCTGTTAAATACAGAAAAATAGAGAAATTACCAAATGGGCACTCCTGTTTCCAAAATAGAGAAATCACCAAATGGGCACTCCAAATGGGCTTTTTCTAGAGAGCCACTGATTAATCAGTTCAAGATAGTCTTGATAGGCACACAGTCTTCAGACAGGACCGTACTACATTGTTATGGTGTATCTCTGCAAGATGCCAACTTTTACAGCACCTTGAAAATTGCTTATCCATAGTGATTATGCAGAGGATATTGCAATATAAATTATTGGGTTCAACCATCTAAACTAAAGCATAGCTTTAAGTAATTGTTTTATACATGGCTGTGTGACACCAGCTGAGCCTAACCGCCTTCAGTCACCACTTTTAACATCAGCAGTTAAGCCATCTTAAAGAAGCTTAGACATTCAGAAAATAAACTCTCTCTGAACCCTCTGTTGCTCCCAGGAAAATGCCATTTGAATTTTAATGCTCTCATTCACAGACTGTCTAGATTCACCCAGTTTTATTTCACAGTTCTGTGGTCTGTATCAGACCTTTCTAGCAACCACTATTTACTGCAAAAATAGAGCTTCAAAGTACGATTCATGTGTCTTAATCAAATTATTGATAAGTGAAAAGAAATAATCAGTTTTTCACAATTTCAAAAACTAGCAAAAACTTTCTGCCATGCCTTTTGTTATTATTGAGACACATATTTCTTTCATTATTGAGAGGTGTGGCCAATACATTGGCACAGGGCATTTTTATCAAAGCAGCTTCATCCTCCTTGCATTTTTCCATGCTTGAATACATCAAGCAATCCTGTGTTTATCCCTGCTTCTGAAAAAGACTGAATTGGAGCTCTGCTTAAAACCATTCTTGGCCCAGAGTTTAGCATCTTGGATGCAAATACTGAAATTTTCCTTGCAGCTCTTTCAATACACAACCATCAACATGTAATCTTTCTTTTTTGGACTTATTAAGTTAGCTTGAACCTTGGAAAATAATTCCATTATCCTTAGTACCACATCTGTGCACCAGCTTTGCCACCTAGAAGTACAAATCCAGCATATTTGTTTTACATTATTCATAGATAATGAGTTTACATCAGCTTGATGCCTTTGTCATGTTTTTTGTAGTTCAAGCTGCCATGAACAAAGGTAACTCCAAAATATTTTAAAAGTGTCTGTGCATAGACACTTATCCTTGACATGTTGAAAGTCAACAGATTTTATTTTAAAATTCAAATCTAGATATTAAAATCTAGATATTTAAAAATTGTTGAACTACGGCAGAAATATGTTTACGGCTCAAGCTTACCTTATAATAAATGTGTCAAGCTTCTGCAAGGTATAAAAATGAGAATCTTTCTGAGAATTTAACCCAAATATATCTGGTTCTAGAGTTTCCAATCAACACCAGTACAGTATAGAAAAGATTAAAGAAGAAAATAGACCCTGTAAGCAGCCATAGGATGGAGGAACTGTGACTTCTCAAGGCCCCAGTTGCACTATGGGGTAAGGACTATCTGGGAAAAAAAGCCCTCTTCACATCTTCAAATGCCTGAGAGCACTAGGAAAGTTTGAGACCTGGATGTCTAATTCTTCTAGATCACCTTGAATGATTCAGCCTCCATCTTTAATGTTTTTCTCTCATTTCTTGTAAAGAAATTCACTTTCAAAAGACTAAAAAATCTCCTAAAGACCTACCTTGGCTTTAAACACACTGTCCTCTTTCAAATCTATGGGCAGTTTCCTTTGCACCTGTAGGCTATGCACTGGATCAGTTACAGATGGCCTTTCCCCCCTGTGCTAGAATAGACACCATCTCTTCTTCCACAGCCAATGCAAATGATGCATTCTGTTCTTGAGGAATTTTGACAACACCAAAATACTGTGATGAAACCTGAATCCTAATCTGCAGTGCCAAATGTCACAGCACTTCACAGATCCATGGCATTACCAGAGACATTAAGATACCTGTTATGGCACAAATGTCACCCAGCAATCCTTATTACACTATTCACTAATAAAGTGTAGAACTTCACTTTTGTATTTATACTGTTTTCATTTTGTGCACCTTATTTTTTAATGCTAAATTGTCTTGGAGCACATTTAGTGCGTTTCTGGTCTTGTTTCTATTCCTTCACACAGCTGGTTAGCCCAGAGACAGGTGAAATTTTTTTTGAGAGAGTAGAATTATTGAAATGCAGGACAAAATAATACTGTTTCTCCATGCCTTCCCTTTTTTGCTTGTTCAGGAATAAGTATTCTAATAAGATTCAACCTACAAGTTGCTGAAGTCACCAGTCACCTTTCCATTAACTTTAGAAGGTTATAGATGAAGTTTAGAAAGACTAAGAGGGGTCATATTGTACTGATTAGTTTTCTTTTAGACTGTGTTAGTGCAAGAAAAAATATCATAAATGTTACAGGGATAAGCTGATACTTGCTTTGACTGTTATGAAAGGCCAATCACAGAGCAATAATTCTAGATTCTGTATATGAAATGTATGAATACTAAATGCCCATGAGAACATCTTTTTTTCTATCTCTGATGTTTTTCTTCCTATGGCTGGTGAATGCTGTGGATCAAAAACCACACAAACTTTTAAGGATTTGGTATATATACAAAGGAGTTTTTTGAAAAATATTGTTAATGATACTGGAATAAGTGCAGAAGAAATCCTTTTAAAACTTAATTTTTCATGACTTTCTAGAAACAGACCTGAAATCAATCAATGATTTTTTTAAGCTGATATAGTATTTTTGTTATTAAAAAAAAAGAAGAAAAGAAAAAAAAGAAAAATAATGCTTTTTCACATGATATGTGATTAGAGTGCTATGTAACTTAAAGTATGATTTTCATCATTGGATCCCTCTGTTTAAAATAAAGGTAACAGGTAAATCAAGGGGAGAATACAAATGTGAAACCAAAGATTTTAAATTTATTTTTCTATTAAATGTTTCACTCATCTATAATTAACCCTCTTTAGTCTCCCAGTGTGTTTTTAGAATGAAAATTGAGTGCCCAGGGATATAAATAGTGTCTTTTTCTCTGTGAGAAATAATCTGCAGATCCATTGCACCAGTGCTACTAAGATGCTATCTGAATTTTCCCTCAGCACAAACAGGTGATGTGGCACCTATCAGAAGAGTTCAGGAGATTTTTCTGAGAATGGATTATTTATCTGTGTCCAGACATGCAGTAATAGTAAGGAAACAGGATTTGATCTGGATTTCAGTGTTTATTGTGACTCTTCAGTTGACATTAATGTGCTCTGGAAGAAGTCTATGATAGCTGTTACAGTACATTAGCAGATCAGCTTTCAGTGCAAAGGATGCTCAAGCATACTGCAAACTATAAGTGTATGTACTCTTCAAACATATTCTGAAAGTGTATGGCACTTTACAGGAACTGTAGAAAATGGATTACCTACTTGAAAATGTGAAGTGAAACAAGGTAGAATGGATACCCAAAGTGGAGCTGTCCAGTGGAGTTAATGCAGTTCAGTCTTCTATTTAAATGCCAAAACTTTAAAAAAAATTATTGTCCAGTATTGGCCTCATCTGTTGGGTCAGTTGGAGAAACAGCAGCAACAGCAGCTGCAGCAATGGGCGCAGCATTGGTGACTGAAGGAAGTCCAAGGATGAGGGTTAGACTGAGCTGAACAAGGACATTTCTGAGCTCAGGGACACCTGAGCAGCAGCTCTGAGACCCACCTGGATCTGGAAGCCCTGGGCAGCCAATCAGGCATGAAGGGGGTATTTCCAGGAGCAGAAATTAAAATGGATCTAGGAAATTTAAATGGATCTAGGGAGCATGAATGATCCAGAGTGGGACAGGCAGGGGTGTGGCATGGCAGTGAAGGTGTGGCAAGGCAGTTTGCATGGCAGTTCAGGCAGGCGAGGCGAGCAGGTAGGGCTCAGGTAGGGCTCCTCTACAACCACCCAGGAGGAGCCAAGAGGCAGATAAACAGACTTGGTATCTGTTTTGCAGATCACTTTGCACTTGGTGAAGAAGAGCACAAAAAGACCCTTTCAGCCCTGTTAGTGTACCAGAGAAAACTTCTTCAGTTGTGGCACTGACACGCTGCTTGTTCCCCTGCAGCTGCTGGAGTCGCAGAAGCAACCATGTCAGAGGCTTCCAGCCAGCCAGACCTGCTGACAGCAGATGGACCTGTCCAGGCCACAGGCTCCAGAAGGGACTGAAGCCTCTCCTTGAGGGTGGGGATGACAGAATTCTGTTGAAGGTGCACCCTGGTGGAGAAGCTGTCTCGCCTGGGGATGGAGCTGCAGGAGGAAGTGAATAAACTACATTGTGTTTGAGTGAATGAGTAAGAGATTGACTGGTTAGTTTCTGAGAAGCTACAGGCTCAAGACACTTAGGAGTCTCAAACCTTCATTGTAGTAGAGAAGCAGGTGGACTGAGAATCCTGAGAGGTAATTAGTCAATGGTCTGTTGGAGATGAAGGCTGGAAGCAGGTCACTTCACATACCAGGAGGAAGGATTCTTCTAATTCTGAAAATTTAACAGATAATACTGGCACCTTCTACATGTATGAGGCCCTGGAACTAGAAGGACAGTCATGAGATGAGGTGGATGAAGGTCCACACTGGCATAAGTGAAACCTGTTGGGAGGAGTCCTCTGACTGGAGTGCCTTGTTGGGTGGTTACAGGCTCTTCAGGAGCAACAGACAGGGCAGAACAGGCTGGAGGGTGGCACTGTGTGTAATAGAAGGGTTAGAACAAGGGGAGCCCACAGCTGGCAATGGCACAGCTGGGAGCCTCTGGATAGGAATCAAGGGATGTCACTGGGGGAGTCCACTAAAGACCTCCCAGGATGATGACACCAGTGAATTATTCTTTGAGGAACTAAGGGGTGCTTCCAAGTCAAGTGCCCTTGTCCTTCTGGGCAACTTCAACTTCACAGAAATAACTGGAAACATCACAGAGATGTTGCAGTCCAGGCCAGAAGACTCTCAAAAAAACCTGGATGACAACTTTATNCTCTGGATAGGAATCAAGGGATGTCACTGGGGGAGTCCACTAAAGACCTCCCAGGATGATGACACCAGTGAATTATTCTTTGAGGAACTAAGGGGTGCTTCCAAGTCAAGTGCCCTTGTCCTTCTGGGCAACTTCAACTTCACAGAAATAACTGGAAACATCACAGAGATGTTGCAGTCCAGGCCAGAAGACTCTCAAAAAAACCTGGATGACAACTTTATGGAACAGGTCCTAAGGGAGACAACTCAGAAAAAAACCCTCCTTGATCTACTGCTTGTCACAAGACAGAACCTCATGGGTGGAGACTGGTGGCCACAGCAGCCACAATGACCACAAAGTGATTGAGTTTAAAATCCGTTGACAGGAGGAAAAGTGACAGGAAAACTTCAGCTCTGGTCATGAGGAGGGCTGACTTTAGGCTGCTCAGGGAATTAATAAATAAGGACCATGGGGAAAATGTTTTTGCAGGTGCTGGGGTCCATCACTGCTGATCACTTTTTAATCATCTCCTCCTTAGGGCACAGGAGCAGACAAGTCCCAAATGTTGCAAGTCAAGGAGGCAAGGCAGAAGGCTGGCTTGGCTGAATAGGGATCTTCTCTTAGAAATCAGGAAATAAAAGAAAGGTGTATTCCCAGTGGAAGTATGGTCAGGTGACATGGGAAGAATAAAGAAATTTTGCTTATCACTGTAGGGAGAAAATTCAGGCAGCCAAAGCTCAACAGGAGTTGAAGCTGGAAAGAACCATGGGGAACAATAAAAATAGATTTTTTTCCCCAATATATTGATGGCTACAAGCTTTCAACCACCATGGAAGGTGAACATCAGTCAGCAACGCCCTGGCAGCCAGGAGGACCAGCCCTGTCCTGGGGTGCATCAGGTACAGAATCACTAGCTGGGCAAGGGAGGGGATTGTCCTGCTCTGCTCCACACTGGTGTGGCCTCACCTTGAATCCTGTATGCAGTTTGGAGTGTCACAGTATAAAAAAGACATTAATCTGTTAGAGATTGTGCAGAGGATGGCCACGGAGATGGTGAAGGGTCTGGAGGGGAGGCTGTATGAGGTGTGGCTGAGGTCACTCAGTCTGCTCAGCCCAGAGAAGGAGATTGAGGAGAGACCTCATTGTGGTCCACAACTTTCTTGTGAGGGGAATCAGGGCAGGTAGTGATCTCTTCACTCTTGTGATCAGTGACAGGACTTGAAAAAATGGCACGAAGCTGAGTCAGGGCAGGTTTAGGTTGGATATCAGGAAAAGGTTTCTCACCTAACAGATTTGAAGAAGCTTTTGGACAACACTCTTGGGCACATGGTATGACTCTTGGGGATGGTCCTGTGCAGGGCCAGGAGTTGAACTCCATGATATTGATGGATTTCTTCCAACTCAGTATATTCTATGATTTCTATGATCTTTTGTGAACAGCAAGTAGTATCAGAGCAGATTTTTAAGAAACAGAGTGGAACAAGTTTAACTCCAGGTCTCAAACCTTTTTCAGAAATTATAAGATATACAAGAAGGAAAAGATTTGTATGAGGTTTGGTTTTTTCTTTTTTTGTAAGTCGATAAAGAAATTCTATATGTTTCATTAATGTTCCACTAAAATAACCAAACCAGAATTTGGTAGAAACTTCCAAAGTACTGGGATGAGAATTCCAGCAAAACAGATGACAGTTTTCATACTCACTGCATAGTATTCTCCCCTAAGAGGTAGAATGCCTGGGCAGAAAAAACTGAGTGCAAACTACATTTAGTCTTACACATTTCTTGCCTGCTCTACTGCACATGGCCTGTTTTATTCCAGGCTGTGCGTGGGGAAATTTCTTCCTGCAGTTTTCAAAATACAGGAGACATGAACCTGTTGGTGAGTCCTACTGACAGAAATTAGGGGCTTGAAAGTAACAGGAAAGGATGTTAGAAGCTAATGAATTCCCTCAGGCATTTCCCACTCTCCCTCTGAGGATGTCTGTACCTGGCATTGTTATCCACACACTGACTCATAATCACTGTATTTCCATGGGCTCCCATTGGTGCTGTCAATTAAATACTGATATAGCTAAGAGGACGACACCATATGGTGGCATTGCTGTGTTGGGTACAGTTAAATACAGCAGTGATGTGAGTTGCATGTATGAAGCTGTATTTTTAGTATTCAGAATGACAGCATAGGCCAGATTTTTCCAAAACTCTTCCTCTCATCAGCGTATCAAAACAGGGGCCAGATTTTCAAGTTCTCAACTTGCAGCTCCTAGTACTGGGACACTAATTGCTAGATTTTTCAGAAGAGTTTTCAATCAAAAGTACTATGATCTTTTGATTATGTTAATCTGCTATGACAATGAGTACTGAGATGCTGCAGTTTCCCTATGGACTGGAGATTTTTATTTCATGTAAATGTAAATCTAGCTATTCAAAGTCAGCTAGTCTTGTTGTGCCTCTGCTCACTTACAGATGTGTAACTCCATGGGCATAACTCCTGCATACACAAATCTAAGAGGACAATAATTTACATATTCAGAAAAACTTCTAGAGGGAGCAGAAATACAGGTATGATCCTTTTGTGAATGTAACCAGGCTACTGGTTCTGGTTACTTCTTTTAACTGAGTCGTAATTTTTTCAGGAAACATTGTTGGAAGTGGAATTTTGTTTTTCTATACATGTGATAATAGGAGATGATGAAGAAGATGAGAAGAGGATACTCAGGGGTGATCTTATTGCTCTCTCTACAACCTCCAGTAAGAAGGCTGTAGCCAGGGGGGACTTGGCCTGTTCTCCCAGGCAATCAGCAGCAGGACAAGAGGACATAGAGTTAAACTGTACCAGGGGAGGCTTGGGTTATTAGATATTGGAATGGGCTGCCCAGGACAGTGGTGGAGTCACCACCTCTGAAGGTTTTTAAGGAAAGACTGGACCTGGCACTCAGTGCCATGGTCTGGTTGACAAGGTCGTGCTCAGTCACAGGTTGGACTTGATGATCTCAGAGGTCTTTTCTAACCTAATGGATTCTGTGATTACTACATGTCATTCTATCTAAACAAGAGAAAAAAGATAAACATGAAATAAAATATTTGCCTAGTTGGTACTTTGAAAGCATGTGATTGTTCTTAAAAATACACATGTAAACTTTAGTCCTCACTGGATTATCAAAATAAGAATGTGACCAGTGCAGGTATTATAATATTTAGGATAAACTTATGATTCTTAGTTAGAAATTTAATTTCAGAATCTGTCACTATTTTTCAGATCTATTGTATTTATTTTCTCATAAAATCAGTAACAAGTTATACTGCCCACAGTATTTGATCATAGTATGATGGATGCTCATGTGACATGATCTTACTGGCTTGTGATGAAAACTTTCTAACAGGAATATTTTCATATGTAATTCTCTGTGACATTTTATACTGCTTCTCCATTCATTTTTTCTCATGCTGACTGCTGTGACTGCTATGACTTCTGCTTCTCTTGTGCCCTCACCATTTTTAAATGGATAGTCATGGCATGTGACTTGGAATATCATAGAATAGTACAGAATGGTTTGGGTTGAAAGGGACCTATAAATACCTACAGTTCCAAACCCCCACCTGTGAGCAGGGACATCTTCCACTAGATTAAGTTGTTCAAAGCTCCACCCAACCTGATTTTGAATGCTATCCTCCTTCTTGATCCTGTCACTGATGCTTGCATTATGCCAGAACTCTTATTTTGATTGAGTTCTTCCATCCTCAGATACCATCTATTTTGTCTCCTCCTCTGTCAGACATTGGGCTGGGTAACAACACCCATTTTCCACATACTTATTGGGCTTCCCTAAAAACAAATGTGATTTCTTTATATAGATATACTTAGTTTTGCATTCACTTTTGTGCTATTTCAGTTAGGAGATTTTCGGGAATGTAGCCCAGAATGGAAGATATCTAGTGTGATAGTAATTGAAAAATATAATAAATTCTTTTTTATCTATAAATCACTCATTTTAATTACAAGTTACCTGAGTAATGCTTAAATATGTTTATATCCCTCCTTTTTTTTGCCCCTAATTAATATATTCTCTCAAGACAGTACTTCTGAAAAATAGAATTCATTTTCAAAATGTGATTGAGGAAAGTGTAACACTGAGGTAATGTTATGCAAAATAAAAGAGTTTATCAGCTATTCACAACAATCAGCACTCAAAGAAAAGTGTATATATCAAAAGCATGAGGCTGAATTCTTGAGCATGTGTAAATATCACTGACTTCAACAGGACTTTTAAGACTCAGCATCTGTTAGTCCAGTCTGTGGATTATATCTATCAAGTGGCAATATTTGCAATCAATATTTAAAGGATGTTTATATCAAAAATCAAGTGTAACTCCAACTTCTCCCTTACAGAGTGTGAAGACAAAAACTGTAATCCTACTCACACTTTAGGTGTTTCACAGAGGTGACAGCCCTTTAATGTCCAAGCATCAGACAATAAAGAAAAACACACCTCGCATATTTTTATTTTTATCATTTGAATGAAAACTTATGCATGTATTAAGCAACTTAATTTCTTCCAATTATTTCTGAAAGCATTTTTCACAAACACTGGATACTGATTTGTCTTCCATAACCCACTGATAGAAGCAAACACTATTCATTTTGTTGTTAGTCTTTATTTTGTTCTGGGAACTTCAGGTTTCACAAAAATGGTGCTCAGTCACCATGGAATAATAAGGGACACTTCCAGGCAACATTCTTCCCTTTAATCTGCAGATTGTGTGATTAAAGGCAAGAAAGGTAGTAAATAATTCCCCAGGGAGATTTTATGCATGTATAAACGTGTCTGGAGGAGTGGGCTGGGGTTGCTGTAAGAAATAAGGCTTTCTTTGTTTAAATCCTGTTCTGGGGTTTGGTGCAAGTAGAAGATTAAGTAAAAGTCATGATTGTTTCCCATTAAGTCATGAGTTACTTCATTGGCATCCCTGTGAAATCAGCGAGGTGAAAAGACAATTGCAACATTTCATTTGCTAATATATTTGTGAAAGGTGGTAATTGTACCTGTGCTGCTGAAGGTCATACCAGTCTGCCCTATTTCAAAACTTATTTCCTGCTTTTTTTGCCTACAGATGATTCAAAATCACTAATAAGATGTAAGAAAACTGTGCACAGAAGCAGTATAAAACATGGGAACTGAGCATATGTGTGCATATGAGGAAACAAAAAATACAGCTAAGAGCTTAAAGCTTTGCATATGCAATTATGCACAGGCTGTGAGGAGTTTGTGCAGGTTTGCATTAAAGCATGAAGTATTAGCATGTTATCCCCTGACAAAGGCTAACTAGAAATTCAGGCTGTGCAGCCCTGTTCCTTCTGCTGTCCTGCAGGTCTATGGATAAGTTATTAACAGAGCTAATCATATTTAAAAACTCAAAGCTCCTCACTGGTTGGCTAGAAGCCAGTCCTCCTGGGACACTTTTTACTCTTTTGGGGTGCATGTAGAAGCTATCTTTGCTACCACATCCCTAGGGTTTTGACATGTTCATAGCCCCACTTCCTGGAGCAATAAGAAGCTTCATTTTCCTTAAAAATGAAGTGTCCAATGCTGCAAGGATTGTGGAAAAGTGTAAAGACTGGATTCAACACCCCCAATATCAAGACATAAGAACAATCGTATTTGCTTCCACTAAAAATCTCACAACTTTTTTAACTGGCTCATTAGTTTTGAAATAATTTTCAAACCTATCTCA
This sequence comes from Urocynchramus pylzowi, assembly GCA_013397555.1. NCBI lineage: Eukaryota > Metazoa > Chordata > Aves > Passeriformes > Fringillidae > Urocynchramus > Urocynchramus pylzowi. The sequence continues at coordinate 299,891 of VZRH01002005.1, forward strand.
AAATATACTTGGACTTGCTAGTAGAGAGTTTACTTGCATTTTTTGATTTTTCTCTTATTAAACTGGCAACTGAATGAGGAAACGCCAAAAGCTACTGACAGTGGTCAAACACAAAGACACAGGCTCCTGCAATGTGCAGAGGTTGGATGCTAACTTCCTGTTACAGGAAGTGAGGACAGTTATTAAGTAGAGATAGTCTTGGTACCATTTTACTTAGCCTATTGAAAATACTGTCTTAAACAGCACAATATTTACAGTATGATTTGGGTACCTTAAAGTTATCTGCTCGCAAGCTTATCTGTTGAGTTTTTTCCTATTTACTTGCTGTGATTCTATTGAAGACCCTTGCCAGCAGCATGGAATTTGATTTCCCAAAATAACTTACTATCATCTGTGAAATTGGAAATTTCTCAATTCACTCTCTTTTCCAGATGGTTCAAAATTCCATCATCTTTCTGATGAAGATCTTGAACCAAACTGGTCTGAATACAGATTCTTTCTTGACCCCTCTACAAAATCTTGACCTCTTCAAAAGTGACTATTAAACCCTTCCAGTTTCTATCTAACCATCTTTCAATCCACAAAAGGACTTTTTACTCAACTTTAAAGAAGTTTTATGTCCTCAGGAGTCTTTGGTTAAGAAAAAAACTGTCAAAAGGTTTAGAATGTAAATGTGTTCAGACCACTTTAGCCCCTTTGTCCACACATTCACTGACACACCTGGTAAACCAGAATGATGAAAACTCCACCAGTGAAGCAGGAATAACCCCTACTTGAACCCTCACAATAAATCACCTTCTTAGTATGTTTAGGGACTTTTTATTCATCACAGATTCAGTGGCATTGTTATGGGGGAAGAGCAGATTCACCAGATTGTAGGGCCCAGGACCTACCTGCCCATCCACACCATCTTTAAACATGGGATTGCCTGAACACCACTTCTCTGGTACAACAGACTACTTTTTTTTTATGGTATTTGTCAAATTCTCTTATTCCTCTTAATCCTTTTTATGTGTCTTGTATTATGGACTTTTCTTTCTTCTCCTTTGTGCACACTTCCCATTTGTTAACTGCCATTTTTTTCCCTAAGATAGTAACTTCTTCCATTTCCCACAATTCACTATGATAGCTTTTCCCCTGAGCCTTGAAGAGATTGCATTTGATGACTTCATTTTCTCCTGGAATTGCAGTACACAGTTTAACTGGGCTTGCAATACATACTCCAGGCTCCTGCTTGTACAACTATTCCTTACAGGACATTTTTGTTAGCCAGTTGAATTGTTCATTTTGTTTTATTTTATTTTTTAATGTCTCTTTTTTTATTTAGTGCGCTTTCTTGAAACTGGATATCTGTCTGCAGGATTTGTCTTTTTCTCTCATGATACAAAATTAACTTCAACCATACTGTGATCACAGTTACAGAGCGGCTCACCCACTAGTAACTGTTGAGTGAGATCCTGTGCCCTTACTGTAATGCCTGGGTTCCTTTTTTTTCCTCTGGTTCTGAAACAGGCTAATGTAGGAAGGAACTGTATATTGCACTAAAAAAAATTCTTCATCACACCCTTATGAGGCACTGAACTATATCTAGACAGTTAAAATCTATTATTATTTTATCTATCTTAACTGCAGCTGTTTCCGTTTTGCTGAAGAAAATGCTATATTTTTACTATCAAAGTGCTGGATTTCACCAACAGATTCCTCAGTGCTCTTCTTTTTCCTACAATATTATACTTAAACTTCCACAATATTATATTTGAACTTAGCATTATACCACCTGTATTGTGCCTCTCTCACATCCTCTTATCCCCTCTTTACTTTTTATGAAATCGATGTCCTAGCACCATAATAATCTTATTTACCTCCCTTTAACAGTCTCTGTGATGTGTTTTCTGTCAGGTTTGCTGCTGGTGCCAACCATTCTAATTTTTCTATCACTTTTAGACCTCTACTATTGTAACAGAAGCATCTGTAATTTTTTGTATTGCTCAGTGTTGCAAATGCTGCTGAACTGATACTCTAAGCAGACTGATTACCATTGTCCTTTCATTACAGTTCTCTATTTACATCCCTCCCAGCCTTTCTGAGGTGCATTGAACATTAGCCACACCCTCTTTGCATTAGACTGAACCAAATGTTCCTCAATGCCTGTCAGCTTTCTCTTGCTTCTAGTGCAGGCAATCCTCTATGATTATTTTATCTTCTGGTGCCACGAGCTTAGGCTAAAGTAAAGCTTATGTTTCTAGTATAACATTATGCTTCTAGTAACGTTACCCAAATATTTATCAGTTCTTAATACAAGCTCTTTTGTTCTATACCTCTGAATCAATGCTGCCCTGAGGCTCTAGACCTTCCCACCCCATGGGCCTTACACTGGAATTGGCTGTATTTCAGAGCACAGAGGTCACAGAGACCAGTGTCCTTGCATTTGCATAAAGGCTGGTTCTCCTGTACTTCCACAGGTTGGTGGTAGCAACATGGACCAAGAACAGCAGCTCTTTCTCTGATCCTCAAACTAAACTAATCAAACTAAACTAAGACTTTCTGAGGTCTGCTGCTTTTGCACCCCACTGCAAAATTTTGTGTGATCCTCTCCCATGCCACCAACTTGGCTACCCACATGCCTATCAAACAAGAATACTGCTCCCACCAGCTGCTTCTCCCAGCCCTGAAGACCCCTCAGCACAGACACCATGGCACTAACTGGGTGCTGGATCTCATTCAAGAGCCCTCTTACCCTGAGACTTGCTTACTCCTCAGTCACAAGGCTATGGGGGAAAGCAGGGATGTGTCCCTGGACTCACTTGGGAATCTCTCTGACTCCCATTCTTTTTGTCTCAGCTAGGGAGAGCAATCCTGTCCTCCCAGTCCAGGGCTGTACATCCTATCCACTTGTAAATCTCACTCCTTGGGAAGTCACTCCTCCCTGCTGTACCCTGGGCAATGGGTAAGGGGCTTCGCAGCCTATTGCTGGGCTTCCACTCGCACCTTGAGCTTGAAACAGGTTTTGAAAGCATACAGCTATTTATCTTCCCTTCAGTAAATAAAGAAGATTATGTATCCTCTTAATCTATTTTACCCTTTTTAAGCTAGTTAGCAATAAAGTCAAATCTGGCCTGAGACCTACCATGCTGATTTGCCTTCGTGGAGCCATCCTGACAAGCCGTCAGAATTCCTGAAGGCACTGCCATTGTTCTCTTCATTTCACTGTCATTTATGGAGGCAAGATTGATGCAAAATGCTCTTTCTCATCTTGATGTGAAAAGATTTTATTTCCATATATATATGGGTGTCTATAATTGCACAACATGTAAAGAATTACTGAATTAGACCTAGGGTGTTGACATCCTGTTTTTTCCTATTTTTGCTCTAATCTTATTTTCTGCATTAATTTATTTCCAAAGAAGAAAGAATCTGATTTTGTTTTAATATATGTTAAGAGTATGGATCAGAAGAATATTATTTGTTTTCACTCAATTTAATTAATGTAGCATTTCATAATATGTGATTTCTATGAATTTGCATTGATCTACCTTGACTGTAACAGATTATTTTTTTTCTATGAATGGCTTATAATTTTTTTTTTTTTTTATGGCTGTATCCTCAACTGCAACGAACTGATATCTTGTCATTATATGATTGCTGCTCAGTGAGGATTTGACTCTGTAATTTCAGATGGAAGTTCTCTTCACCAATGACAGCAAGCCACTTTGAGACATATATATAAACCAGCTGCTGGTGAAGTAGCTCACTAGCCAAGAGAACACAGCTTGAGGCCTTCACTTTCAGTTATACGCAATGGCTCAGATATCTAAAAGCTAGCTGCCTAGATAAAACCAGGAATCTAATCTTATTTCATAGTAATGGTGAGAAACAGTCAGGAAATGTTGTGTTTAGATGCTTATCCCAGGAACGAAAGGAAAAGGAAACTGGCAATGTCTCCAGTCCTGCTGGAGTAATATAAGAAATGAAGAGAACTAACAGCAACATGCTAGAGATGATATCTATAAATAGAGAGTACTGCTGTGTTGAATTCAGACTGAAAAAGAGTAAGAAAGGACAAGTAACTAAAGAAAAGATTCAGATCATCAGGTCATGGCTATAATAATTTTCTTTGTTAAAGGACCATGACTGTCTATCTCACACATGACTAGAGAACAAACAAAAAAGGCAAAAAAAGGGGGAAGATGTAGATGCAGGAGAGAACACACATAAGGAAATGATAGAATTTTGTAATTATATTGCACATTTATAAATTTTCAAGTGCCACCCCCTGGGTGATGGCTGTTCTGGATAAGTGCAACCTGAGGCACAACCTATCAAGTTCCTAAATCAGGTCAACAGCTTGAACGAAATAATGATTATATCTACTGTTCTTCAGCAAGCTGTGATTTTGGCTCTGCAATTTCTCTTTAAAACTCTTCAGAAACGAGAGCCACAATTACAAATCAGTTGCTGAAGCACTTTTTTGCTAGCTGTATTATCATTCTCTGATGCTTCACATTTGTTCTGACTTAAAGCTCAACGCACTCAGAGACAAATTGGGAATATATTTCAAGACAACACTGTCTGACTTTGAGTAGATGCAATTTCAGGCATGTAAGCATGGAAACAAAGCAGCACCATTTTTCACGACTAGCCAGCAGCAACTTAAAGCAGCTCCATAGGGATCAAAGACTGTAATGAAGACAGAGCCACTGGGGATGGCCAGCCCTCTGGAGATGGCACTAACCTCACCCTGTATCAGCCCATGTCAGCACATTGCAGACCTGCAAAGCTTTGAGAGCTGGGGACAATAAATTTAGGAACCATGCAGAGAAATTCAGGGAAGAAAACCAACATGAGGAAGAAAAAAGGAAATGAGAAGAACATGGCTAAATATCTCCAGAGAACAAATTCATCCCCTGACACAGACCAGAATGGCCCTTAGCATTTGTAGAACTCTGCCTGCATTCTGCTGACATTCCTTTTTCATTATGTGCAGTTTCCTTCAAGAAAAACTTGATAAAGGGTTTAGAAACTTCCATGTTCCTGAGATGTGGCCTTACTTGATCTCACTGATACAGTTATTGCACAGAGATCAGTGAGGGAGAGAACAGTCATTAAAAGAGGATACTTAAGTGTGCATTTCTCAGTAGGAACAGAAAATAAATATTTCTACATTCATTACAGCCACAGTGTGGTTTTGTTGCTGTTACAATGTAAAAATGCAGTTATGACAACCTACCATGATTTCATGAGAATACATTTTCAAGTATATATATATATGTTTTAACTACATGTTTTTGTATTTTAAAGCACTATAAGACATCTTAGTTGCATTAAAAATGCTGCAGAGATTTCCAGAATGAGGTTAAGAAGTTGGGCAAAGTACTTGGTAAATATAATCAAAACAGAGTGGGAACCAAAATAAACTCACATCTGAACATTCCATGTAAATGTAAAGAAAACCAATTAAACATTCCTTCCACTATAAATTCCTGAAAGTTATAGAAAAAATCCTTGAAGTCCTCAGGTAAAGATTCAGTTAAGGACTAATGTGGTGTTGTCAGGGAAGGAGCTCTCCTGCTCATTTACAAAGTCTCTCCCACGGACACTTGTACTACCAGAGAACAGGGGAGGAAACCTCGTCCTCCTACCTCACCCTTTTCCCCAGGAACATCAAGTACAGAGGGGGACAAGGTGAGACCCACCACGTGGTAGGCATTGACCACCTGAAAAACCTTCCCTCAGCCCCACAGCAAAACTGGAAGAAGCAGGAGCAAAGTGCAAATTCCCCCACCCCAAGATCACGAACATAGGAAGTGCCCTTTTCACAGAGCAAGAGCAGAAGTGTCAGAGTTTTGCCTGGGAGGAGTGTTTCCAAGAGGAGCTGCATAAATCTCCAGTCTTAAAAGGGCTGTAGAATAAACACAGTTGTACTGCTCTAGGAGAAAAGAGTTGGGGAAAAAAAAAAAAAAAAAGAAAGGAAAAAAAAAGAAAAAGAAAGCTGTCTTACAATTGATTTGGAAACAACAGCCACTTTATTTTTTCTTTGAATAATAAATCTCATGCACACATGATTGAGACAAGAGACCAGCATTTTGACCAAAGTCAGAGCACCAGTTTGGCCAGTAGGGTAGAGCAAGGAGCTGGGAGAGAGAAACTCCTTTTGCTCAGTCAAAAGTTAAGTTCTGTCTATGTCTCCAATATACTTGGGATTAGTTTCCCTAACACATTACTATTTTATTTTCTTCTTAGAAAAGAAATCACAAGGCAGAAAGGAATAGTATTCTCTGTAGAAAAGAGGCTTTCCCTTTCCTTTCTCTTCAAGTAAGGTGAATAAATGGATTTGCATTTTAAAGTAATATTGGGGGAATAGAAGCATCTTTTAGGATAAAGACCATATCACTGCAAGTTCACCATCCAGAAGCAAAAAAATGTTACGGAATGAGAGGTGGAGTTGAGGGATGGAAATTAGTTTTTCATCTGAACTTTCAACCAAAATGGCCAGAATCTGGCATCCATCCACACACTGAATGCTTCACTAAAGGAATAATCCTATACTGAACTAAGGGTAAACCAGGCAGCCTCAACTACTGAAATAGAGATTGCACAATGAAATTTGCTTAATTCTTAAGAAAACTTCCTTTTGTGAGGAGAGGGAATGGAGTGTTTCCAGAATTCCTAGAATTATTTTTTTATAACAAATGAAAAAAACTTAAAAGATGCATTTTTGCTTTTAGAAAACTTTGCACATAATGCAAGTACTTATGTGACTCATACATTATAGCAGAAATAAAGGTGGTTTTTTCCTATCATAAGTTTTAGTGAAAAAATCTTAGCTGAATGACCCAGTAATTTTTTTTTTAATTCCATGAAGGTTTTTGGTGATCTGTAATAGGGAACTTACAAAAAACAGTAAGCCTGGAATGATGTATAATGAGATAAAGTCATTTATTATCTTTGACATTACTCTGACATTACTCTGACACTACTTTGCTTTGTTAATAGAATGGGATTCTTTGGCCTGTTATGCTAAAAAATTAAGAAGATAATCAGGTAAAGTTGTGAATACAAATTGCAAATTTTTGGCTAAGTATATTAAGTAATTTTAGTCATACATGAAGTTCCATCTAAGAATATTTAGACTGCTAAAGAAAACTGAAAGCAAAAACTGAGGCTAAGCCAAATGGAGAGCAAAATTCTCTGTGCACATTCATTAATTCAAATCAGGATTAACTGGTACCCTTTGATGGATAATGATCAGAAGAGAAGACTGCAAGAACAGAACAAAAGGAAATAAGTAAAAATATCAACCTTTGAAATCGTAAAATTACAGACACAAGACAAACATATTTGTGAACCCAGAAAATACTGATCTGGTGGAAAATAAAACCAAAATTATAGGGAGCTATCTCCTAGGATATCTGGTTTTGCTTTGAAGAAGATTTTGTCTGAACAGGAGTGGAAAAACTTTGTAGGCAGGAGATAAAACATGCTAATAATAAGAAGTTAAACTAGATTGTGAAATAATGTGGATTAGAATTTTCGACAAAGTAGTAATCAGCCTGGTAAACTGCAGTAAAAATGCTTAGACCTATATCCTTCTGAAAAAGCATTCTTAACTCTAAAATTTGTTTCCATCTTATATGAAGCAGGTCCACTGAATTCCAAGAACCTAATTTTCCTTAGGAGCATTGTCATTTTGATTTATGCTTCAAGCATTGTGGAAGAAAAAAACTCTGTCTTTTTACCACCAAAATTGTAAATGGATCTGGCTTGTGGTTCGCATCCAAGTTTATCTGCATTCTTTTCCCAACATAAATCACTGATTTTGCATTTGGATTGTGGAATGGACAATAGAGCACTTATTCATAAAATTAAATTTCCACTTCTGAATTATGTGGAAATTTATTCCTAAAAAGAAGCTGTTTTCAGCTATTTTTCTATATAATTTTTCTTGGTCAGATTTGTATTTTAAAGGATCGTCTCTTATTAATTTAATTAAATTGGAATAAACTCTAAAGCAGGAGTCCTTCCATCAGTGACATAGCCCTCCTTGGCCATATTAAACTAAATCTAGTAGACTGGTAAACCTGTGAAAATATTTACACAGGAGAGAATATTTTTAATTAAAGCAAGACTTTACAACATCTAGTCCTAACAACAAATCACTATCTATTTAAATGTTTAGCAAAAAAGAAAAGCAGAATTTCACCATGTGTAAAGAGGTGCTGGTAATTAATTTGTAAATATTTTGAAGGACTTACAAGAAAATCAATCCAACAAAAATGAAAAATTACCTTTAATGTACACTAAAATGTGCATGTTATACCCTCACCCATTAATCACTTTGTGATATTTTGAGCTTTACTGCTGCCAAGATTTTGGTCCTATATTCAGACTAATTCAGGAGCAGTTCAGTGTCCAGAAGCACAATTTCTTAGTGATCCCAGAAAAAGAGTGTTCCAGATCTGTAGCTGAATGTAAAGACACTCTCCTCAAAGCCTCTGGTCCTGAGCTCTGCCTGCTGTGTTCTCTCTAGGAATACCAGAGGTTTGGTGCATCATCTGCCACACAAGTATTTCCCATATGAACAATTCTCCTGCTTTCATACATGAAATTTAAGGCAGCAAAAATCCAATCCAACCTGCCTTCTGAGTTATTTTTTCCTTGTTTATGATTACTGATAAGGCTGGATAGCAGTAAACTTTAGGATAGATTTGAATGTAGCCACCGAGTCCAGTCCTGAGTCCTGCTCACAGGAGTGTTAGATCTCATAAAAACTGTTCACTTGCAAATATATTTGTATATGCACTTACTATGTCTGTATGTACATGCATTCTGAACACATTTAAGAAAACACACTGCAACCAGGTTTACACATTTAGAACACATTATATATAAATTGTTTGTGGTAGTTCATTTTAATTGTACATGTTATTCCTATAATGACTTTGCAAATTAAAACAATAAAATAGAAGAAAAAACACAGAAAATTATCCAAGTATACCTGCATTTTAGGTCAGAGTTCTAGGGTGCTTTATTCTGTAAATTCATGAGAGGGAGGAATTCAGTGACAGGCCAAAGTCTTCAGGCCTTAATTAATGTCATGGTGATGATAGATCTGCAGTGCACTCATTGCATTTCATACAAATGACTGCACAAGCCACCTTTGTTATCTACTAACTGTTCTGGGGGAAGAAAAAAAGTCACATACATGAAATTATAATCCAAAAGAAAAGGTCTTAGACCATAATTTTCAAAGACACTTAAAATGATAAATTTAAAGTATTTAGGATTTCAATATTCTTTAGGTATCTACGTCTTGAAGTTGTGCTGAAAACCTCAGCTACAATATCTGCTTTCTTCTAGGCTACACCTTATCAGTTTATGAAACACAGGGTAATATTAATGGTGTTAAATTCCACTCCTAGTTTTAATGGTTCTGTTAAAAATCACATTGGTATTTATATTAAGAAATAGCAGGTAATACATGATCCTTTGCTGGCTTCAGCTGGCAGATATCTTACTCTTTCCATCACCCATCTGAACACTTATCTGACAAACCACATCTCATTTTAGCTTTCATGCTTGTAAATTATCTTTACTGGCAACACTTATTTACAAAGAGATAACTGATTTTTTATTTTTAAGTGAATAGTGTTCCATGGAGCATAACTGGTGTTTTCAAAAGATTTTTTAATATAAATTTTAAGAACATATGAAAGCCATGTGATTTCAGGACAGACTGATTATAAACTCAAGCTTATCTTGAGACCAAAGGTGTTATGCCAGACCTCCACAGAACTGCATCTAGGAGTCTTTAATAATCTGAAATAATGTATTATGTCCTGATTTGGACAGGAAAAAAAAAGTAACAACAAACCAAAACAAACCTAAACCAAGGGCTATCCCATTCTTCCAACTGGGTAACATGTTTCAGGTATTTGTTGAATTTTCTGTCTAAATCTGAATGCAGACTTTAAGCAGAGGTACATTCCTCACTGCAGAGCTGGCACAGTGGAGCAAGGAACCTCAGCTGGACTAGGGCTGGGGGTACCCAGCTGTGCATGTGCTTCAGGAGAGAACCTGAGCAGGGTGTCAGGAACAGCTGAACTGCCTTGGATGCATTGCTGGGTGCAAACTGTGATGGTGCAGGAGCTGCTTTCCAGCTCCACTCACCAATGGTGCTGTGGGAGCAGCTCCCTCCAGGAAGAGGGCAGGGATGCAGCTACTTTTCTCCGTGCCACCTCTCCTCCCAGACACAGCAGGACAAGGGGGCCACACCCTGACCTGTGATAACAGACATCCATGTTTGGCAGGAGCTTCAGAAAATAAACCATGTCACCTGTTTAGACATCAACATTATCACATGTAATCTCCTGTTGAATTACAGAGGTCTTTTGTTTAATTCTTGAATCAATATGTTCATCCACAACTATATCTGACTGAAAACAGGAGTAACTGATCATACTACTCGTGGAAATGTATTTCACATATGCAATATAGATCAACATTAGTGATAAGCATTTAAAAATATCTTTTTTCACTTTGGAAACAGAACACTTTGGAATAGAAAAATTGGAAGGAAAATTCATATCAAGTATCAGACCAAATCTCTCTGGATGTTAGTCAAGGAGGCAAGGTAGTAGTTACAGCATCAGCCAGGAGTTTCAGAGACTCAGAATCAGTAATTCCTCATGCTTTCAAGGGGTCTGCTGAGCATTAGCAGACCAATCCATAACCCTTTGTTATCTTGGTTTTACTATATGTTAATCTTACTGGAGGAGGAGATTTTGTTACTGTCCATGTTCAGGATCCAAATATAAATTGGAAATCTCAAAAAAATTTTTTTTTTGCATTGCTACTACAATGCAAATATATAGTAATGTTGTTAAAATGAGGATCACAAATGTTTCATTCCTTTGTGTACATGCCACAGGGGGAGAAAATATTACATCATCAAGTATGTAATGGAAGATTTGCCAGAGGCTGTAAATTACACTGAAGTATCAGAGCAACAGGTTTGTCCTGCACACGAGTGCAGGAAGGAAATTCACACTTTCCATCAAACACACTACTTGATCAACTTCACCAGCACATTTTTATGTCCCATTTCTCTAAAAAAACCTCCCAACCACTCAATCTCCTGGCCCAGCATTCATAGACTGGTATAAAATCTGGGCTAGAATAAGTAAGGTCATTCCTGTACTTATTTCTTAAATAATCATAATCTAGTGTAGGCCCAGTTCTGCAACATTTCTTTTGAGCTCTTTTTCACCCTGTACAAAAACAGAACTGTGTGTCCTGTCCATAGGGGCTGACAGTCATAAGCAAGTAAAGCAGATAAGATGGGGCAGATGACTGGGTCCCAGGAAGCATCGAGATAATGGTGGTTAAATTGATAAGCAGCCCATGCTTAGCCAATTGCTCACAAGCTTTTAAGCATGACAGTTTTCCTTGATGAACACAGAGTGCTGAAGGAGTGATCTGAGAGATGATAAGGAGGCATTTTTGTCAATGCTCAAGAAGGGGGGACGTTTGACCTAGTATATGTTCATGCTTGAAAATACAAGTGGACAAAGGAAACTGGCACCAGAGGTGGATTGCAATCTGGGAGGGGGCAGCTTGACATGACCTGAGAAGAAGAGGAAAGGGGGAAAGCAGGGAAATGAAAACCAGCCCCATCTGTGTAATGCAGTAGAGGAGAGTACCCTGCACCAGGGCTGAGAACTTCTGCTATTATGGTACTTGAGGAAGGTGGAATTGAAAAACTGAGGAGGACGGGATAGATTATAGAATGACGGCCTGACACCAACTGTTGTTCCAAAATGACAGCAGGTGTCTATTTGTAACCACAACCCCAGGGCTTTATAGCAGAGTGTGACAATATATTCCCCAGTCTCTTAAATCCTCTAAATTTAACATTTAGAAATTTAACATTTTAACTTCCAAGAATTGCAGCAGCAGAGTTGCTGCTGTCTCTTTAATTTATGCAAGTCCTTTTACAAGAGAGAGAGTTTATTTCTAAAGCAAGACAAAACCTGTTAAGGATGTGACACTCAGCATGGAAAGTTGCTCAGCAAACAAGACTTGAAAGCTACAATTGCAAACGCAGATTTGGTTTTTGCAGAGCATCTCAGAGCCACGACTGACTATGGCTCTTACATCTTCACCTTGCTACATGCAGCCAGTAACTCTGGCTGTAACACCAATGGAATTACCAGACTTCAAGCAGGTGTCAAGGGAGGTCTAAAATAGATTTTTTTTTACTTTTCTCCTTGGAATTAAGGTAGTGAATACAAGAGACACAGATTATCTGTTTTACAAATGAGCTAGACTTGATCTGAAAACTTTTACAGACCTACAGCTTTACTGTTGACTTCAACAAAAGTTGTCACCACCTTAAGAGTGATGAATGTGTAGGCAACTGAAGCTGTCTGCAGCCCACACAGTCTCTTCACACCCAGGTTGCCACAGCCACCAGAGCTGTTCTGAGAAGGGCTAACAGGCCCCAGAAGCACTCAGCTGCCAGACACAGTCAACACAAGGCTGAAGGAGAGAGAGGTGGGTCTGTTATCGGGCATGATTTCTTACTGCTGGAAAAGTTACAGTCCCACGTTCAGAGCTCTGTGCACTCGGAGGCCATGCGAATCTATTTAGCCTCTGCTACTCGGTTACAAACTTCTGAACAAAGGCCAGAGTATTCCCAAGATGCTTTCAGATCCAGCAAAACAGTAGGAGAGTGAGAAAATCAGTGTTCTATTGTTTGACTTGGCAGCAATATTTGATCAGCTGCTAGTCACAAGCAAAGAAGCTCAAAACCAACTTTGATCAAAATACCGATTTTTGCATGTAATGTTGTAAAATTCTGCATCAGAAAAAAAAACCCAAAAAAACCAAAAACCAAAACAACAACAACAACAACAACAAAACCCCCAACCAACCAACCAACCAAACAAACAAAAAAAAAGAAACCCAAACCGGGAAATAGGATATCTAGAATGTCAGACAAGAAAAATGTACCTAATTCTCAAAGATATATTGTAGAAAGAATAGACTCACATGAAATTTCTGATATGTCCTAGCCAGAAATATTTTCTTTTGAGGCATTTGCTATTTTGGAGAATATAAAAAATAATAATATAAGTATTAGAAAACATATAAATATTTTTAAAAATAGGGAAAGGTTCTGAAGTGGGAAAAGAACTCTTATATACACACAGAGATAGAGGGAGAAGTGTGTGTGTGTTTGTGTCTGTGTGTGTAGGTACAGATGTGATCAGAGCATTTTAGCCCTCTCTGCCTGACCAGGAAAAGCAGATGCAGTTGTGGAACTCAAGTTCATTGCTCGCTGAACCCTGGTTCACATCACTTGTTCTCCAGCTGAACCACGTGTCAAACATAATAGGGAACACACTACTTTAAAAAGTTAATCTAGCAGCAGTGAAACACTCACTCTCTCAAATACAGCTGATTTGTTTTACTTCTGTTTACTTCTATTCAGTTCCACAGTTATCTGCTTTCTGACTGTAACTCTCTAAAATTGTGCCAAATGTGTTCCAGATTTTTATCACAACATATCACGACAGGATCTTTCCAGCCCATGAGAACATACAGCCAACAAAGCTCTTTCCCCTTCATTTCCTGAGCTACTGGCAAAAGCAATTTCATTTTCAGGATGTTAACATTATTATTTCTGGCTAAGAAAATAATAATACATCATTAAAATGCTGATAAGGTATCAGCAAAGAATGTTTTGATTGTGGTTGCCATCTACAAATACACATTTATATGTAGGTTTTTGAAAATAAAGGCACACTTTCAAGGTGAATAATAATAAGCCAGTTGCTGAGGAAGACTGTTAATAATGACACAAAATTAATTCATACTAACAAAAAACCTATATTTGATGTAAACATATATAACATGAAGTGGTCTCATTTTTTACTCCTAATTGTTGGATTTGGGCCACATGCTGGAGTTTCCTTATATACAAGCAATATATAAAAGCTGATGGACTGTCATTTCTCTGGGGCACAGGGGAATTTTTTGGTGCTCTACAAGAAAGAATATCTGTATGGAGAGCCACCTTCCCCAAACTCCTGCTCTTTTAATACTTCAGCTCAGCCACCTGTTGGAGGATACACGTGAAGCAGACACCTGACTTTCCTTCCACAGAAACCACAAAACAAAAAGTTTGCAGAAGGGCTTGAGCAGGTCTACATCTCATCATCACCTGGAGTGAAGATATGAGTGAACATCACTCCAGGGCTAAGGGATTCAGTGTTTTCACCATTGCAGAACAACTTGAAAAGGCTTTTAAACTCTCTAACACAGCACTCCTGGGAAAACCTCAAAACCTGTGAAAAGCAAGGAAACTAAATCAAGGTATTTTCCAAGCAATGGTATTTGTTTTTCCATTTTTTTAAAAATTTTGGGTAGTCACAATAACACAATTATTTTACAGCAGCTCTAATTACATTGGAAAAAAAAAATCACTAGACATTCTTTAAATTAAATTAAATGAACTAATTGATAGAGTGAATATAAACTGATTTTTTTTCATATTCTTTTTAAATGCCTCAAATGGGTGTTGCTTTTGCATTAACTAACACCTCCTGTTTCTTATAAATGTTAAAAAAGCCTTTCCAATATTACAGTCCTCTCAGTTCTGCTAGATAACTTCCTACAAAATATTAGTGAGTTTTAATTACAGCAAGAAAAGTTGTGAAGCATCTGAGACCTTATATATAATGTGGACAGAGAGTTAAAAAATTGTGTTTTCTTTAGCAGCTTATCAAACCTTAAGTTTCCATTCCTTTGTTTTATGGTGCTGTATTTTTTTTCCCATTCATTGCAGAATTCAAAACACAACTGATTTAATAGATTTCCTGTTTCTAAACCAATTCATGTTATATATATATAAAAAGAATGTATTTGTATTCTGGGGTGTTCTTGGTTTGTTTTCACCTGGGGCAAAGAAAGATCTATCTTAACCTAAATCTAATATCATACAGCCCTTCCATTGAATGGCAGACTTAACCTTAATGCTTTGTAGTTTCTGACTGCAAACTTTCTCTGCTCCTGTTCCACACCATTTTCCCTTTTTTTTTTTTTGACCCCAGCACCTAGGTACATTTGCTCATTCCTGACTCTTTCAGCAATGCTCAAAAATCACTGATAGTTCCTACAGTAATTGCAGCAACAAATCAATAAGGAACTGACCAGATTTTCACATTGAGTAACTCCAACCTAAAGTGTCTCCAGTTAAAACAACTGTTAGAGGAGATCCAACGAAACACTTCTGCACCTAAAAGGTAGATGTTTTTAGCACCAAAAGGCTGACAATGAACTGAAGTCACACCCTCACATGAACTGGACATCTCAGAAAGAGGCACAAAAGTCACCATCCCTGTTGCTGAGATGGGCAATGATAGCACAAACCAATGCTTAGAACTGGCCAGCTAAGCATCTGTGTCTAAACAGCCTTGTTTTAAATTTCTCTTTGACCCTTCATTCAGAGGTTTCTCCCCTTACCTGACTGCAACATCTACTTAAAAAAGGCACCTATATATTTTATTTCAAAAATAGGAATTGTGCTTGAAAAAATAAGTTAAAACACAAAATAATTAATTAAGATATCCTTTTGCTGCAAGTGTAGTGCAGTTATAGCTACCTGCTAGACTACGGAAGATCATTTCAGTTCTTTACTAGATAAATTATTTCATATGACTGAAAGCTCAATTCAAATCAATAATTTTTGCTCTCTCAAAGACTGCACAAAACACCAAGACAGTTCCTTTCAGATAAAATGCAACCATGCAAAAAAACATCCAAAGCTATTTTGTAATTCTTCCTCATACCAAGTTGTGAAGTACTTCGTAAGAAGTTTCAATCAAATGCTTCCAAGCTGTTGACAAACCAGAGTGAATTATTTTTGTTTCTCTTTTTGAAAGAAGAAAAAAGACTAACAGTAAGTATTACAAAGGCTAACTTCAAAAGGTGACAGAAATAGCAAGCTGAACCATAGAACAGTGACTGACTGGATTCATTTAACTCTTAGACAACTTTCAGATTTATCAAAATGAAACTAATATGAGCGAATAAATGCATAAAATTGACTAAAAGAATAAATATAACAACTGTTCTTCTCAAGCACCCTTTGCTTTTGCTTCTATTCAATATTTACTGTACAATATATACTGGTCTTTTAGACCAGCGTTTATACCAATATTTATGCATATACATGTAGAAATTTATGTTTCCAGGAAGGCGATATTGACTCAAAAGTAGTGAGTATTTTGGTTGAAAGCAATAGAAGTGTGGATGGCCAGAGATGGAGACTTCCACGAGAAACAATTACTGGGTGTTTATCTTAAGTTTGGACTGATATTATTGTAGATTTTTTAAAATAAAATTTAAAATATAAAGAGAAATCTCAAGTTACAGATATTTTTCTACATCCAATCTATGAAAATGAAATAATAGGAACCCAACTGTTTGCATTACTATTTAAAGTTTTACTGTAAATATTAGGATAAAAAATAACTTTATTGGTAGTCAAATACCTTAATATTGCTCAAACTATGTCTCCTAGAGATATAAAAATACTGAGAAGCAAATACTTATACACAGTCGATTTAATAGTTTGGGAAATGTTATAAAATCTAGAAACTTGGAAATGTTTAACATGCCATAATAGTATGAGCTGATGAGGTCAGCAGAAAGGATACACTGAGGTTTTGTACTACTATGAATATATGAAAGAAGAAGAACAAAAATCCCCAAACACAGCCAGTGAGGTCAAGAAGACAAAATAAATTCCAAGGTTCAGTGGCATTGCAGCCTTGCAGACAGAAGCCAACCTAGGAAAAGCACTTGTAACTTAACATGAAGCAGAAACTGGGTAACATACTGGGTAAATAGCAGCCAAGCTAATGAAACAGCAATCCCACAAAAGATGGAATAATTTAATTAAATTTAATCAAGGCATTAGAGTTTTAGATATAAACAATTACAAATTCAGATCAGAGTCATGGAGAGAAACAATTCTTCTTGATCAATTGCCAGGTACAGGAGCTAAAAACTCAAGTACTGCATAGCTTCCACTGACAGTGGGTGATATGATCCATGTCTGTTGGTACAAAGCCAACTCACAACCAAATCAGGCAGAAAACCAAAGTCAGGACATTGCTGTAACCTGTTGTAGGTGTCATGCTTGCCCTACTTGAAAAGCAAGAGTGTCCAGCAAAGGAACTGCAAACTAAGCCAAAATCAAAATATACAGCAAAAGTGGGTGTCTCAAAGGCAACAGCCATGACCAGAAAGGATTAGCAGCGACCACTTAAAAGGAAAAGAACAAGAAGGTGAAACACAATCTAATTCATCATTTTAGCACAGTGTGGGAGGTATGACAGTGCAGTGAACCATTACGAGTAAAAATGAAATAGACAAAAATGAAAAAAACTAAGAAAATGCACAGTTATGTCAAAAGCTGGTATCTGAGGGAGGACAAAAAAATTATTGTCAGAAAGCAGTCTAAGTTTTTCATAAAAAGCTGCATAAATCCAAATTTTTAGCTGTTGTAAAGCTGCCCAAATTCAGAGAACTCTTCATTTACTTAGACCAGATTAGATTTACTTAAACCAAGATGAGGATCACGTGGGATTTTGGTGGGTTTTTAACCCTCTATTTCAACTCTACCATGTACTACATTTTTCTATAAAATTCATACTCTAGAGGCTGAACCTAAGGCACTGGTGGTTAAGTCAAAGAATAGTAAAATGGTTTTACAGAGAGGAAATTTCACAAGAACTCTTGCAATAAAACCAATCTTGCCATTTAAATCCTCAGAAGGATCCCAGTAAACTGCTGACCTCACATTGTCCTAATAGGAATAGCTGACAATGATAGAAATAGAGTCCTTGGTGATGCTAGGCATCACTATATGTTGCAAAGGCATCACTGTATATATATATATATATAAGTTCCAAAGTCCTGTGAGATCCTTGTCCCCAGCTGTCCAGATTAGGAGCTGACTGGGAGTGAACCATGGTCCTTTCTGGCATGTACATACAGATTTCCTTTCTATGGAAACAGATTCACCACACATCCCTGCTTGTGGCTGGAATGAGATCAGAAGGTATGTGCATGCCCTAACCAGCCCTTCAGAAACACTCCTGAGCCAACCACTTTAAATAGTGACCAAGTTACTGCAGATTTACACTAATGTAAGAGAAACCAGAATTAATACTTCATTCAGTACCTTTTTCCATGATTAGCACAAATCCTAAATTTACTACCTGCAAGAGAAGAGAATACAGCCACCCTAGGGCCAGCTCTGTATAATTACCTGCTAGGTCTGTACAGCCTCATTTTACTGAGAGCCTCATTTTACTGAGAGCCTCATTTTACTTTCAGCTCTGCCTTCACACAGCACCTAGAACAGTGGATCCCTTCTCTTTGTAAGGCTTTCTGTAAGAGAAAGTGTGTTACATTTATGTATCTGCAGCCCTCCATGTGGTTGAAAGGCACATTTGCATCTTTCCACTAAAACTGCCTAGCCAGCACAGCCATTTCCTTGTGCCAAATGTCAACATCTGATTGTCATGTGATTTTTAGCTGGCTACATTCCTGAATTACTGGCATGACTCCAGTAATCTGATGATCTAACAACAAAAGTTGCAGCCGATTTTGACCCTGAAAAGTGATTCTCAATCCTTTCTAAAAGTGGCTATTAATAGTTATTTCTCCAATCACTCATCCACCTTGCCAGTAAAGTGCTTTGGAAATTTCTCTTTATTAAACATCTACTTTTTCCTAAGGCATAACTTCCTTCTTCACCTGAATTCTTTAAGCATGATTAAAGCCACAATTATTAATTATTTACCTGGCTTTATTCACAGAGAACAATAGATTTGGTATTATCCACTTTTAGCTCAGATTCAGGGAAACACATTCCAAGTATGTGTAGCTCTCCCCCTTTAATAAAATTAATAGAAGAAAGAGAATTTCTTATGTACAAATTTTGCTGATGTGCAAATCTGAACCCATCAGAACAATGCACCATAAGAACTATGAGGGTGAACATGCTTTTCGATATTATTAAAAGTGCAGCACATGTATTTGTTAAATTTCCTGCTTGCATTTTTTTACTCTGGTGGAACAGAGAATAAAACGAATAATATTGGCAAGTGATTAATTTTTCCTTATTGCAGTGAATTTTAACATGGAACAGCTCAAGTCTCAAATTAGTGACTCTCAGATAACTGATCCAAAGGCCCACAGGCTCACAACAATCCTTCCTACAGAGATAATAACACTTGTTTATAAAGATGACCACTACGATCAGAGGGAGACAGAAGACAAAGATGCAGACCAGTTGCAGCTGTCTCTTCGTGACTTTTAACTTTCATCTTTAACTGATTAAACAGAAATCTGAAACCAAGCAATTTCAATTCAGAGAAATACGGGTCATGGGTTTCTTTCCTCCTAAAAAAAAATGCATTTATAGCTTCTCAAATACACTGCTACAATGATTTTATCTGCATACTAATTGCAAAAGCATGGCCTGTACTTAATCATCCTATTTACAGTGCTCTGTAAATTAACTGTTGGAGTAATTTACATCTAAGTCCATCCATGCCAATGAATCCCTGAGGCATTGCTATGGCATTATTGCAGTTCTACTTTTCATTTATTGTGGTTTGGCCTGGATGCTGTACTATTCTACACCTTAAAATATGCCTACTTTTCTGTAGCAGTTAGCATAGATCAATTGTATGTCATATGGTATATTACTTACCTGCATACAGATCTGTATTACATAAACCAGCATGAAGGCTCCCCAAAGCCTGCATTTGAAAAGTCTTATGACAGATTTTGGGTTGTTCTTGTGGCAGATGTAGATTTTTCTTACCTTTGTTACTGGGAAAAAAGGGTATGTAAAATTATAAAGTATGCAAACCCATAGCATTTCTGTATATTGAATTTCCTACAGCAAGTCTGAGAGACAGAGGCAGAATCTGATTCAGACACAAGAAGCTACTCCATTTTCTGCTTCAGTCTATGGATACAAAGAAAGACTATCATAGGACAATGGAAGAAGGCTGAAAGATTTTCATTCAATGCTGCCATATTCACACCTGGCCTCAAAGATATGGGTCTTTTTTGCACATTTTCCTACAAAATGAGGAAACCTGCCTTGTCCTGAGTGTGTCATCCAGGCTGCAGTCAGTGCCTTTTTCAACACAGAGCAACCCCACTAAAGAAATGAAAGAAGTGAATGTAGAAGAGTTTGGAGTGCCTGTGGAAAAAAGTCAACATTTGGCACTCTAGGGATCAAATCATAAAATTTCAGTCTTCTCATCAAGTTCTGAAACACCACAATTGATTTCATTTACAGTAATATAAGCACTTGCAGATCTGTGCAGAGGTGTCTTCCCACCCACCATCGCCCAATTTTCAGAGGTTTTATTTCAACTTTTAGCTGCAAAGTACTTGTGCAGTGTTTGTCAACATAAATAACCTGAAGATTTATCCATTCTTATCGCTGAAAAAGTTTCTTTCCTCTTATGTAACAAAAAGGATTTTTTTCTCTGTCATAGAAGCTTTCAGAATTACAGAGAAAACTCAATTCTAGGAAACTGATAAAGACCTAAATATAAAGGAAATGTATAAATGTGTTATCAGAAAAAAAAAACATTCACACACTTTAAGATACAGACTTGAGTGACACGATCAAAGACTGATCTTCTGAAAGATCTGCTTCACAAAAAAGCACAGGAATGTTGGGGCTTCCTCACATGGGTTGTGCTTGTTTGCACAGCAAGGGTCAAACTCTGCCCTTCTCTTTTGCTGTTCATCATTGGGTAGGTGAGTACTGCTGATCTTAAATGCACTCAATGACAATTATTATTTTCTTCTACAGACTGTGTTGTTTTCACAGTATTTTAGAATTGTTTTTGAAATATTACATTAAAAAATAAATCTGCTCTGCTCTAGGGATGCCACACATCCTATCCAGTCACCATTCAGGAGTTATATGAGCTTAAAGTGTGCTCAATCCAAGGGGAGTATTCAAAAATCAGCCCACTGGCCTGTTGTCCTGTACTCTTCTTGGCATGTTAGAAATCAAACTCTTTAGAATCTTGGAAACCAGCAAAACCAAGATGTTTTTTTCAAAAATTGTAAATACATCTGTTGACTACCATAACAAATATCCTGTAAAGTTAAAATGATTGACAGCATTCAAACTTCTGAAGGAAGGCCAGAGATCTTTTTGTCAGATGCAAAGAAGAAACAACAATATTTTTCCTTAACTTGGTTTTTAGAAACGGCCAAACCATTAAAAAAATAATTTCCCGAGTCAGACATTCAACATGACAAATGTGTGCCCAAACACATTAAATTTAGCAAAGTTATACACTGCTATAAACATGGCCTTGCAGCATAAATGCATTTATTTTGATAAATATGTTTACACTGCAGGATATAAAAGAGCTAAGATATGAATTGGATTTGGAATTATCTGCAAACTAGTAAACAGCACTGAAAAGAAATATTTTTACGTATGTTTATTATATAACACTTAATCTCTTCCTATAATTTTATTTATGGAAAATGGCCTACTTTATTATATGAATGGATATACATGTGTGGTTTAAGCACTGACTTGTCTATGGGAGGGTACCCAATATCACACAGTCCCCGTGCCACATTCTGCAGCCCCCATTACCTCTGTTATCCATGACCAGAGAAATAAAGGAACACAATTGTAGTATTTGTCCTCAGGTGGTGATGCTTCCATCTGCTGTGGCAGGTAAACCCTGTCTAGCTCTTTCAAAAGAGAATACCTTCTGATGGACTGTGATGAAGCAGCAGGAGAGATGAGCTGTTCAGAGAAAAGGAAGGGATGTCTAAAAGGAGAGCAGATGCTAACAGTGGATAACCATTTCTTTCACTTATAACCTTCTTTTTCTTAAGGCAATATATCAAAATATCTATTCAGGACAAATCTCTTATTAGATATTAAAAATTCAACATGTAGTACTAATTTTGGAATTTATTAATTTGTAGATAAATGTCACCTTTCCACATTCCTTGAAGAGATACTGGTTTTACAATTATTTTGCTGTTTTATAATTCTTCATGGATTTTTTTTTCTCACTCATACATTAGTTAGTTTTAAACTTTTAAAAAGAATTGTATAAGTAGAAAATAAGTCAAAAATCCTGTAATTGCCTGCTGGTACCACCCTGTCCTTTTGAGGTTAAAGCAAGACAGTATGGAATTTTTTTCCTTACCCTTTTTCAACAGATGAGCCAGGAGCAGACAGTCAGTTGAAACAGTGATGATTACAAATGACAACTTGTAGCATGTGTTATCACAGCCACAGTCTACAGTAATTCTGCTAACAATGTATTTTGCTAACCGTATGGATTCAGGGAAAATTGTTTTTTCTCTTTAGGAAATCAACTGCAGATGAATTATCACATTATGTCTTTCCCAGGACCAGTATGGGACAGGCACACTTGTCCCAGCACTGCATGGGACAAATGCAATGTTAGTTTAAAAGATCTTTGGCA
The DNA here is from genome assembly GCA_013397555.1 of Urocynchramus pylzowi. Lineage (NCBI taxonomy): Eukaryota > Metazoa > Chordata > Aves > Passeriformes > Fringillidae > Urocynchramus > Urocynchramus pylzowi. The sequence continues at coordinate 322,465 of VZRH01002005.1, forward strand.
GACACTGGGTGAAAACCAGGCCCCTTTAAAGCTAGTGACTAAACATGCACAGATATTAGCACAGCTGAGATTGTTCTAATTGCTCAAATAATTGCTGGACCATCAAATATTTTAGGTTCAATTCAGCCTGTTCACAATATAAAAGAAATCTCTTCTCTCAATAGTTTTCTCTCTCAGATAGGTTAATCAAATAAATCACATCACAGGCTCACAGTCAGGCAGGGATGTGGCAGGTTCTTGAAGGTGTCAGATGTGACCCTTGCTGAGCTCGAAGTTTTCCTGAGATAACTGTGAATTTTAAATTCATCCCTTGAAGGACACAGCTCCCATGTATATAATTTCAAACCTCATTACAGAACAGCTGCACTTGATGGGCACATAGGAAATAAGAGATAAAATGGAATTATCCAGTTTAAAGTATGCCTGGACAAAAGATTTAGATATGTCTGGAAGAAGGCATGGCACAACCCCAGAAATGGAAATGTAAGGGATTGCAATTGGGTAAAACCAACATTTCCATTTAGAAAGCTAAAGGAGGAGGAAATGTGAACTGTGGGACACCCATTTCTATTCCTTAGTGGCAGCTTTCTCCTGAGAGTGACAGATGGCAGAGCAGGGACCCTCCCTCAGCTTTCAGCAGCAACAGCAGAGTGGTGCCAATTCGCTGTCCTGTATCCACTCTGAAACCTTAATGACAATTTCAGCCAAATCACCATCCAGCCAAAACAGCCCAGGTTCACAGGTTAATTGTGCTGGTGTCATTAAGCTAAGTACAAAAAATAAACATGATCAATCTCTGTAAATAACAAAGAGTAGGGAACACCCTTTGAAAGCCAGAAAACAGAAACACAGTGGGAAAAACCCAAAACATCTATGCTACTGTGAAAGCTGAGGACATAGCTCAGAAGGAAAGGTATACATTTATAGCTTGCAGATTTTAACAATACTTTATTAAAAAAATGTTTAATTATGGAAGCATTTTAAAAGCTTTGGGTCATATTCTTCAGGATCACTGATGAAAATCCTTTTGAAGCAGCTTAATAATCCATTTTTTATTATTATTTTGTTCTGTTGTTATTTGAAAATTGTTCCGTTTTCCCAGTACGGTAGGGATCTCTCAACCCTACAGAAGTAATGCAAGAGTTAAAACACTCCAAAATCTTCAAAGGCACTACTTTTTCACCTCCAGTTTCTATTTTTGGTAAATATTCTCTAGTTTACCAGACTATGTGATATCAGCTCTGCTGGGGACCTCAAAAAAGACAGAAAAGACAGAGTCACAGTAGCCCCCTCAAGCCTCAGTTTGTGAAAAAAAACAAAACAAAAACAAAAAC
>VZRH01002005.1:323942-356050 GCA_013397555.1 Urocynchramus pylzowi
AAAAAAAAAAAAAAAAAAAAAAAAAAAAAAAAAAAAAAAAACAAAAAAAAAAAAAAAACGAAAAACAAAAAACCAACTTTCCGCAAGTGACAGAAGAAAAAAATCTGTATTACTCCAATGTCCAGAAGAATGTTTATCTTAATGCACTTAAGACTATAGACATATTTCAGTGTGATGTCCATTCCTGTGAACAGAATGCAAAGGAGTGACAAATGAAATCTGCTGCTTTGGATAACCACGTTAACTGCAGATATTTTTATATAAAAACTACTGCAATTAAATGTTCTAATACAATCAATCAGCAATCCCAATTGTACAGAGAGTTGTGAGGTCATGAGAAGAAAAATCATGACTCCTTCCAACTTCACATATTCCTACTGCCCAGACACTTCTCTCAGAGTATTTCTAATGTAATTTGTCTGGGAAAATGGTATCTTCCACTATCATTCATTGAGACAGAGAACATAAAATATCCTACAAACTGTCATTTATACTTTCCAATTCATAAGCGGCTTTCCTTGCAAATATTTCAAACTATCTCTGAAAACAGTGTTATAGAAACACTATGAATCCAGTTCTCCATCATGCAACACTTGTCAGCCGTGAAACTGTGGTCAGTTTGCCACTGGCTGCTCCATTGCCTCTCCTAAAATAGGGATATTAAAAGAAATCTAAAGCCAGAAAGGTCAGAACTGGAGTCTCTGTTATGTTGTCCTGGGGGGACTCACACCAGGGAAGTCAGGGCATGAGTGATAACCTTAAAAAATCTGAATGATAGCACTTCACATGCCTTTGAGAATGTGTTACTGACTGTGCAAGGCTTCGAGAGGAGAGGATAATCAGGTCTAAAATTGGACATTCTCTTCCTCACATTCAATGTTTTCCCTGATTCCCAGAGGAAGGCCACTCTCATTTCCCTTAAATCCAAAAAGGCATTTCTTATTTTTAACCTACCCATTGTCATCTAGGTCATTATATAGTGATGATTATTCAAAAATTTCCTCTTATTCCAGTAACTCGAAATGAAATTTGCTCGCTGTGCTGCACACAAACTCAGAGCAGTGCACCCAGTGACAGGACATTTTCAAGCAACCTTCAGTTGTATGATTCATTTCCCTACGGCTGTTTCACAAGAGTACTAATACTTAGAACTTCCCTGCCAACAAGGATTGGCCTCTTGACTTACTTGTTTGGTGAGGGCAGCTTCCCTTAGGCATTTACCTCATAACATCCAATTAGCAAATACCATTGTACCATCAGAGTTCATGCTTAACTGTGACTTGCCAAGTGATGTGCTCTCTCTCTCTCCTTTACAGATATTAATGCTGTTTTCTGGCACAGCATCATAAATTTGGTCCTTCTATCAGGATTATATGTACAGGCGTGGTATATGTACAGCAATACCAAAAAATTCTTCATAAGCTTCACCATGCGAGCACCAGAGAGAAACTCTGGATTCCACAATGATTGTGTCCAAAATTAGCTTAGTTCTGAAGCCAAATATTTAAATGCCTGTAACAGTCCTCCTGGTAATAGAAAGAAGACAATTCACATTTACTGTGCAATTTGACAAGTATATACACAAGAATGCATGTCCTCAGGGAAAAGAGAGCAGGCCTTGACCAGAGAGATGTTGTTTGGATTAGTGATTTAGCAGTTATCCTGCTCTTTGCAACTCCTGAGACTGAAGGAGCTACACCACTATTGGAGTTGAGAAATGAGTAGCAATGCTCCATATGTGCATCAGCAGAGCTGGGAAATGACTTTACAGATCAGCTGTTTTCCTCTGAACAGGTGGATACAAGTAAGAGCAAGATGATACCATCACAAAGCATCTGCTATGTGTCACTGATTAACACTGACCATAACTCGGCAGAAATAATTAGTACTGTAGAGTGAGTCATTTTACCTTGATGTAGTCCAAAGATAAAGAAACCACACTTTATCTAAAGGTACCTACATCAGATCTAAATGAGTTAGTTTAAGCTGCAGAGCAAAGGTAGCCATGTTAGCACAGTGTGACTCTCGCTTCTCGACAGAGCTAATTAATCTGTACAGAGTGCAGCAGAAATGGGACTATATTGTTTCTGGCAGCAGCCCAGAATGGGCCTTCCCACAGCTCTGTTGTTCCTTCTGTCAGGAATGTCAGGTCCACATCAGCCAACACTTCCTGAGCTCAACTAGAACTAAGATTTAAAGCAGTGGCAAACTCTACTGGCAATTGGGACATATAATAGGTTTTTGAAAATTTGAAATGCAGGAATATATCGCTCAAGCACACTTCCCACATAACACTCCCTCAAAAAACTCCTCCTCAGAGTCACAGGCCAAGTATTGCAGGTCAAAGTGATGGGTGAAGAGGAGACATTAATAGAAAGATGTAGTAGACTGAAGACTGTTTTGTGTCATCCATGGTAGGGTAAGAAGAAGACTCTTTGCAGCCTATATCTTCTCCTGATCAGATTAAATGATATTGATCTGTTCATGGACATATCAATTGATATCAGATCAATTGGACATATCAATTGATATCAGATCAATTGATACATTTATCTGATAGCCATGGTGGCATTTAAGTGGATTTCCATGGAAATACTTAATTTTACATTAATCAAGTTTTCTTTACATGGGCAAAATATGTATAAATTTTAACAGTAAAATATCTGGTGTGTTTTAGAACCTACTGCTTGATAAACTCAGTGACTGCTGATTTTATCCATTTATTTGCTAGATGACAGCCCTTGATTAAGATTTTGTTTCTGTTATCAACTGTTATGCCTATTGTTGTCTTTAAATATCTGTTGTTACTTCTAAAAGACTTCTGTGAATTCTGTTTGATCAGAAGAACTAACTCTGAATGGATTCTTGTAAGAAGCACAATAATAAATAATTATTGTTCTCCACAATAATTATTAATTACCCTAGAATAAAATCAAAAAACCCATGCATGACTTCACATCAGGGTATGTGCACAATTGCTTACACACATATACACACCTTTCTTTTAAAAAAGGTATTGAGGTATTAAAATATTTTACAAGCATTTAAAATCTCATTTTCCATCCATCCTTTGGGCAGTAAGACCAAGGGCAGACCTTGTTGTGCAATCAGCCTGTTGTGCTTCAGGCCTAAAGATACAGGAAGTTTCTCTTCAGCTGTCATAGTGGTGGATGGAGACTTTGGAAATGAGGGCAAGAAGTTCAAACAGCTGAAGACTCTTTTGTGGCACGCTGCCAAGCTCCTGTGTCCCCTCCCTTTTATTATGGCTTGTCCATATGCAGCCAATTCATCTTAAGGTTTGACGCAACATTTGCAAATGTACAGAGGTTCTTTGATAAAAAGCCATCCACGAATTCTATCATCATCATTATTTGCATTTATCCTACTACTGAGCACTGTAATAGAATTTCCTGTCATACACCACCAGCAACCTATGAATCACAGCCACCTAACTCAGCGGGGTATGAACTAGTTGTGGAAAAATTTCACTTCAACATAATTTCTTTTTCCTCAGAAGTATTTGGACAGAATCCACCTTTCAGCTGAGAAGGAACACCAGCTCCATGGAAATTCTTGATGAACTGGGTCCTTTAACACCTTATTACTTGTACAACACAATAATACTCACAAGTGTAAAAAAATGTTTACAACCTGTCCCAAACACTTGTGAGACACAGGGAGAATAGGATGGAAAAGGTCATTATGAAAAACTTAACAGTGGGTGGCTTCACAGGTCTCAAACCCTGCAATATTATCAGAAAATGCCTTATGGAATGAAAACTAATAACAATTTTCTGCCTCCTCTTCAGGATCGAGTGTGCTTATAGATACTTGTAGCAGCCTCTCCTGAAGTAAAGTTATACATATTCAGTAGATTAAATGTAGCCATGTCTACACATACAAGCTGAAGCTCTGATTTTTAGCTGAATATTTGGCACTGTGACCATGGACCGCCTAACAAGCTATTTTCTGTAATCAGGTGCTTGATATAGATTAGGAGGGGTAAAATTATTTTTGTTTAATAATTTCTACAATTATATTGACCTGCAGAGCCTTTGTGCTATAAAAGGATTTTGTGTCCAGATGAAAAAACCATGTGAGTAGTACTGGAATTTTCATATGAGAGCTGCCTTTCATACACATCTTGTCTCTTAATACCTTCATTCCTGAAAAGAGCTGCAAAATGTTTTCAATCCACATGAAAAGGTAAGGTATTGAATGCACTGCAATTGCATATGACTTGTAATAAATCACAAGAGAAATATGATTTCTCAGCCATACCTTTAAGTCCAACTGCAATTGGGTTTAGAGTTATACAACTTAGTAACAAACCTAATACATCCATTCAAGAGAGGACACATAAACTCAATTGCTTTTAAAAAAACCCACAAAAAAAACCAAACAAACAAAAAAAAAAAAACCCAGCTCCAAGAGTCCATGAAGGAAATCTAGCAAATTACATCTTTTGATGGTCTCCCATGCTGACTGGACATGCAACAGCCTTAATAAAATATTAGATGTGGATAAGATGCTACACATACTTTTGGGAGGCCTGACACACTGTTTTCTAGGCATGGCATTCAAAGAGTATTTTCCACAGGATTAAAAAAAAAAAAAATCAGAAAATTGATTAATGCTCTGTTTCTTCTTCACAGTGAGAGTTCTTCAGCTGACTGACTTTCTTGCTTCTTTCCAAAACCACTCACACTCAAAATACACTAACAATTACACTAACACAGGCAGTGCAGTCTCCTGTCATTTAAACATGTTTTTATGACAGCAAAGGAATTAATCCAACTCCAGGAACTCATAGCCCTCATGTAATAATACTGCTATCACTGTCAAAAAATTAGATTTAACCATATCTTGAGCAAACAGGAGGGTTTATTGCTTTTATTAGTCTGAAAATGTTCCTGTGTTCATATTTTCTTAAAAAATTAATTGTTCACCTCAACACTTATTAGTCTCCACCCTGAAGTCTCCTACAATTATTTTTAGAAGAGTTAAACCTTCACAAACACAGAAAAAGAAAAAGCAGCTCTGGAACCAAGGACAAACTCTTCACTTTGTTGGAATTTTGATGCAGTTTTTCGTGACAAAGCAGTAAAAAGAAATAGAGCAGATACATAGACACTGGAGAACTGAGGATATAAACCTAAGTCATACCTGCTTTTCTATGTCCACTTTTTTAAAGGTTGAGAGGAAACAAATATTGTGATGGCATGTACACCTAATTTAAGATTAATATTGTGACAGAAAAAAGTAGTATAGCCTGTCACCTAGAAGATAAATTTCAAACATAGATTCCTTGGATAGTCTCGAGTGTGGATCACAGCCCTGAGAATTAATTCCATGAGAAAACTAATAGTCTGATCATTTTCATAAGAATGGATTTTTTTCAATTACATGTTTAATAAGAAGAAGTTGAAAAAAACTATCTCAGCTTTCTCAAAGCACACCAGAAATGGGAAATAATTTTATTTTAACAATGTTAAAAACATGTCATGCTCTTTTCATTCTTACTTTACATTAGGCTATGTTCTATTCTATTAAAAGTCAGAGATGAGCAAAGGAAAATTTTGAATTGAAATAATTTTAATATATTGAAATAATAATAAATAAAAACGTCTTGAAATGAAAGCAGGGGATAAATAAAAATTAAATCCTTCAGGTGTCCCAAATGAGAGTAATTTTTTTTTTTAATGTAGAATTTCACTGAAAGATACTATGCTATCATATCCTCTCTCTCCCACAAACACAAATCCAGTTTCTGACTTGCTTTACTCTATTAACTGCTTGCAAAGATTATTTTATTACCTCCCTATGAGGCAAATTGTTCCTGTTTGGCACAGACTACTGGAAAAATCAATGCAGACCCATGGAAGGAGTAACAGGAAACACTGGGGTTTCTCAGAACTCCCTGACTGTCCTGGGAGATGTGTCAATTTAAGGCATCCTTTCAGAGAGGTACAGTATATTCACCACTTCTTAATCTCACTGTGCTGGTAACAATAAAGCTCAATAGCTACTTTTGTGGCTGATTATCTTTAGAGTTGCAATGGAGGAAGAAATGGGAATGAGCACTGCAATACCCTCCATGAAAAACAGAAGAAGGCACAAGATTTACTGTAGGAAAGATCAACAAGGTGTCCATAAGAATCTCATTACACACATGCACAGAGAAAAAGAACCTGCAGTAAGAGTAGCTATGTGACTACTTTGAGAAGGAAAAACAAGTTTGATACAAATGCAGTCTGTGTGCTATTTTGCACAGCATGTGAGCCCACAGCATGGCATACAGTGTGAGCTGTCTTTGTGAGGAAGCAGAGAACATAAAAGCAGAGTGAAGAAGGCAGGAAAAGAATACTCGTGCCTCAATTAACCGGAGTACAGAAGCGTCACACATCTCAGGTGCACACAACTCTAGGGTCTCATGAATCATCACTATGAAGCAAAGAGTATTCATCTTTACCATAGGAATTGACGTGCAATCTGCAGTTTATTTTTTTTCCTTCTCACACACTGCTCAAAAATGTAGGTTGTCATATTCACTTGATGTTACTGTTAGGTATTAGATTTCATTATTTCACAAGTAGCTGAAACTACGTCATTTATAAAGCAAACAGATTGCTCTTTGTTCATGTGGTGGTTATTCATTCTGTCGTTAGGTGAGATACCAGAAAATAAACACTGATGGTTTGGTTTTGAATGCTGTATTGCACAAACTCTGTAAAGCACCTCTTGGGAGAAGGATGACGGAATGCTGTTTTCCCTGTGATTAATCATTCTCTATTATTGCACCCTTTTCATGAGGAGGATGATATAATACATATGGCTGCATAAAAACATTCATACTTCTCAATTCAAAAAATTAAGTTATCTCATCTCCCTATGCTCATGTCCTACCTTGGACTTTTGCCAACATTTTTATGAACTCCTTGGAAGAAAAATTAAATAATCAACCAATAAAATTTGTACTTAAAAAGATCTCAAAGCTAAACATGTATTTCTCTAATATAGTGTAATTGCAGCACTAATTAGTCAACAGCACTGACAGACACATTTTGGACCAAGTGACCCTGTTTGCCTTCCAAGCTGCTGCAGCTAAACTGCCTTACATTGTCATGGAATGAATAAGAGGAGATGAAGTTCCAAAGCTGATTTAGTAAGAAATGGACCGTTTTTAATGACAGAGACTATTACCCAGCTAGTGAATGAAAATGGTGGAGACATGATAGCTGTTGCTGTCCTATGAGTGTGAAAGCACCACGTTTATGAAACAGGTCCTCATAGTCCATCTGACTCCAGTATTGATCTAAATATTATAGAAAACAGGCTAGAATATTTATTGCCTTCCATTTACTCCTCTGCTAAGAGTATAAAATGTTGTCAGTGTGGGTAATGATTCAAAAAGGCAAGGCTGAGCATAAAGTTCACCTTTAACCCCTGAGTTGAGGGAAACCAAAGAGTTTGCCCTGGAGTTTTCTTCATGTTCCCTATGCCTTCATGATCTGTAAAAGATGTTATTTTGCAGTGCTCACAGTGGGAGTCACAGTTTTACCAATGTTGTACATTTAATTTCAAGAAGGCATAAAACTCTGGTTTTGTCAAAGGAGATAATCAATAGAACTCAGTTTGGCAACTCTTCATATTTTTTCCCCTCCCCCAAAACATTGATTAAAATATAAATATTAACATTACTTTCCTTTTTGCATTCTAGACTGGCTCAAGTCTGTAGACCTAAGTTTTTCCTGGAGTACAGACTTAAACATTTTTTACATGGTATCATACAAAAAGCCAAAAGTAAAATTAAAGAATGAAATCCTGCAGTTACTCATGTATTATAAATTTTTTCCCGTGCAATCACAGTGAAATGCATACACTGGATACACATACAAATCCCAGTTGTTTATCCATGCAAAGCTGTATTTTATTCTTTGAGTGCATTGCTATAATTCAAGAAGACAAAGCAAGATATCGTGGCAATTCCATTAGAATTAATCCGTGTGAAAAACAGCGATGGACTACACTGAAAAAGCCAAATTCTTCCATAGTGTGAGCCTGGCAATGTCAGTGGAATTAAATCAGAAATAAATTTGGGCATTCACAGATACACCACTGGATTAATTCATTGAGCAATTTCTTTTCATTATGCAAGAAAACCAGTTTGAAATCTAGTGAAACTGTATAGGCTAATCTGATTCAATGCAAGCTGGAATGTTTGCTGTACAATCAACACTCCTTAGCAATATTGCATTATCTGTGCTTAAGCTGCACAGGAAATGATAAATGCCTGTGACTCCTGGCAGGCACTGGATCTAGAAGCTTACAGGAATGACAAGTTGAACAAATCTCTTCCTGGGATATGTGTGTACTACCAGTGAAAAGTTTAAAGTAATTGCAGATGTGAAGATGAGGCCACAGAGTTTCAAATTCACTCATACACCCTCAATCAGCCACCTTATTTATTAGATACTTGATTGTTGCATAATATTGGCTGGGGAAAAAATGTGAAAAAATTGAACAGGAATGAGCAAGTTGTGCTGTGGTAGCTGAGTAATAGCAGGTCACATCGCAGAGCACTTGAAAAGAAGAAATTTTACTTTTTACACACACTGATTATTTTACTTCTAAATATGTTAGAAATTTGGTGCTAAACATTTAAAGTGAAACAAAACAACATCTGAACACTTCAAAATTAGATTATTTTGGGACTGCAATTTAAATGTGTTTGTGACACTGTATTCCATAAAGAAACAGAGCTGTACAATGGTTTTCAGCACACACTATTAATAGCAAAGAAAATGTCTACAGAAGACCAAGAATTTCAAATTTGGTGCAGTTTTGTAACAGACTTTTTTCATGTATCAGACTTATTCACAGACCATAGCAAATTTCTCACAAATCAGTGTGAGGCTGCAATATCAAATTTCATCCAAAACTAACTATAAGCAACACAGTTGAGGTTGAGATATGTATAAGTGATTCAAGTCCAATCATGACTGAGGCACCTTAGCTTAGGAACCTCTGAAACACCCATTTGATACGATGTGTTGGTAGTTATCTTCCTAACTTACAACCTCCCTCTCCCTTTGTCCTGTCATCCTGTCTTGTTCATGCACGAGGAAAAAGCAAGCTTCTGAGCCAAACCCTCACCTTTGCTCTATTCTGACTCACACAGGAATGCAAACAAACATTTTCAAACAGATTAACAAATCTGAAGTTTGCAGCCACTACTAGAACAGGAACTGGTAGTTATCACGAGATGATTTTTATCACAATTTTGCTACATATACTGCCCCTACCAATATTTAAGCAGTATTTTAACAACATGAATGACTGACTGCACAGAGGGTATATTATTTTATCTCTAGTTTACAATCAGGTCAGAGCTCAAGCAGGATGCCAAAGTGTTCTTGAATCACAATAAAAGACATTGGCAGGACAGCATTACAGCTGGCAGGCTGCACTGCAGCACAACTACACGACCCAAGGTAGGGTTTAAGTGCTGCCCAAAATAGCAGTCCTGCTTTAGATGGACAAACATTTTTTCCTAAGACGAGCTTGTTAAAAGGAAGCTGTGACATGCAGAACAGTGACAAAGCTGTGCCTGGCTCGTGTCTGCACCTCTGCAAGGAGTCATGCAAGCTTGCCTCCTGCCTAAAGAACTCTCTTTGCGCTATGTGATGAGCCGTGCCATCCTGCTTGATGATTTCTCAAGAAAAATGAAGCCTTATTTCTACCTAGGTCTTATCCTCATTAAAAATACTTTTACAACCTGCTTCAAATGCTGATGTGGAAGGTGCCCTTTCATTTGCTTTTGCTTCTTGATGAATAAGTTAATAAGTTTCCACAAGTAGTGCAAACTGCTTTATCCTTGCCCTTCACTTCTGTATTGTTAGGTGAGAAAAGCTCTAGAGCATTTTGCCTTCTCATTTACTTTGATTATTTACAGCCCCACTCTTACCTTCACTGCTATAATTGCTTATGAGTTACACAAAATCAGTCACTTGCCTTTATTCATACTGAATAGCCCCATAGACTACGGTGAAAGCATGCTGAGTGCAGCATACTTCAGTTTATGACACCCATGAATCTCATCAGGCTGAAGAACTTTAACAGGGGAAGTAATTCAGAGAGTAACTTCCCCTGTCTCTGCAAAACAGGACATGGTTTCTACCTCACCCTTCCCCAGACTCTCTGTCTCTAAAGTTAACCCAAGATCTGAGTCCACCCCTTAGTTTTACTTCTGGCATAGCTACAAAACATGGGCAAGCTGTGCAATAAAATTTAATGAGCAAGTAAAATTTAAAAAAAAAAAAACAAATTTAAATTTAAAAACAAACAATGCCCTACAGACAATAAAACCAGTGAAAATTATGGCATGAAACTGTAGTTACCTTATAGTCAAAAAAAAAGATCTCTCCAGGTTCTAAAGTTTTCTTAGAAGAGCTTGCAAAATATCTACATACAAAAATTATGTTGTGAAGGCTGTTAGATATGGAAGTAGCCAAATAACCATAATTCATTGTGGTCATGACAGAGAAGGAAGGTTCTTCCTGGATTTCTGATAACCTGCCCTACTATCTCAAGTATCAAGCCAGAAGGAAAGGTCACCCAGCAGTGACAGCACCAGCACTTAGAGAAGCATAGCCTGCTAAAGCACTGCTCATGAGCAGGCACAAACCAACCATTCCTGCACCCATCCTAACTTGGATTGTATCTTGATGTACAATTTGCTCTTATTTTCTGCTCTGCTACACAGCCAAAAAAAAAGGCATATTGCTTGTGTTATTAACAAGACTGAAAATAAGCCCTGAAGCTTAGAAAAATGTATTAATTCTTTGGATGAGCACTTATTTACACACTAATGTGTTGGCTGTCTCCTCTATTTCAGCAGCTTTATTATCAGGGAGTCACCTCATTCTCTCAAAACAAAAAGAAATCTAGGTGTGGGTTAAATTGTTCCTTAACATACTATGGACAAATTATGCTTAGATTGTCTTCTGGTTTTGCTGCCCAAGGGATTTCTCCCCATAAACACAAGCACTTGGAATTTCCCCCATTACTCATTTAATCTTTGCTCAGCTGCCACCATGGCATTTGGGACTGCTCAATACAGTTTTCAAAGCACTGCATCTGATATTTATGAACCTATAAACTGGTGCTGTTTGTTTGAAGCAGCACAGGCTGTTGACAGGGTTTGTTTCTGGGTCTGACGGTAAACAAGTTTTGACTGCATTTCAGGTTCATTCAGAGTGAAACCTTGAAATATCCAGTGAGAGACACCAAATAACTTCAGGCATGTCTATATTCTCATCAGCCTTGGTTTTCTAAAACACCTTCTGAGGACGGGACAGATATGAACTTGTCCTCACTGTCCTTTTCCTTACAAGTATCCCTTTCTTCCAGCATTGTTAACAAATAGCCACCATGGTTTCAAATTATCTTCCCCAATAAAACCCTATTTCCCAGTCCGACATTTCCTGATATATGCATTTGCTGGGAAAGAACAAAGACTGTAGGGTATATATTTCGCATTAGCTCAGCTGTGTCTGTGGAATGCAGACGAGAAAATTCCAATAATGGCTTGGCAGCTATATATTGTTTTAGCAACATCACTGCAACCATTGTATAATGGCTGTAGTCCAGTTCTTGCTCACTCCAAGGATTTTCTAAGCTAAAGAGAGGCAGAGGCCTGGAAAACCCTAACATTTTCTACCTGATTTTCTATTGTTTTTTCTTTCTCCATCATTCATGCATCATTATCCTGAAGTGGTGGAAGAAGTAACACTCCACATCTTTCTGCTTCTTTTTCCACTTTTCACAATGTACAGTGGGAAAGCTCCCAGACTGTGGAGCACTACAAGCTATACTTAATGACTCCTGGTGTCAAAGAAAAGACTTAACAAAGTTTCATCAATATCTCACCATTTAGATGATGCTCCTCAGAGTTTTATTTTTCAAATAAGAAGTTCCCATAGCTCTACTTGTCAATATGAGTATAAACAAGCTCCTCTATTTTAAGGACTTATATGTCCTCCATCACCCCAAGCAACAGCTTGAATAAAACAAATAACACTAAATCTGCTGGTTTTGGCTGGGGTGGAGTTAATTTTCTTCCCTGTAGCTAGTATGTGGCTGTGCATTGGATTTGTGTTAGAAAGTGTTAATAAAACACAGAAGTTTTAGTTATTGCTGGGCAGTGCTTACAGAGTCGAGGTCGTTTCTGCTTTTCACCCACCTCCCCACTGAGGTGAACAAGGAGCTGGGAGAGGACACAGCTGACCTCACTTGACCACAGTGATATCCCACACCATGTGGCATCATGCTCAGTATGTAAACCTGAAGGAAGAAGAGGAAGGGGAGAACATCTGGAGTGATGGTGTCTGTCTTCCCAAATCACTGTTAAACATGATGGGCCCCTGCTTTCCTGCTTATGGGTAAACATTTGCCTGACAATGGAAAGTGGTGAATTAATTCCTTGATTTGCTTTGTTTGTGTGTATTGCTTTTGCTTTCCCTATTAAACTGTCTTTATCTCAACTCATGAGTTTTCACACTTTTATTCTTCCAATTCTCTCCTCCATCCTACCAGGGTGAGCAGCTCTGTGCTATTTGGGGCTAATCCACTTTACCAGAGAATGTTCCTGACATGAAAAATGCCATTTTCCATGCCATTTGAATCATCTCTAGCATGGTTCTGTCCAGGTCCAACTACAGTCTCTCAAGGAACTCTCAGCAAAGTTTGGGCAACACAAGCCAAGGACAGGGAATTTGCCACTCTGTTCAAGAGGGAAATAGTTTACCCTTCAGTTCATGACCAGACCACTTGACATGAAGGCTAATAATATTCCCTGACATTGTTTAATTTTCTAGCAAATATGTAGTAGCAGTGTCTAGGTAACTCTCAATACTTAATCTACTGAGCTTCAGTTAAAGGTGGGAAGAATATTGTTACAATTTGCACTTGGCCAAGGCACAAGGACAATAATGCTTGCTTTCCCAATAGTATTTTGGTAAGTAATTCTCATTATTTCAAAGATCAAGGTAGGTCTAACTTTATTCACCAAGGACAACCATGGGCAGAAAGGGATTTGAACTCACCATAGCTCAGAATCCAAGAAAATGGAACAAATTTTTTTCCTGTGGACAAAGCCTGTAGCTAGGATTAATGCCAAAACTGATTAATGCCTATGGTTGTGCCAGCACTAACCCACAGAAAATGGGATACTTAAGCAAGTCCAGATATGACTAATCCCATGCTAAGACTGGTCTCTAAAGTACATAAAGTTTTCCTTTAGTTTAGGTTTTGTCTACTAATTATGAAGACAGCCTTGATGACTATTTTGTTATATATACCTTAATTTTAGAAAGTTAAAATTAGAGAAGAATCCCATAACAAACCCATCTGTGAAACAAAAATCAAAATTCAATAAATAGTGTACAGGGAGCAGTATAACTTATGAAGGTTAGAGTTAGATCTTTGGCTTAATAACTTATAAGAAACTTTAGCAAGAACTTCTGTAATTCAAAATGTAAGATGCAATCATTTCACTAAGAGTTTTGCACAGTTTCTAACCTTTTTTTCCTCCTAATGGTAAGTTTTAGGGGCAATTTTTTTTCATTATCATAAACTCAGTGACCTCCAGATAAATTACACTCATTTTATAAAATTCTTTTCAGTTTCTTTTATTTCTCACAATCAAATGTAAGTGTGCAACTGTAGTTAAAGGTTAAGAAGTCAGAAGGATTTATCATTGAAATGACACAGATAAAATCTGCTAAGGAACATCTGCTCTAAGAAATTTATTATCGCAATATTTTCTAAGCGCTCTCTTGATTATCTTGCAAAGATCTGCATACTAACAAATCTGCTGAATATCAATTTGCAGTGCATATATACTTACTTCTTAACATATCAGAAAAGCATAAATGCCTGAAAATTTCAGGCACTGTCTATCATGGGGCAAACTCGATTCTGAAAGATTTATCTTACAGTGCCACATGCTTTTTCATATTCTCCATCCCAATTCTATATTTCCTGTTCTCAATCTTGAAGCAAACAGTGTGGGAGATTGTTTGCTCAGATACATCTTGGATCCCCAAACAAATGAGAATGAATGTCTTGTTTTCTTTTGGTGAAAACTGCCATTCCTTGCAATGGAGGGATATAAATAAATATACATCAAATTATATAACATGTCACACAGCAGACAGTCACAAGATTAATTTGTCTTTTTTAAAGGCATAGCTGAGTATGGATGCTGAGAAAATGAAAACAGTACCTCTGTTATAATGTACAACATGACTCCTTTGACCTGGAGATAAAGGAAGAAAAACCAACAAAGCCATGTCATATCTAAAGGATATAAAACCAGAGAAACCAGTGTACCCTGGTTTTGTGTACAAGCTTTCTCTAAAGAAAAAAATATTTCCTTTACGTTCTGTTCTCTTTATCAATACAGCTTTATTCCCAGAAAGCAGTACTATAGGTCACTTAGAGAGAAATCACTCATTGCTAATGGAGAAACAAATCAACAATATATTTACTCAGCTAATGCACTTCCCTAGGTCACATTATACAGGAAAGCTTTTAAAAATCTTTTGTTTGACTGATCATATTATAACCTGAACTATTAGCTACTCTGAGTAGGAGGCCTTGTTTTAATGCAAAGGCTTTAAAGGTACAGCTCAGATGTGCACACTGCTGGAAGTAAGGAACCACTGTGCTGCAAAACAGCTGTATTTCTGGCAGATGAAAAGTGCCTCAGGAAAACATAAACACTCTCAATACCAGCTCCCAGAATTTCTGCTGCAAACTCTGCTCACGACCCTGGTCTAAGGAGGGGCAGTCCCATCCAGTGGGCAGAGCTCCTACTGGGCTTTCTGGGATGGTGTGACAGAAAGCTGACGTTTTTCTTGGGCCTTTGAATTAACTTAAATAATCGACATTTAGTGGAAAAGTGAAGGGGGCATTTCATGGTGTGCAGTCGGTTCAAGCTCAATTTACCACTGGAAAAAAAGTGACAGAACGCCTGAACACAAGGAGGCGTATCCGGACACTGAGGGTGACCCAAGACTCCCACAGGCTGTGCCTGAAGTTTGTGGAGACTTCAACCTCTTACCTGAGTGCACTGCACCTGTGCAGCACATTCCTGCATTTGCTACACCTGCAGTGTATATGCAGTGATGGTTTACTGAGGAAGAATTGCCATCTTTCCTTAGACAAAGCTTATAGATCCCCACACAAAATCAAAGACACAAACTGAAATCTCTTCAGAGGAAATCCATCCTGGCAGCAACTATCTGTAACTAATGTGAGTCCATTTAAATGCAATGTATTTGTATTTCTATTTCTATTTAGATGTAACCTGGGTTTTAGCAGTTTTTTATTTCTGGTTTTAATCTAAATACCAGTTTCTAAATGTCAGAGAATCATAGAATATGCTGAGTTGGAAGAGACCCATCAGGATAATCAAGTCCAACTCCTGATCCTGCACAGAACAACAAGAAGAGTCACACTGTGTGCCTGAGAGTAGTGTCCAAAGGTTCCTTGAACTCTGTCAGGCTTGGTGCTGTGACCACTTCCCTGGGGAGCCTGTACCAGTGCCCAAACATCCTCTGCGGGAAAAACTTTTTCCTGAAATCCAAACTAAACCTCCCCCAACTCAGCTTCATGTCATTTCCATGAGTCCTGTCACAGGTCATGAGAGTGAAGAGATAAGTACCTTCCCCTCCTCTTCCCTACATGAGCATGTTGGAGACTTTTGAAGACAATGAGGTAGGTCTTCCCTCATTCTCCTCTTCTCCAGGCTGAACAGACCAAGTGACGCGAGCTGCTCCTCACACGGCTTCCCCTCAAGGCCCTTCACCATCCTCATGGTGCTCCATTGGACGCTCTAACTGCTTTCCCTAAAGCCCCTAAAACAGAATTAACTTCTCAAGGAAGCTGGAGCCAGTACCTGCAAAGAAACAAAGTTTGTCATAGAATATTTTGAAGTGGAAGAAACCTCAAAGGTTACCTAGCTACAGCCCCCCCTGCTCTGGAAAGATCTTCCAGCCTTCCACTAGACCAGGCTGCTCAGAGCTCCACCCAATTGGCCTTGAACATTTCCAGGGACGAGGCATCCACAGCTTCTCTGGGCAACCTGTTCCAGCACTTCACCACCCTCACAGTAAAGAATATCTTCCTAATAACCAATCTAAACTTACTCTTATAGTTTAAAGCCATTCTCCCTTGTGCTATCACTACATGCCCTTTTAAAAATCTTCCTCACCAGCTCTCTTGTGGTCCTTTTCAGATACTGGAAGGTGCTATAAGGTCTCCACAAAACCTTCTCTTTTCCAGGCTGAACAGCTTCAACTCTCTCAGCCTGTCAAGACACTTCCATGGTTTCTATTAGACAAATATTTCCCTCTACAACATTTTCTACCTCTGAAACTGAATTTTCATTAACAACTCAGTACCAAGAGCTGACTAAAACAGGTAATTCATTATTTGTGAGGAATGTAAAACACAAAAGAAAGGGCTTCAATGCAAAAAAAGTGATGGGCATGACAGAGAGCTATATATTACCCAAAGGAATTATGCATTGTCCAGCCTATTGCTGTATTCTTTCTCTGTCAGTCTAGTTCACATTCACCATTTTAGTCTTGGAGATTTTTTCAAGGGGTGCTATTATTATAATTATTTTACATCAATCAAAAGAAACTATATTAAAAAGAGGGGTGTAAGAGAGTAAGTAATTTATTTCATCAAATAAAATCTTTTGTCTCAAACGTGTAACAAACCCTTTTCGACTGCAAGTGTCAAGGTCAGAATTACATTTTGTTTAGTTTTTTATTTTCATCCTTTACACTGACAAGTACAAAAGACAACCTTCTGAATCAAAATGAATGCAATACTATTTATGTTCCAAAACAAAATGGAAGATAACAATTCTTTCTCCTAGAACTTCCCTGATTTGAAAAAATATATCCTAAATCTGTATTAATTTACAAGCTCTAGTGCAATTTTTGTTAATGCTAAAATATTTTGAAATCTATTCTGAGTGGCTGATAAATTATAATCCACGTAAATTTACCATGATTAGTGCTGGTCCACTTTCTGGAAATTTGCTAAAATTTTTGTTTTGGAAAGGCTTCAAGAGGGGAAGTATATCACCATTTCCTTGTCCCATTCATTTCTCTAGCATCCTAAATTGGCCACTAGCCTACATGCGCAGCAATCCAAACAGACCTTTACTTTGACTCATTACAGATGTTCTTATGTTCTCAGTATTTAAGACAATTGCTTTAGAGAAGTGAGTATATGGCTTTCCTAATAAGTTTGTGTTTTGTTTCAAAACAGCAGTGGCAGTGCCATTCTCTTTTTTAATCTGTTTTGCATTGCTTAGCACAATATTTTGCACTTTGAATGTAAACAGATTGCCCTTTGATGTCAGGACTAATTCCTTGCATGTTGATGGAGCAGAATATCAGAGATGAAATCAATCATATGGCTCTGAGACAAGAATCCATCTGTACCATCATGTTAATTTGAGAACATATTTGGAGCCAAGATAAAACATAACACTGCATGGAGCTAAACATCAAGCTGATCAGCAGAGACACAACTAAATGCCACTGGAGTCCAAAGAAAATAAAATCAGTGAGAAAATTGAATCAAGTTGTCCAGCAGTATTTCTTTATATCACTATAAACATGTATGTTGCATGCATAAGCTCATATATAAGAAAAACAATAAACTGGGAAACATTTGCAGACATACCACAGTTGAGTGTCAGTGCAAGTATTAAAGGGCATTAGACTTTGGCACTGTTTCTTTGGATCTGACATGGAAGCAACTCACCAGCCTCAGCATAAAATAATTCAAGCCTAAGAAGTTGCTCCTTCTGGCTATTGGAGTAGGGTACTTTGTTGACAAGAACTCTTGGCATATAAACTCTAGCTAATCCTATAGAATAAGGGAGTAACTTAGTCCTAGCAATAGATGAGTACATTGAGTGTAAAATACATGCCAAGTATTGTGACTGTGTCTTTGTGGAAAACCTTTGAGATGGGCTGATTGTGAGCACCAGCACCAGAGACTTGTTGGGTGCTGAGGAAGGTTGACCAAAACTTTATCCAGTGCTACAACTTTTGATGTCCAAAGCTACTGAAGAATGGAAAGGGACCTCACAGCCCTGCTCCACGACCATGTATCCACAGCTAGAACCACTACTTTGACTCTCTCCTGGCTCCTCCATTGCACTGACTTTCCTATGAGACAGGCAAGTCACATAATTTATAAAATTACTTAAATCTGTGATAAAAATGTTTTGGCATCCAATCCATTTAGTTTCTGAATAGTCATTTTCAGAAAGACTTCTTCTTCATCAATTACATCTATAGTCTCAGACAACACTTCAGGGAAAGGATTGTTACCACATAAATGCCCTGATATGGAGATTATATGGCATGAGTGACCTAGAACACACGCATCCAACTTTTCACATTAATAAAGCTCCCATGAAGGTGTGGGACCAAATATTTTTTATGCCTCTTTCCAAAAGCAAGCAAAGAAGTGTTTACAAGGTACCTATTATGGGGTGCCAGCAGGTCAAAGTATTATAGCTAAAGGGAGGGTGAAAAGAAGACAGAAACAGGTTCTTTCCAGTGGTGCCCAATGACAGGATAAATTAATACACAGAGGTTCCCTCTGAACATCAAGAAACACTTTTTTACTGTGACAGTGACTGAGCACTGAAGCACACTATGGCTCATCTCTGTGCATCCCTACCTGCACCCACCCTGTAATCACACTGCAGGTGCCTGCCATCATCCCCATCAGCCTGCAGGCATGTGCAAAATCCCATGAACAGTGTACACTTTCATATACCTCTTGTTTCTCTGCAAAAGCAGGGGTTCCACTATCAGGAGACAGACCTGCTCCCATTCATATAACAGGGCATGCCAAGGGCCTTGGGGCACCCAGCCTGACATGTCTGAGTGCACAGAAGAATGCCTTGTCAAGGACACAGCATAACATTCTGGCCACGTCATGGATACACCAGGGCATACAGTGGAAAGGACTGGTTACACAGGGAAAGATGGCAACTCTCTGGAGGGAAAGGATTGCATGGAAGAGGTCAGGCAGAAACAAACTGCCTGGACTGGCACATATAACATATGTGTCATATAACCACAGGCTGCCCCATCCTCCTGTTACACACATATGTGTAACAGGAGGATGGGGCAGCCTGTGGTGCCCCATCCTCCTGTTACACATCCAACAGTCCTTCCTAATCCTGAATGAGCTTTGCTAAATCCTTCCAGAGACAGTTCTCATTGTCTAAAATAACACTAACCCATTATGCTCAAACTCCCCATTAATGTGGGGAATGTTGAGGATGAAAACATATTTCTACAATCCCTGAATGGATGTGGTTTATCTGCTCCCTCATGCAATGGCATCACGTCTCCTCCACCAACAGCAGCCCTGGGCACAGTGGGAACACAATTTATGTTCCTTCTGCAAAGTCTTCTTATTTCTCTGCTGAAGAGAGGGTGGTTCAGACATCAACTGGTGGACTAGTGAGAGGACTCCCTCAGTCACCTACCTAGATTAGGATGAGCCTGGACTAGGCAGACAAGATATGAGAAAAATCACAGCATGGTGAATCTTAACAGAAACTAACTTTTAATGAATTGTTCAAATCCATAAAAGTGATGTCCTCCATCTGTTTTAAAAAATGTGTAATATTCTTCACGTCACTTAACTTGTTCTGAACACTGTGTGGGAGAACACAGAAGAAATATTAAACTAAGCTAGGAGTATTTCAAACTAAGCTAGGAGTATTTCATAACATTTTGTGGCATCTCCTCTCAGTAGATTGTACTGTCTACTGTAGTTCTTCACATAGTTGCATTTTATGCTGCATTCCTAAAAAGCCACATGACACTTGCCTTTGGGTCAAATTCATAATCACTCAACAGTAGCACACATTCATTCAGCTACTAGCAGAAATGACAGAATGTTTTTCCACTGGTATTCTAGTGGAAGTAATCTACAGAACTGGGGAAATAGGCATGGGGAGCTCTAAGTCAAATACAGAGTCAAATACAGACAGCTGAAAAAGACAGACCTATATATCTTTACTGAAGATTCATCAGTTCAAAAAGACAAACACAAATGTTAGCTGGTCATCATGATTCCTTGATTGGAATTAAGGAGCTACAGATAAAGAATCAGATCATTGAAATGGGTTTTATATTTCACAGCAGTTTTGTTCTGCTTTGGGTACTAGAGCTGAACTATTCCTTTTCCTCTTGTACCACATGTCCAAAGCTGTATTGCCCGTATCTTGTAGGCAGCTGAGAAATCACTTTGGATACAGGTAAAACCCACTTTGCAATTTTTTGCATGGCCTCCCTAAAGCCACAAGTGGGTGGAGCACTCTTCATCCTCTGGCATGCAATCAGCTTAACTTGTCCAACATAAGAAACCATAAGAATGGAAAAAAGTGACATCTTCTGTTAGGATCCAGTCTACCTAAACACAATTCCTGAAGGTATTCTAATAAGGTATATGAAATTGTTTGATTTCATATAGTCATGAGCTTGCATAATTGTATGTCTGTGGAAGCCTGGAGTTGAAGGAGAACCACACAAATGTGAAAATCACAGCTTAGGTCTCTCCTCTGTAGCGTGGGTGTAATATTGAAAATGGGTGTATTGGCAGGTATTTGAAGAAGAAAGGGATTCCATTATTCTATTGTGTCATTTTTCCATTTTTCAGAAAGTTATAAGAAAATGCTTCTTTTGCTTTTCCTTAGATGTGGGATGACTCAACAAAATATGAAACTCTGCTATCTTCAGCATTGTTCAAAGATGTGATACAGAAAGAACATGTCAGCATGAGGAAGACAATAGATGCAGAACATAAACTGAGCACAAAAGGGCTGAAAATATTTTTTATGCCTCTTTCCAAAAGCAAGCAAAGAAGTGCTTACAAGGTACCTATTATGGGGTGCCAGCAGGTCAAAGTATTATAGCTAAAGGGAGGGTGAAAAGAAGACAGAAACAGGTTCTTTCCAGTGGTGCCCAATGACAGGATAAATTAATACACAGAGGTTCTCTCTGAACATCAAGAAACACTTTTTTACTGTGAAAGTGACTTAGCACTGAACAAGTTGCTCAAAGAGCTTGTGGAGTCCTGCAAGTCCAGCCTTGCAGATACTCAAAAGCTGTCGGGACATGGTCCTGAGCAACTGTCTGTATGTGGCTCTGCTTGAGCAGGGGATGTGGACCAGATGACCTCCAGAGGTTTCTTCCAAACTCAAGCATTCTATGATTCTGCGACAAAAATGCAGGAAATTTGTTTCTTAAACCTGCATTTGAAAATCTTGGCTTGGTGGAGCAATTTAGAAATAATTTCCCTGCAGTCAACGAACTACATGGGAAAAAAAGATCAGAACCAGGCTGTACATTGTTGTTCCATTGTATTACACTAGTAGCCAAGTAAAAAAAATATTGTAAAGCAATTTCTTGAATAAATTGCTTGAATAAATGATCAATGCTATTTGCAAGATATTTGCATGTTTTAAAGCCTACAGATATCACTAATGCACAAAATTGGTTTCTTCCTCTAGTATCAATGACAGTGTTGAAAGATGTGTTCTGGGAGACTATTCACCCCCCAAGAAAAATACAGAACCCTTTCTGGTGCTCTTTACCTCCTGTTATTCTTCTCTGGTGCTGTTTACCTCCTATGTTATTTCATAACAAAGGCACCTATTTCTATCCTAAGGAGCTGAGTTCCACTAGAACTAGAAGTGGCACACACCTGAGCTAACAGATCAACCTTCTCTGCACAGCAGCTGTGTAGTCACCACAGATTACTTCTGCACCACTCCAGGACTGATTGAGCAATGCAGCCTGAGACCACTGACATCCCAAGAGGACAGGTGGGGTATTTAACCTATGCACTGAGACAAGGATTTAGTCCCAAATGCTGATTTCATTTTCTTGGCTTTTAACTAGGCTTGTTTGACCTTCTGTGTCTAAAGAATTTGAATAAACGTCTTTTCTGTAGGAGCTATATACCCTGTGCACATCTGACAGCACAGTTTTACTGCAAATCCTTCCATCTCCTTTTAAAAGCAGGTCATTTGTCTAGTTGAATCAGACTTATATAAGACACAGCTTACCGGGGTAGCAAATGTGCATTAGCACTCTTTTATTAATGAGTTCTACACAATGGTACTCAACAATTCTTTCTGCTATTCTCCCAGAGAACTGAAAACAGGCAATGGGTTTAAACCAACTTTCTAACCAAGTTGCACCTCAATAATAGAGGGGTATTTTTAGCTTTTGTAGTGAGACTGCTTAAAAGTACACTTTAATTAACTCCAGGTAATTTCTGCTTACTCTTCTCTTAATTTAATTTAAAAAAAAAATCATGTGAGCTGATGCTCACAAATCAAGAAGTTTCTTTTCTTGCAACTTTTTAAACAAATATAAAAACAAAGAAAAATAGATTTTATATTTTAAAAACCCCATGTCTTTCTAATATTTAAATTATGCAGGAATTTACATAAAATATAAATATTTTTATGTACAATTATTTACATATGGATATATTAGCCAGGCACATTTTAGTAATGAAATATACTACAGTACACACCAGGACCCGTGGACAGAAAAAGCAACCTAGAAAACATAAATACTAGAAAATATTCTTATCAGAAATCAGAAATATATAATTAGATCGATTTTTTTAAAAAATCTCAGACTTTGAGTGAGAAATTAAAATAGGTTTTAGCTCTGTGGGTAAAAAAAGCAGCCTTAATAATGAATATTTTAAGTACAGAATACTTTTCTGCTGAAAAAAAAAATCTAACCAGGGGTTTAAGAAAGAAATATGACAGACTCATGTGACAGACATGGTTCCTATAATAAAGGAAGATAAGAAAGAAGGATCTTATAGCAAAGCAATAGGTCAAGCTGACTGTACCTGAAAAAATGTCAATGGAAAGGAAATCACAGAAATCAGGGAGGTGATAGAATGCCAAATAAGTTAAGGTAGACAGAACACCGTCTGCCCAAAGAGATTTTCACTGAATAAATAGCTTGTATGCAAACAACTAAAATCACAAGAATTAGTGGAAGAACATGGCAGTTGACCAGGCTCTGGCTCTGGGCAGGCTGCACTAGGTTACACAAGATTCCTCTCAACCTGAGCTGCTATTGATCTAGATGGGAATTCTTGTTAATGATGGTGTCCCAAACCCACAGCTGCAAATAAAGTTGAAATTGTTTTTATTATATAGTCCCCTTCATCAACCTATTTGGTGATTAGCAGGATAAATTATGAAGAGGTGGAACCCTGTATTCTCAAAAGTACAATGTGGATCACAGTAAGATTTGGCTAAGTCAAGGCCTACCTCTGCTAAAAGTACTGGTCCCTCAGCACCCCTGATGCCCACACTCTTGTTGTGCGCTCTCCTTCCAGCATCTCAGAGCTGTGCTGTCTCCTGCTCATTCCACAGCTCTGAAATTCAGCCCCTACTCTTCAGATGAAATGATATCAGAAGCAGCAATTCACAACATTTGGGTGTGTTTACCTCATTTATCACCCTTCCTCTACTATGGCTGTGCTGCAGTGTAAGGAAAAACTAGTTTCTTCGAATTGAAAAACTGGAGTAAAAGACATATGAAACAATTATTCTAGCACAGAATTTTTTGAACAGTAGGTCTATAACTGTATTAAGAGATGTAAAATTTATATTAGTCAGACACAGATACCTTTACTTGCTGGTAGCTGCTGAGAAAGGCTCATGATGAGTCTGTTCCACTGGTCACTTCTTTTCCTGAACTATGTGAGTTGAGATGCTTCTGTCTTGTCTGCACTGAAGAACAGTAGGTGGAATGAGAGGTTTCATGTGTTTACACAAAGACACAGGAGCCTAAAAAGGCAGCTGAATTTTAAATCTGCCCTATCTCATCAAACACTGTCTTGGAGCAAACTGGTTGCTATTCATATACAAACAGCTATTTGAAAAGCCTATCTTACAATCAGTGCAATATATCTTACACCTCTTCCACTGAGGGAGAGAAGTTGGAAGGAAGGAAGAAAATACAGAGGGAGATAAAAAACAATCAGTTTTTTCTTTGGAATTTTTTTTTTATCCAAAAAAACCCCATTGAATTACTTGAATTAAAATGCATTTTCCCTCTTTCTATGCTAATCATTAAACTGAGACATATGCAACAGAGAAGCAAGAACAACAATGGCATGGGAGGAAAAGACTTTTCAGGAAAAGCTGCAGGTTATTCTTTTATTAAATGCTTTTACATACATATATAAGTGTATTTTCTATTCAATCATGTTAGATTTTGCTTTTAATTATGAAGTTGGGATCAACCTTCTTTTCTGTCACTGAAAGAATTGAAGTGGCTCATACAATTAGGCTTCTATAGGAATGCAGGGGCATCCCCAAGGAGGATCCCAGGAACAGCTTTCTTATACAGCCAGTGCACAACCCAAGGGCACTACTACTCTAACAACCTTTACCATTATTGAAATTGGTCCCAGTCAGAATCAGATCAATACCTGAACTAGGCCAGAAAAAACAAGTGTTACCCTAAGTGACTGAGCATGAAGCAGTTGTGGGTTTGGGTTCCTTTCCCACACCATAAAGGAAGTCTGAATGGCACTAGCCCTAAACATATAATAAAAGCTCTTTCACCCATCCAGTGTGACTGCCTTTCAGTCAGGATAGCCCCATGAAAGGCATACTGCCACAGGCTTAGGCAGATAAGGGTCACTCCATCTTTCTGATGATTTTGATATTTCCAAGCAAAGTTTCTACCAACTACCATTCAATATTTAACAATTCTGAGGGCTGGATTCCTACCTAATGTAGACTCTTGTAACCAGGGAGCCAGGATAATTCAGGGACCCCACCAGTGCAGCTAGCCCCCAGGATGCTGAAAACCTGGGGAAAAAAATCAATCACAGAAACCAGGAAGAATTCTAGGCAGAATTTCACAAATAACTGTTTCCTTCAATCTCCAGCAAAACCAGTTGAAATACTCTAATTTGACAACATGATTTGGGGCAGTACTTCAGCTGTATCTATCTAAACAGTTTTGATCTGTGCCTTCTAAAAAGGCCCATAAAGAATCGGTGCTGGTCCTGTCCCTCAGTGTCTAGGTAACCTGGATCCATCTCTGGAGAAGTTAAAGAACCAGACTCAGAAAGGTAGTGAGTTTCATTAAAGCTGTATTTTCTAGTAAACAGATAAAAGATTTGCTTTTCATTGTTTCTAACAAGTGAAATAGGGAATAAATGCTCTTCCCCCATAGCTACAGAAATTTGAAACAAGTCCAAACAGCTTCTCTATTGAATTTACACAAGCAGCAGCTCTAAGCTCATAAAAATATATCACTGTGAAGCCTACAAATATGGCTTCATTTTATTACTCTTACAACGATAATTTGGAACAATAAATATTTTACAGTGAACTTGCATTCTGTCTGCAATATGGGTCATCTAATTTCCTTGGACTTCACTCTGTATTTCAGGTTTCACAACCCAGTTGGTCTGGGCCTGGAAATCCTGATGGTGTTGCTGACAGTTACAGGCAACGAAGGCAAACACAGACCAGCCCACATTACATGAGTGGCCTTTGATGAAAGCCTGGATCATGCTCTCTTTTCTTCTGTTAAATGTACTTTGCTCTGCAAGGTCAGTTGATTTCCACTGAATCACTTGCAAACGTAGGCAGCACTTTGAATCATAGTGCCACAGCTGAGCATTCAGGTTTAGAGTCCACCACAGGAAAAAAAAAAAAATTCTTTTAAAAGCAACAGTGGCCTTCAAGGAACACAGTCATGCTGGATATCATCTGGTGGGTGAAAGCATTCAACCTTAAACTCTGTCAAATAAAGGCTACAAAGCATCTGTGTGTCTGGGTATGTTCTTTTCGTCTAAGGTAATCATACCCCTACTGGAGCGATCACAAGCAGCTTGAACATTTTTTGGTGTTAAGAGTAATGACAACTTTTTTTAGGCTTCTAGTCCATTTAGTGATGTTACACTCTATCTGAAATAAGAAAAGACCCTGCAGGCATAAGGCATTTTTCCTGTAGCATAAACCAAGGGGACAGATGACCACACAGTGGGTCCCAGTCTTGGCCCTGAACAGGTAAACACTTCACACTGTCCATGGAAAGGATGGCTTCAAAGTGTCCCATCACTTCCTACTGCTCCTGAAAACACATGGTATGATTCACCTCCTGCTGACTGTGTGAAAGAAAAGTGAGCCATGGCCTTACCTCTCTTGAACCCCTTTAAAGCCATCAGACATCCCAGACAGCTGCAGTGCTATCAGGCTCTCTCTACGAGTGAGCTGTGTACAGCACACATTTTGATTCCTGATTTCCTGCCCATGTCACACACTAAAGGCTGAGTAAAGACTGGGCCTCAATAATACTAGAATAATAGTACTATAGGCCTCAATAATACTAGAATAATAATACTAGTACTAGAAGAAATATGTTTGCATTTACTACCTCATGCAGGTTTTCATTTGAGTTGCAGAGTATAAATTCAACAGAAAGTTGTTTCCTCACCTAAGCAAGAAAGCCAGTAGAGTACAATTCAAATAGAGCATGCAGATTAGCTCTGGCCTATTACTATTAAGTTCTCACAAACCATGTAACTTTGGCACAACAGGGATTTGCTTCTAAAGAAAGCAATAGATATACACACACACAAAAAGTATCAAACCCAATATGAACCAAGCAAAAAAACCCAAACAAACAAACAAAACCAAAAAATCCATCTGGTATAATATATTCCATCAGGTAGCAGGTACAGAAAAACAAAGAGGGGTAGAACAAATGCAGAACAGTTCTTTCAATCACAGCAATGCCCTCTAAAAACTGAGAAACTGTCATTCTGAAGATCACAAATATCTGCCATTAATATCTTTCTCTTAAAATAACCCGAGGCCAATCATTCCTAATTTAGAGTAGCCTGAAGACTGAGCAATGGAATAACTTTTCTTATAGAGACCTTCTGGCTATTTCTTTACTTTTGTACAAGGCTGTGAGTAGGAAAAAAAAAAAAAAATCAGCTTTCAGGCTGAAGGTATAATAAACCCAAACAATACAAGATGCTTTTTGACATTGAGAGATGTCTGAAATTGCAAGTCTGGAAGCATAATAATGCTTGAATGGGAAGGCAACCATTGTTTATATTGCCTCCTTGCACCATCTTTAGCATTTTTTCTGGATTTGAAACTGCACAGAGGGGCACAGATGCATGGATTGCTATCACCTGCTCTGAGCAAAAGGGTCTGTGTGCTGCTAGCAATTTCCAATGGATATAATAGCATTTGACTTTTCCCTTCTGATTTCAAGTGGCTGAAATATGGATCCTAACCTTTTCTCACCAGCTCCCAGCCACAAGGGAGTCTTCCCAGAGCAGCTTGCACAAAACCAACAGGAAACTATTCTCTTTCCTGGTGGTTTTCTCCTGCTTTAGCAAACTCAGCTGCCTAACAAATGAGTCCAGCAGCAGCAAGGTGAGGATGAGGAAAGTCATGTACCTGCCTTTTCAGCACCTACAAGCTCTGCTGCCTTTGCAGGGCTCTGCTAGACTTAGGATGTCACCCAGAACAGAACGGTGGGAAATCCTGTGCAGCTGCACTCCGCTGGACTCACACAGCTGTTTGGGAAGATGACATTGCAAAAATTGTAATTTTGTACCTATTCCCTTCTCTTTATGCAGCAATACCTTACTCAAAAGGGGTACCCTACATTCTCAAAAAAAGTCTTAATTGCTTGCAAAGGCTATGACAAGTCTGACACAGAACTGGCACTTAGATCTCATCCATTGTCAACTTACTACTAATCTTTTTCTTCCTTTACTTTGTTCAAACCAGCATCCTTCAGATCATGTAAAAGCAATCATTCAGAGCCTTGAATCACCAAGTAATAATCTGTTTCTTATTGCAAACAACACTACAGTTAGGGAAAGGAAAAGTCTTAAAAGTTTATGCTGAACTACAGAATTTTGACAGGCCTTTCTTACACCAGCATAAACCTCCATGCTCAATATTCAATCCAGGAGCTTAAAATACCCACCTGAGAATGTTTGACTAAAGAAAATGAATTAGAAGGCCATGGCACCACTGCATGCTTCACAGAGATCATTTTAAATAAAAGTCTAAACTGAGCTATGAGGCAGGGCTGTGAAGAATCTTCAGACTAATCCTTTATTTATTTCTCTGGAAATGTTCAATATTATCACTTAATTATCATTTATCCTCTCTTTTCACTGTAAGGTTCTTCTCTGCATGCTTCACTTCCACCTTGCTTTCATAAGCTCATCTATACTGCAAGCTCTCACTCATTCTCTGTAGTTAAATTATCCCTGAAAATATTTTTAGGAGATTAGGCTTTTTAGATTTTCCTTGCACCTCCTTCAGTATTGTACCTAGAGTAGTCTGGTCCTTCTCACACAGTTCCTTTCCATCTGCTACATCTTAGTTCTTTTCCCTGCATTTTATTGCTTAATCTAAGGTGTGAACTTAAATTTAAAAAATACTGGACCATAGAGAGGATATATGGTAGTGGTGGCTCCCAGCCTGGACCACAATATTACATCTCCTCAATATTACTATTACTAAATGCAGCATCACTGCTTCTGAGAAGTAGAGCTGGCTATCGACAGCACTGGACACCTGACAAGCAAACTCAGCTGTCAAAAAGTTTACAGATTAGCCTTTTGCATTTTTGTTCAAATCTGCTACCCATTCAGAATTAGTCTCATTCCCACAGTTTGTTTCCCTATTTCAGCTGTGCCTTCTACTGTCAGCAACCAAGCTGCTTTTCCCCCCTCATGGACAGCTCTTCTCTTCAGAAGTACTTTGCCTGTGCAAAGGTTGGCTTATAACCTCACCCTCCCAGCCACAAACCTCTTTCCATACTTCCCTACCCTTTTCACTTCGTTTGCTTTTCTAGTCAAAATGGTGCCTTACTCATATCTTTATAATCTTGCCCTAAGTTAGACATATATTCTGTAAATTTTAGACCTGAAGTAACACACCTTTTATTTCCTGAATTTAAAATAACATTACAATATATACCTATTTAATAGTATTTTAAAATTCTACACCTGAATTCCATTAGGTGACTAGATAACACCACTAATTCCTCCCTGATTTCCCTTGAGTATTTCCCGGTGACAAAATAGAAATCTGTGAGTCTGAATTCTTAAGTCATATCTGCATTACTCCGACCTGACAAATGCAAATTTTGTTGTATAACAGGCAGCTCCATCATAGACCATACAAGAAAGCTCTATTTCTTCAATTAAAAAATGTTCATGTCTTTGCTCTTTCAGCTGCTTTCCACCTCTGCATCTCCAAAACACCTACTGTGAGAAGCACAGTGTTTGAAATAAAGTTTTCAAATCCCTCTGATGCTTATGACAGCATGAACTCAATGCTCTCCAAGCTGTACTGGGAGCTGCTTCAGCCAGCTCCAGAGCTGAGCCAGCAGTAAAGCCACCTCCAGTGCTGGCTGAGAGGTGCTGGGGTCTGTCCTGGGAGCCACATGGCTTCCAGTGAGTCACCACCTTCTTCCCTGCAGTGCAGCCATCCCATCTCTGCTGTCCTCCTGTCTCCAATACGAGTCCTCTTCCCAACTTGGGGCCAGTCCCCAGCTCAATCCCCAAATTATCTGATCCTGGCTCTGAATCATTTGCCATTTCCTCCAGCAGAGTTTTTTCCTCTAAGCAGGCTCCCATTTAATTTATTCTTTGGGCATAACACCCTTCCTTTTGCCTGTATTGCACATGTCAGTCATTCAGGATATGCTAGAACTTTGGTGACCCCATTTTTCATGTCTTCATTTTTGAACTAATGAGGGAAGCATAAATGAGTATTGGCAATGTTGCATTGAAAATTTTTGTTTCCTTTCTCATTCTTTTGGCTTTAAGAATTTTCATTTCCTTTTTCTAAATCAGTCATTACTCAATTAGCAAAATAAAAATATGGCACTGTTGACTCAATGTCACTCTCTCTTACCACTTTACCCACAGTCGAAGAAAAACTACCACCATCACATCAAGTAAATCTGCCTTGAGGAAATCACAAATTTGCTTAGTAAACGGAAGTGTGAAGGCAAAATACTCTCATAAGGCATCAGATTTAGTAGCTTGGAACATCTGAATTTAAACAGTAAGGATTACATAACAATGAAAGGTACTCGAAATAGCTTAAGAGCTGCACAACCAATAAATCTTGAAACATTATTGACAATTGGGATTCATTATCAAAGAATTGTGAAAATGCTTCCATTGTCAATATTAAGCATCAGTATTGTACTCACTCATGAGACCTTGTGAAAAGTGAAGAAAAGTAATTAAATCTAAACTTTCTTGAGCCCTTCTGTGAGATGCTGCAAGAGATCACTTTGTTTAGCTTATTAAAAAGAGAAAAAGAATACTGAGAAATGACCTAATTAGAATAAGAAAGTCTGCTTTTGGGCAAAACATAGCTTTAATCTACCTGGGAAAGTGATAATATAAAGCAGTGGCTTGAAGTTACACTTAGATACCTTCAGATAAAAAGGTACACAGATGCTTTCTGTTATTATTTTGACACCAAAGATAGTTCATGATTGGAACAATAAAGAAATGATGATTTTTTTATCTCTTGATTTTTTATATCAAGACTGGGTATAAAACATGAAATTATTATTATGATATCTGATCTATAGATCACATGGAAGAAACAGTGATCCCTTATGACTGAACTATGCGGGTCTATAGCAGCTGAACAACATTTAAGTTGTTTGCTTTTAACCTGTTTTCAACACAATCAAAACCCATAGTCATGACATAAATATCAGGGTTAAATAGCAAGGGTAATCACAAATGAATGTATTTCTCTACTAGTCTCTCAGATTTGTAATAAAACCTACGGAAAGGTATAAAAATACAAAGTAAAAAGACAGTATTATTATTTTGGTTTTTTTTTCAGTAAACACTCTTGTGAAATGTTCTATTTCAAAAAAGTAAAGTATTTGTACATATCTAATGGGTGAGGAGATTGAGATACCAAACCCCTTTTTTGCCTCAGCCTTCAATGGCAACCACTCTTCCCACACTTCTGTCACGGATGGACAGCAGGATGGGGACTGGGGGAACAATGTACTTCCACTGTAAGTACAGATCACATTTGTGACCACTTGAAGAACCTGAGCACACACAACTTTGTGGAACCTGATGAGATACATTCCAGAGTCTTGACAGAATTGTGTGAACTACATCACTTTAGGCAAAAAACCTAAGACCTGTGTACAACCAGTGCTAATAGACTTTCTTTGGGAACACCCTACTTGTTTCAGATCTGTTAAACTACAAGGAATTTAATTTTTAATTGAATTAACTACTGAGAATTTAATTTTTTTAAATTTATTTGGGCCTGTATTTTGCTCACAGTAAATTTCAAGAGTTTGGCTGTTGAAATAGTGGATGCAGTATGTTAATGTCAGATTTAACTCATTTTTTCTTAAAAAAAAAAAATCACAGTTCAGTTCATGGTAAATAAAAATCTATTTCAATAAATTAACCCTAGGACTTAAATCCCCAGAAGGTCTTTTCCCTTCTGCTCTTAAGTAGCAGTTTTACAGTCATTCCAGACGTCTATCCTGCTTCAAATTCTTCTGGCTGAACAGAAAGCATTTCAGGAGGAAGGAAAAAAAAAAAAAGAAAAACCAAACAAACAAATAAAAGAGCCATTTTGTAAAGTCCCAAGAAAGTAAACAAGAAGTAGAAGAAGTAAATACAAGTACTCTAAGTCCGTTATTCATGCAACCTTGCACGGGTGGTATTTTTACAAGCACAGGAAGGAGGCAATCGAAGGACTCGGACTCCCTGATCCTTGTGCGTCCCTTCCAACTCAAGACATGCTAGGATTGCACGGAGGCGGGGGCAGGTGCTTGGCTCGCCGCGGGCAGCCACTCGTTCCCCGGGGAGCCCCGCGGTCCGCACGCCGTCCCGCTCCGCGGGCACGCACACCGACACACCGGCACACCGGCACACCG